>VZTE01001746.1:1717712-1741560 GCA_013397775.1 Eulacestoma nigropectus
ATGCGAGCTTGGGAGCGGCGAGCGGTTCCCGCAGGCGGCAGTGGGACGGGGCAGGTGAGACCGGGCCGCGGCGGGCCCCGACGGGGCCGGGGCGAGAGGGGACCCGCGAGCGTCCTGTCCCCGCACAGCCCGAGCAGGGCTGAGAAGGGCCCAGGGGTGAGGAGCCGTCCCGGCGAGAGGCCCTGCTCGGCCGGGGGCTCCCGGGAGCGCTGCTGACCTGCCCCGCTCGGTTCCCCGCCGGTTCCGCCGTCGCAGCTCCCTCTGAGCTACGGGCCCGGCCCGTGCCCGACCCCGCCGCCGCGGAGGGTGCGCGCAGCCGGGCACCGCGCCCGCCCCTCGCTTGGACCGCTCCGTCCCGCCGCCGGTTCCCACCTGCGGGCCGGGCTCTCGCCGCGTGCTGCGGGACCGGGGCGGCTGCTGAGCGCCGGGCTCCACGACAAGCTGAATTTTGGTGTGACTGTGCAGCCGGTACCGGGGGCTCGGCTTTGTCTGGGTGAGTCTCCCTTCAGCCCTTCCTCCCGCAACCGCGGCAAGGACAGGGGAAATGCCGGCCGCTGCCTGAGCTTCCCGACGTTAAATGAGGTTTTTTTCTCCCTTGAACCAAAAAAAAAAAAAAAAAAAAAAAAAAAAAAAAAAAAGGCGGAGGGGGCAATCCGAGGTGGGGAGGATTTCGTTAAAGCAAATCCAAAGACTCTCAGGCCTCCTTCCAGCCTCAGACTTCCCCGTCGGTGCGTACGGGGATGCTGGAGCGATGGGGTCGGGCCCATTCCCCACCGTGCGGCCCCGGTTAAGTCCAGCCGCGCTCGGTTCACCGTGCCCTGAGCCCGGACAGCACCTGCCCGTAGCGGGCTCCGGGGTCGGTTCCTCCGGGAGGGCACAGATTTCCTCATCCCCCGGCCAGGGGGACGGGGCCGACACCGAGGGGCGAAACGTCCTCGTCGGACGGAGCCTCCGGCTGCGGCAGCTCCGTGCGCTTCCCCGAAGGCTCCGGCAATTCACGGCGAGGCGGAACCAGCCCGACTGTCATCACCCGGCAGATAAACGGCCGGATCCCCGACGGCAGGGTGGCTCCTATTCACGGCTCATCAACGCCGAGCCAAGGGAGCAGTGGGAGGATAAGCCCCGCTTTCAGGGACCAGCGCTCCAAACCACTCATCACTGTCACCGAGCTCGCTCATGCCTTGGCCCTAAACACCGGCGATTAATAAAAGTTTACTGTCGCTTTTCTCCAAAGTTACACTTAGTCCGCGGGCCGGGGAAACCCGAGTGGGATCCGTTCCGCGGGATGCTGCAGCGCTCTTCCAGCCGCCGCACCTTTGAGTGGCTCCTCTTCCCCCAAAGAAAACCTGCTTCTCTTCCCCCCGAGAAAAGCTGCCAGCCACGACGGAGACGAGGGGAGAAGCGAGCCCCGAGCCCGCACCCGACGGAACCGCGCGGCCGGGCGGCCCCGACGGCGGCGGCTCAAAACCCCGTGCGAGGCGGAGGGCGGCGGGGGGAAAAGTCAGGACCGAGCCTCGACCGCATGGGTTGGCATAAAGTTACTGACTTGAGAGGAAACTCACCGGTTTACACTGCTGAGAAGGGTTTGAATGGATGAGTACTGAGAAAAAGTTGCCGAATTTGGCCAGTAACAAGGCTGGAAGAATGGAAGGCTAATACTGAGTTATGCGTGGACTCGGGAGGAATTACACAGCATCAGAGTCTTGCTTCTAAACAGCGACAGTGCCAAATTTCTAATAACTGTGTAATATGCTTATTTATACCATACAAGGACTTACAAACCTCATTGTGCATAGCAGCTGGGTCATATTTCTTTACCCTTCCATTCCTCAGGCTCTTTTGCCAAGAGACTGGTACCAAACACTTCTAGGCTGAAAGGAAAACACAAAATTTAATCGCAAAGAAACGATGACAAGGAAGCGTGGGTAAGATACTGGCTGACGTGCAGCCCTTTAATCTTAAGCATCTGCCTAAAATAGATGCACTAAGGGGGTATTTGAAATATGCACGGTTTGAAATGCAAGTGATTCTCTGCTTCTAAATCGTTCAGCCCAATTATCCACATGTATTTCCCTGACCTGGGCACGTTTGTAGGCTCTAAGGCTTTGTTTTAAACTGTTAAGTAAATATTTTAACGAATGTTTTAAAACGTTGTAAACGAATGTGCTGCTCAGTCTCGCACCCAGCTCCGCTGGAACCGGGTAAATCAAACGAACAACCATATTCCGATTTGTTTTTAAATATTTGGGGGGGTATTTGTTAAATTTATCTCGGCGTACCACGTGTACTCACCCCTCGTAACTTCAAACAAAGCCATGAGAGCTGCAGCCTGGCAATGTTAATCCTGTGTCCAGTAATAATTAAACTATGAACGAATATTCCTGTATCTAGACATTTTTTAAAAGCTGAAGTATTTTTGAAATAAAATCCAGCAATTGTGGAATTGGTCTAATTTTTAAAACGAGCCCTAATTTTGTCTAAAGGCTCTGGATTTTTATTTTTGAATATGCTCGCTTACCGTTTTTTAAAGTAGCATCTAAAAAACTAACATTTCAAATCCATTGCACATTTTTTAAAGGAAGAGATTTTACCATGAGCTTGGCAAAGTCTTTGTAAGAATGAATAGTCCGGAGATCACTGCCCTGGTGAGTGTCAGACCGAGATATTCCCCAGTGGTATTTCCCAGCCAAAGCTCTGATTTAACTTCAAGATACACATACATACAAAAAAAAAAATTAAAAATTGCTCCATCTATTTTGCAATTACTTTTTTGGTTTTTAATGAAAAGAGCCCTAAAGCTACAACGAGCTGGAGGATGGGAGCAGGCAAATGGAGCCACGCTGGAATGGGAATGATGGTTTAAAAAATAAAAGGAGAACAAAGCCGAGTGCTCGGAGCACTGTGATTTTTCTGCAGCCTGGCTTCCAGTGCCACAGCGGCCCCAGCTCTGCTTCCTGCACCCACCAAACTCTGCTGTGGGATGGGGGCCAAGCAGGCTCTGCCACCGCTGCTCTGCCACTTAGGGCAGGTCAGTGGCTCTGGTCACACAATCCCCCGGTGGTCACTGGCACCGCCGAGGCCTGCAGGACAGCCTGGGAGAGAAGGGACTCAGGCAGTGGTGTGGGTCAGGGTGGCAGCCAGATGTGTGCATGGAGAGGGGACAGCAGCCCCAGGACAGCTCAGTGTCCTGTGGGGACCTTGGTGGAGTTGGTGAGGACCTGTGGAACCGCCTGGGTGAAGCCGCTCTGGCGCACTTGGGCTGTGGGCAGAAACGAGAGGTACATCAATCCACCGAGTGGCAGCACGGCAAGGCACTTCTCACCAGGCAGGAAGAAAAGAGGAGAGGCTTGTCTCAAACCTTGCATCTGAGCAAGAAACTGCCTTAAGGTGCTGCAAACCCAGCCCAGCACACTGGCAGAGCAGCACGCTGTGGCTCTGCACGGCGTCCTTGGCATCGTCCACCCGTCACCGTGCAGGGGATGAGGGACTGGGAGAGTCCTGCCCAAAGTGATTATTCAGTTTGTGCTGGAGATGAGGAGGAGGTTATTGCTATGGGAAATCACTGTCCTCCAGGGTAAACAGAGGAAAATGCTGGTCTGGGTGAGAAATTCCCAATGGGAGGAATGAAGGCAGCCAGCTGCCAGCTGTGTCTCTGCCCTGGAGCTGGGCATAGACCCTGTCCAAGCCCCCCGTGTGGCACAGCGTGATGCTCTGCCACAGCAACCAGGGCCAGTGGGGCCAAACAACCATATTCAAACATCAGAGCTCCCTCAGGGGCCAGACCCCCTGACCCACAGCCTGAGCAAGGCAGCGCAGCAAGCCCTCGCACCCCACCAGAGCCTGCAGCTCTCTTTGGCCAGTCCCTTTCCACCACGGGGCTGCCCAGAGGGAATCTTTCCTCTTTCTCCCTCATCCAGGGCCAGACCCACAGCGTGGCAAGGAGTCAGAGCAGGTCTCAGCCCTGGAGCTGTGGGGAGGGAACAGAAAACACTAAGCCAGGAGCAAACAGGGGCCCTGGGGGTTTAAATCCTTGCCAGATGCCTACGAGAGCCGTGCATCACCCTCCCAGGGATCAGTCCTGTCCCGAGTCCTGGCTAAATCAGCCAGGGCAGGTTTAGGGGCGTGAGGCTTTCGGAGCACGGGAAGGCAGCCAGGATTGAAAAGGGCAGAGGGGAGCAGTGAGCAGTGGGAGCAGTCGGCTGGAGTGCAGAGGCTGGAGCAGAGGCACAAACGTGCACCCAGACGTGGAGCTGCTGGAGAGGAGGCGGCACAACGGGACGGAGGAAGGCGAGGTGAGAGGCAGAGAGGAAGGGCGCTGTGGGGGTCTGGGGAGCCGGAGGCTGGGGGAAAGGGGCCACCTTGGGGAAGGGTTTTGCCTCCAAGGGCAGCACGCATCACCAGCCAGCCTCTGGGATGTGGCAGCTTGCTCCCTGCTCGGTCACATCCCTCCCATGCCTCCATCCCACTCCTGGGACACTGACGTGAAACACATTCCTCGGGCTGCAGTGGGGCAGGGCTGGGCCTGGGATAAATCCTGTTCTCCGTTTTGGGCATTTTCCTCCCTGCCCAGAGAGAAGGTTTGCTCTGAAAGCAGGGCTCAACCTTCGAGGTGCCTTTGCCCCCCAGTAAAGGGACAAGAACTGCAAAAAGGCCCCACATTCCTGGGGAAGGTTCTCAACAGAAGCAAACAGGAAGGGAAACGATAGCCAACTGGGATAGGGTCCAGAAGCTGGGAATTTCTTCCTCCTGGGACATGACTTGCTGTGGGACCCCAAATTTGCTGCAGGTAGAACAAGGGAAACTGGAGAGAGGGGAGGGATGAAATGCTGGAGCAGCATCTGCCTCTGGCTCCAGCAAGGAGAGAAAGGATGGCTGAGATTCATTAAATAAAGAGACAGGAAAACCTTGCTTAAGGAGCTGTCTGGGAAAGGGGCCATTTCAGGCCTGCTGTATCCAAGTGCCAGTGATTTGGGGCCAGAACAGACAATTGCTAAAATTTCCTCCAGGCTCCGCTGTGCAAGGAGCTGCTCTTGAGCAAAGCAGTTACAGAAAGTCGTGGGGAGCTTGCTGGTGTTTTTCTGCCTGGGTTGAGGGACCAAGCTGGCTCCATGAGGAGAAGGGAAGGAAAAAGATCCCCCAAATTAGGGGTTTTTTTCTCACACAACAGCTCAGAGCACTCACCTGGTGGTGCAGAGAGGCTGAGGCAGCTCCAGCTGGAAGGAGGGCACCTCTGCCACATGATGTTCATCCATTTCCATGCCGGTAAATGGCTGGAAAATGCTTGCCTGGGTTGGGAACATCAACCTGGGGAAGCACCTTGGCCAGTGGGGTCCAGCACTGGCCGTGGAGCCTCAGGGGCCGTGGGGACAGCAGGCACAGAGCCAGCAGCAGGATGGTCCTCTCTGATCCTGACACGGAGAAATCAGGAGCTGGGAAGGGTCCCATCCCCTCTCTCCTGTTTTGCCATGTTCCTGCTCCAGATTGAACCTAGAAAGTGTAAAAAACATGGATAAGAAATACTGGTCAGTGCTTTCCATACCAGCATCCTTCATGTACAACACATCCTCAGCACCTCCAGCCAAGGAGAACGCTGTGGTTTTGCCTCTGTGCTGGTGCCACCGACAAAGTGCAGAAAAGCCTCAGAGCTCGAGATAAATGCCCTGAACCAGATGAAATCAGCCGGGAACACCTGATCCTCATTCCCACAAGGTTATGGTTAAGGTTGCGAAACGAAGGAAGTGCTGCACTGGCATGCTGGCAGCAAATCAAAGCAAATGACATTAATTAAAGCATATGTTAGGAATAGGAAATTAAGCTAAAGCAACATTTCAACTGCAGCGTCTTCTCCGGGCACTTTAGAAAGGGTATAAGTTTACTGTAGAGAAAGAGAAATGAGGAGGCTGGTGCAGAGGATAGATGTGCGGGAAGTTAAAAGAATTAGAAGAGAGTTTTAAAAGCTTTAGACTATACACTCAAGGTCATGTTCACTCCCTGTATTTATTTTGAATGGTGAGTGAGGGGGAAGGCTGAGAGTGCTGGCTGGCACTGCGGGAACACTCAGGCTAACGTGGACCAAGCATCCTTGACAAGGGGGCTCAGCCCCGAAATTGGGACCCTCCGCACTCCTCCCGGCATGGCTGCTCCGGGCACTCATGGACCTTGGCACTGGTTTTGCAAAAATACACGTAATTTCCCAGTTTTGCTTTTCTCAGCTCGCTCAGCCCCAGAACTTACCGAAGCTCAGCGCATTTCTCTGGGCAGCTGGGGACAAGGGCACCACTGTCCCCTGCACAGAGGGGAAACTGAGGCACGGCATGATAAACAATCTTGGAGCACGGAGCAAGCACAGGCCTGGGAGCACTGACCAGAGCTGCACTCCAAGCCCATGAGGAACCACAAACAGCCCCCCAGACCCTCTCTTACAGGTCTGTCTCAGCCATGGGCCCTTCCTCCTGCTCCAGCCCTTGGGGCTGGCAGCGATGCTGCAGTGGCCACTTCCACGTGACCTCTGTGCCAGCTCACACGGTGCACGTAGGTGCCCGATAGCATCAGGGCCCCACGTCCTCATGGAAAGGGGGTGACATCCCCACTGCCCAAGCTGTGCCAGGAGCTGTGACAGGCAGCGTGGCAGGAGCACGGCAGGCTTTCCACCCAGTGCCCTGCTGCACATGTGCTCCTCACGCTCCCCTCTGCCTCCACCGTGCCCTGGGCTGACCGTGGCACGCACAGGGAGCGACGAGCAGAGTCAAGGCGCGAGTGAAAGAAACTGGGCAGCCGCCTGATCCCAAGCGCTCTCCTCCTGCTCTGCTCTGCTCCCAGACCGGCTGCCGTGTTTCCCTGGAGCCATAAATTGCTGGCCGGGCCCAGCGCAGCCGCCGCGGCCTCCCCACGGCGGTGTCTCCGCGATGAGTTACGAGGAGCGAGCGGCGCGGCCAGGGCTCCGCTCCAGAGCCCCAGCGCGAGCGAGGCAGCGCAGCTCCCTTCGCCTGCACGCTCCAGAGCCCCTTTCCTCCCGCTCCCACCCGGCCCACGCTGCTGCCCTGGAGGGGTTCACCCCGTGGGACCCCTGCGCTTCCCGCTTTTCCAAGGAGGGCTGGCTGGAGCGCGGTGTTTACCCAGGGCGAGCGGGCAGATGGCTTGCTGACAGCTTCAGGAACACCTTGTAGCAGTTGCGGTGATTCCCGAGATCCGTTGCTTCCCATTTCAATTCACACATCATGATTTCTAAACCTCAGCTTGTACCTTCCCAGCAGAGCTCCCCACCTCCATCCTGGCTGCACGCAGTCGCTAGCGGCTCGGGAATGGCGGGGAAGGGGATCCTGTGGCGGCAGCAGCCACCCTGTCCCCAACACTGCCTCCTTCAGTGGCCTGGGGCAAGTCCCTTAACCTGCCAAAGAAAGGAGCACAAGCTGCACAGAGGCTGGAAATTACCCTGAGGATGTAAGTACTTCTTAGGGATGAAGAATTCTTCTTCCACCCTCTTCTGCAGCTGAATAATGGTTGTAAATGTACGGACTGAAAACAGGGTAGTGGGGTCTGAGGTTGGCGTGTGTGAGTCTCTCCTACTCTTGGTGTGGAGCATCAGCACTTGGGATGAGCCCCTGCCATCAATTGCTTGGAACAAGCACCAGGCTGTCCCCACTGGGCTGTGGGTGACTGGTCAGCCCCTGATGCTGTTTGGGAGCAGCTCACAGAGGCAAAACTGAAGCTGGGACCAAGCTTGGCCACGGTGGCTCCTCTAAACAGCGTGGGTTTGGTCAGCAGGAGGCTCACACCCAGCTTCCCCACCTGGAATAGCTGCTGGCCCCCACCTTCCCTCGGGGAATTGCTTTCTAGGCCTGGTGGAACCCCAGAGCCGGTTGTGGGGACCTCTGTGCTCCCACTGAATTCCCCAAGCAAGTGTGAACCAGAGCATCTCACACTTGTGTACATTCCCCTGCCCTTCTTGTGCTGCTGTGGCAGAGTCTTGGCCTCAGGGTGACAAAAGGAGTATGTTTTTCCAATTAAAAGAGCCAAATGTGTTTTCCTGCCAGTATTTAGTCCAGCCTAACATGCAATGTCTACATTTTAACCTTGAAGAAGCCTCTGGAGACACTGCAAAATAAATCAATACTAGTCCACGTGCTGGAAAACAGAACCAATAAATAGCTTCAGAGCAGCTTTTCTGTTTATCCTATGAAATTCCCGCTCTTGGCCCTGCGCTTCAAAACAGCGTCTCAAAATAAAATAGAAAAGAAAAACAACCCCCTGAACCCTTCATTAGTGGCGCAGCGTGAGGCTCTCCAGCCAGGCAGAGCTGGTTTCAGGTTGCAGGTGCAGGGCCAATTCTCCACTGACCTCTGGGCTGGGATTTGGGATTGAGGTTGCCTGTGCAATGGTTTAAAAATATTAAATAAAAAACATTTTAAAAAAATATTTATACCCTACATGGTTTCTTATGGCATAGAAGGTGCCGGAGGAAAACAAGCACCTGGGTGCTTGGATATGAGCACCCCCAACCTGGTTCCTGAGCCTGATCCACAGCTCCAGGTGCTGCAGCCAGGACCCCTTGAGCCCATCCCAGGCATGGGGATCTGCACCCCATCAGCAGCCCAAGGTTCTTACCTGGTGTCACTGCTGTGTCCCCAACTGGTGAGGGATAACCGTGGCCCTCAACCTTCTCCCTCAGCTCTTTCCAAGTCACCTGGTTTGGGGCCAGCCAGGGATTCACCAGTTCTTCCTCCTTTCTGACAATAATAAACGTGTCTTTAGCTTTAGCATAAAATAAGATTTACAGGAGCTATTAAAAGGCAACTGAAAGGCATTTTTCTGCATCCTGCTGAGGAAAAGTTTCATGTGGGAGGCAGGTGGGTCTGTAGGACCGGACACACGTGTGCAGGGACACACAGGGCTGCGGGGGCAGCAGGCACTGGGGACCCACCTGTGCACGCAGGGGTCTGCAAACCCCTCCTCACACAGCAGTGGGGTGAACTACCGACAGCCGGGGGTGCCATCAACAGCCTGTGCTGGTGGCACCAGCAGTGACATGAACACAAAGCAGGGGCAGGATGCACAGGGGCATCCCCCGCACGGGGCAGATCCCACACAGGGTCACCCCGTGCTGCACTGACTGCCCTGGGCTGGACAGATGGACACAGAGCTCCAGGCAGCTGCAAATGGAAGGGTGGCAGGAGACGAGTCCAGCTCGCCAGCATCCCACCCCAGCACGGGGAAAACCCATCCACTGGCCGGGGGACAAATGGAAGCGATTTCTCTCACATCCCTCTCTTTGTGCTCGCCTCCCCTGAGGCTCGCTGTTGTCAGCGTGCATTACGCAGGCAGGACAGCTCTATTAGTCACACCCTTAACGACTGGAAAAACACACGGAGCAGCCGTGATCGGCAGGGCTGAGCCGCACACGCACGGTCCGGCCGGGAGAACAAGCCCTGGGGCACGGGGTAACCTGCTGGAAAAGCATCCGGGGGAACCAACCCCAGAAGGAAGCAGAAGGGGGTTTTTTAAGTGGTGATTCAAGAGCAAAATCTCTGCTGTCCCATCCCCGCTCGGAGCTGCTCCTCCGGGAGTGGGATATGTGTTTCCTCGGGGGCAGAAGCAGCTGACACCTCTCTGGGCTGGGCTCTGCCTCTAAAGCACTGACCACATCCCAGGAACTGCAAATGTCCTTCCCTGAGAACTAGCAGGGAGGAGCGGGACCAGGAGTTAATCACGTTGGAAAAATCAGGGCAGCCATTTACAGCTTCGCACTGGTTTGGCACCCACCCCTGTGGCCGGTGTTTCAGAGCAGCTCAGTTTTCACTGAGGCACCGAAAGTGTCTGAGCTCTCAGGGAGCAGCAGATTCGGTATCAATCTCCAAAAAGCTTCAGGCTGCCAAGCATCCACCAGGAGAAGGTGGAGAGCACCTGAAATCACAGCACTGCACCCACCTGCACAGATTTATCCCCAAAGCCAAGGTCAGCGGGGCATCACATGCCTGATGGAGCACAGAGCAGGAGGAGACATTCCCACCATGGGGGCAAAAGTGGAAAAACTTCAGGATCTTGCATCCAGAAGGGTCCCTGTCCCCACAGTGACCACGGCAGAGGATCTGTGCGTAGGGGTAGGTGTGAGCCTTGCTTTGGGCTCTGCGGAGGGAGGTCTCTGTGCCGTGCAGCAGCTCCAGGAGTTCTGTGGGAAATGGGATGGAGGCAGTGTTGGCTTTTTACAGTTGGACACCAGGAGAGAAACGCAGGGGAAAAAGGGATGCACAAACCTGCAGCAGCTCCAGGAGTTCTGTGGGAAATGGGATGGAGGCAGTGTTGGCTTTTTACAGTTGGACACCAGGAGAGAAACGCAGGGGAAAAAGGGATGCACAAACCTGCAGCTCATGCGAGCTGGACCCCAAATGCATCCCGGACTGCAGCTCACACATGCACATCCCTGTCCTGCTTCGGTGCCACTGCTGCAGCCCCAGGTGCTGGTGGCACCACTGCCACCCCTCTGCTCCTGTCCCTATCCTGGACAATGAGGGGAGAGGGCGCGACCTCGCCGTGCCACAGGCAGGGTGTGTGTCACACTCATCACTCGCCTGCAAAAACAGGCTGTGGGTATAAACTGGGCAGGTTTAGCGACTGTAGGGCCTTCTGTTCTTCCTTACATCTCTGGACTATTTCCCCACCCCTTAAATGCTTTACATTATTTATTACATTTCATTTAACCCCAGCCACGTCCTCCAAATAAAATTTATTTTGCAGCTGTCATTCAGGTTTACTCCGGCCTTAACCCCGTAATCCTATTGATTCCCTCATTATTCTCGGAGCACGGGATTGATTTCATGCCTTCTGTGTTATGGAGAAGCCTTTGCTCATTAATCTCACGCACATTTACAAACAGTCCATCCTGCTCATTCATTATTTTCTCATTCCCTGACTCACGACGTTCTCAGCTTGTCTGCTTTGCCTCCTGATTTTGGGGTATGGATGGAGAGGGAGTATGAACCCTCCCCTAAAGGGCATCCACCCTGCATCCTCACAGCCTGGATCTCCGTGCCCAGAGGCAGAGGGTGTTGGGCTCCCGTGCAGGGAATCACCAGGAAATCCCCCGGACTCGTGCTCTGCATCACCTTTGGGACATGCCCCACGACAGCATCCCACTCAGGAAATCACTGAAACCAACTGGGCTGGGAAAAACAGAGAACCAGAACAAATCCAGCTCAGAAAGATCTCCAGATGAACCTCCTGCACACACCAAGGAGCACCCCACAGCCAGGCCACGCTGCTCAGGACCCTACGGGGGCGTTGGACAGGTATGAGCAGTACCTGTTGCTGGAGTTTGCTGATGTACACACGTGTGCATGCCTCCAAACTCACCAGAAGTGTGTTTATAGGGTGTGATTAATCATCCTGAGCATTTAATAGAGCCCCATCGCAGTGCACAGCACTGTACAGTGTATGGAGGAAGACATGACCCCTGTCATAGAGGCTTAGAATAAAAAATAGGCAGACACTATAGTTCAGACACGTAATAAATCCCCCAGAAGGGCCAATCTCAAATATTTCAGCTGTTTCTCCCTCCTCCCCTGTAATATATAATTGTCTTTGTTGGATCAATACAGAGGGGCTTTGTGGAAGGAACATGTTTTAAGGGAAGATTAATGTAGTGAATTATATATGCAGCTAGGAAGAATTCTAATATTCAACTTCCAGGAGGAGAAGGAAGGTCTGTGAGATCAAATCCTCCTTCCAGAACGGGAACACAGCTCCTGGTGGTGCAGGAAGGCAGGGAGGTGTGAGGGATCTGCTCCTGTGGGATGGTGGCAGGAGCCTTCCTGAAGGTGGATCTGGCTGGGATGGGTGGATTCAATGAGTGCTGTGATTTCAGCATGGCATAAACCAGTGTGCCTGGGCTGCCCCACCTGGGGTTTGGGGCGGGTTTTGTCCCACCACAGCTGCCCACGAGGCCATGCACCACCTCACCCTCCAGACACAGCCAGCAGTGAGCAAGCAGGGCCCTGCAGCAGGAGCCAGAGGGATATTTGTCACTAAACACCTATTATTTACCCACAGCAAAGCCCTGTGATCAGTTCCCTGGGTGCACAGACACACCCCCACCCGCTGCTCAGAGCATCCTGCACCGATGAATGCCCCTAATCTCATTGATGTGTAAATGCACAGGGGTGAGCCCGGGCTCTGGTGGGCAGCACAGGGCTGGCTGAGCCTCCCCAGCAAGGTGTGCATCCTGTGAAGCACAGGGCTATCATATGGAATAAATTTAACTGAATCAAGTTTTGATTAAATGCCATAAACATGATTGATTTGGTTACATACCCTCTGTATGACGGTCTGTTTAATTTATTTTTTCATTCTGAGAAGGGATGTTGCCTTGATCCCAAACATTAGCTTTGACTACCACCATAAATTCCCATTTTAGGGTGACCTGCAGCAGCCTTATTAATATTTTTACACTTACCCAGCAGTTGCCAGGGTTAACCCTTTCAACAACGTGCCCAAATTGTGCAGTGCTGTGGGGGCAGAGGGGTGACCTCAACCAGAACCAGGGGCTGCAGCCAGCAGGGGAAAGCCACCAACCCTCCTAAACCTGCTCCCTGGACCACTCAGGGCCAGGGGGATCAGCAAAAACCCTGAGGCAGCATCTCCACAAGCCCTTTGGCAATGGAACTGTGCCCCAGGCATTGCCATAGCGTGTCCAGAGTGGGCTGTTTGCTATCTGAAATCCCACAAAACCCAGCACACTTCTCACCCTCCTCACCACACCAGCCTTTGGACCAACACTACCACAGATTTCCTCACAACAGCTTTTCTATCTTTCTTTATATCAAGGGAGGGGAAAAACCTGCCCAAATATTTTTTTTATATTACTAATAAATTGGAAGAATGCTTTATGTTTTCAATATATTTTCAATTTACTGCCATGGTCAGTATCTTGGTTGCTATGTGTATTTTATAAGCAACGTCAATGATAACCAGATTTAGCTGTTGGTTTCTCCATAAATACTGTGTTATCCACCAAAAGTGATCTCTGGTAACACAGTGTCATTAAAAATAATGCTGGAAAGCGTCAGGGAAACACCAAGAGCAAAAGGAATAAATCACTTCCAAGCACATCTTGGAGATACTGGAATTTTTGAGGGTTTATTTGGAAGATAAGCTGATTTTTAACACATATTTTGGACAGATCCTGCAATCCCGGTATCCACAAAAGCCTCAAGTAACACATGAGCTCATTGCAGGCTCTCCCTGCCCCAAGCAGAAAGGGTTTCTGTGCACTTGCACTCAAGACAATGACAAAAGACACTTTGAGCCTGTCCAGGTCTCATCCCAGGCGGGTGGGGACTCTCACAGCACACAAGTCCATCAGCTGGAACCTACCTTATATCATTCTTGTCTGCTGTGTGGTTTTATATCATTCCTTTCATAAAATCTCTGAATGGTTTGGGTTGGAAGGAACCTTAAAGATCATCTCCTTCCACCCCCTGCCGTGGGCAGGGACACCTTCCACTACCCCAGGCTGCTCCAAGCCCCATCCAAGGCTCTGAAGAGCTGAGCAGGACATGCATTTGAGCATATCTCTAAATCCTGAATTATTCTGCAGAAACCTTTCTGCTGTCGTCCTTCCAACCCAATTAAGCTATATTTAATTGCAAAGTACATTCCCCCTATTTTCATCTCTCACTCACCTCAGCTCTCTTTTATGAGCCGGACAGTTTGTTCTCACTGAAGTCATGTCCATCTCTCCAGGGTGCTCTGCAATCAGGGGGGTTAAGGGAGAACATCCAAATCACTCAGCAAATGACCCAGCACAGCCTGAACCACCACAACTCCGTGGCACTTCATATCCCATCAGTTCTCAGCTCTCCTCAACCAGCACCTGCAGTGGGTAATCCTTTAATTAATGAATTAATGAATGCTCTGTGGTAAATTCACAAATTAACAAGTGCCAAGCTTCCCAGGACCGTGCAAACATGACACAGGAGATAAATCATCGCATCACCAGCCACCAGATACACAGGGGGAGTGTGAATGGGTGCTGGCACCCAGCAAGTCCCAATGAGCTTCGTGCTACAGCCCTGGAAACACAAAAGCCAACAATAGGCCATGGCAGCACAAGGGGTTTGTCTACCCTCACCCTTGGCAGAAGCCAGGAAAGCCTCAGCTCAACAGCAGCAGAGTATTTTCCCATGGTATGCCGGCTTTCTTGCTTTGAAAGAAAAAAAAAAAAGGAATTATTTAAAGGTTTCGTAGCCCCTTTTCAGCTAATATTTAACGTGCAAGAGTTTCTGCATGCCCAGGTTAGGTAAACATTAGAGAAGATTGTTTATAGAAATTATATACAGAGCGGTGCTGGTTTAATTTATCAAAAAAGGTTTTGTTGAAATAAATTCATTTTACAGTGAAACCCACTTAAACCTGTTAAAGGCGTGACCTCGTTGCAGTGAACCTGTTTGTGCTTCACCTCCAGGGACAGCTCGAGCAGCACCACGATAGCATCTTCCAGTGTAAATATTCCCTGCTCTCCCAGAGCGTGGGACAGGGCTGGCAGAAACTGTGCCAAGGAGAGGGATGCCAGGTGCCACAGGGGATGGAGGGATGTGGCCTTGGGACCTCACAGGGAAATTTGGCCACCACTGCAATGGTTTAACGTTGCATCCACCCCGCTCGTGTGAGAGCTGGGAGCAGGGGGTGGCAGTGGGATTCGAGGGCTGCACTGGAATGCTGCAGGAAAAACGCAGGAGAAACGCAGGAGAAACGCAGCTCTCAGCAGGGATAAGGGATGGGGAAAACCCTCCAGCCTCTGCCTGCCCCTCAGCTTCATCTGCCACTGCTGGTTTGCCATCGCATCGATTGCTATTGACACCGCTGCCGCTATCAGCTCCACCGCGTCGCTCTTATTTCGGGAAATTAATAGAAATAACCCAGTAGCCATTTTTCCCTTCCCCCGAAATTTATTGCAAAGTGGGGAAAGGCAGAATCTCTGCTCTCGCCTCCCCTCTGCTGGCTCCAGCAGCACCTGGCTCGCAGCTGGTTTTGCTCCTCTGCTTTAAAGTTAAACTCAGTGAGGACAAACCAGGACTGCACGGAATAGAGGGGGAAAAGCCCACCAGCGTTCCTCCCTCATGGCACAGGTCAGATTAACAGGGGGAAATTAATGCTAGCAGGTTTAATGGAGATGAAATGCTTTAGGAATGAGCAGATGCATTAATTTGCAGCATGTGGCTTTAAGAGTTAATCTCAGTATGGAGCAATACCGGGAAGAACATTCATTCATTCATCCATTCAGGAGGCATCAGCCAGGTACAGGGCTTTGTGCAGTTCCCACAGTCTGGCCTAAAGGTATTTATAGTCTAGAGCTGGGGGAAAGAAAACACAGAAAAAAAGGGATGGGATAAGGGAAACTGTGCTTTGGAAGCAGTCTATGCAAAATCCACCAAGGCAGAATTAATATTGTCTCGTTAACAGAGGGAGCAATTTGAAATTATATGGGAAAGGTGGATAAAACCTGGAAAGCATAAGAGCCAGCTCTGATTTCAAAGTCTGTGGGAGCATTCCAAGGCAGAGCTTTAAAATTAGAAACAGCATGAAAAGTTACTTTTCCATTGAAATGTCATGTTTTCCTTGAAAAGAGCTTTTTCCATCTCGAGAACGCGTTTTGTCACCGAGCAGTAAGTGCACTTCTCCCGACAGATCTGCTGAAGCAAAAACTCTGGGAGAAAATGGAGAATCACATCTGTGGGCTCGGCAAACAAATAAAAGCCAAGAAGAGTTTGGGCAGCACGTTTCCATCAGAGAGGTTTGCAGCTCATCCTGGGTTTCTGATGTGACTCGGCCCCTCCACTCTCTGTTGCCTGTCCTGGAGCCAAATTCAGGTGTTGCCTCCAGCTTCTGCCCAGAGCACTGGTGGGGTGAAATCACTTGTGCGTGATCCAGGACGGAGCAGATCCCATTCCCAGCCGTCACTTGGATGCAGGGGAATCCCAGTGCTCCAGGCAATGGTCTCTCTGTGGTAGGGGGGATCCACCAACACCCCCCGAGCTGTGACAGCCACAGCCACCACCCTGATGGCCAACACAGTCACAGCTCTGCTGGACACTGCTACCCACCACCCTCTTGTTTCCAGGTGGTCCAAATGCCAAACCCCACAAACACAATCTGTGGGACTCCCCTGTGTCCCCCAGCATTGGGTATGTGACAGTGGTGTCACCACGCACCCCTGGTGCTGTCCCCAGCCACACCACAGAGCACTGCAAGGGGAGAAGAGGAAATTCAGGAAAGCGGGAACGTAAAAAGGGGATGCAAAACTCCGGGAAGTCACTGGTCCCTGGCTTAGCAGTGACCCCGCTCCCCAATGCAAGGCTGAGCTCACCAGCGGGACAAAAAGGGTCTGGAGAAAGACCCCCTCTGCCGTGTCCCCCACAAGCAGCCCTGTCCCACCACGCTTTCCGGAGCAGCCACAAACACATGGAGGGAACAGACTCGCAGCGCAGGGGGGGTTGCTGGAGGGCAGATCCTGCCCGTGTCCCGGCCCCGGGGCTGGCAGGTGCCGTGGGGACACGGCTCCCCCCGCGCCGCTCCCTCCGGGCCGCCACAGACAGCCCCGCTTTGAAGCCCTGCCGAGGCTGGCGGCAGCGGCGGGGCTGGAATAAGATGGCTTTTAAACTCGGAGTGAGATGAAAAGCAGCCGGAAACGCATCTAAAGGGTGACTGGAGGGCTAAGCCTGCTTTTCTCATGCTCGCTTATCCCGGGCTGCTCCGCCAGAGACCGAGTCCCTGGGGAGCTGCTTTCTCAAGCTCTGCTGCCTGCCCCGGTCCTTTGCTGCTCACATCTTTCCTCTGCCGAGAGGTGAAGCAGCGACAGACTTTCAGCAGAGATGTAAAAACCTTTTTTTTTGTCATTAAAGATCCCGTGTCGTTTCCTGCCACCACTCCCAGGAGCCCAACCCTGGTCCTGAAGCAGCAGCCGAGGTGCTTCACCCCAGGAGCAACTGTGGTTCTGGAACAAGGGAAGGAAACTCCTGAATTGCTTCTTGGGGTGATTTGGGAGGAGAAATGGGAGACTGGAGGGTGGCATTGCCCAGGAGTGAGCAGCATTCAGCAGACATGCACAGCACCAACAGGAGAAAAATCATTCCCTTCCCCAAAGCACTCCGGGCTGAATCTACCATTCCCATGTTTTCTGGGCACGGACCACCTCTTCCACTACACCCCTAATGGAACACGCTATAAAAACGTGCCCAGACAGCCCCATTCCCTACGGTGCCAGGCCACCAGCCAGCCAAGAGCAAGAGCCAAGGGAAAGCAGAGCTGTCCGGGGCACATCAGAGCAGAGACATCACCGTGTGCCTGTTGCTTCACAAGGGAGACACGTGGAGCACCCCTGGACACCATCAGCTGAATCATTGCTCTAACAGAGCACTCAAAACTTTAAATCAGCTTTGAAATACCCAAGGACCTTGAATGGTTTTTTACCTATTAGATTTGTGCTCTCCTGTACATTAAGCGTAATGGAAATGGTTCTGAGAAAAGCAAACCCGAAATGCCACAGCTCCTTCTTCTTGGAAAGAATTTCTTCGCTCATCGCCTGCACAGGACCCTGCGAGGGGCATGAGGAACACAGGAGAAGCACGGATCTAATGAGATTTGTGCTAATTCATGTGATTGTTTATAAGAACTATGCTGCCCTAAGCCTGTTAAGCCGCTCTGGCTGGCCAGGACTATCCCAGCTCCGGGCCGGCCTCGGCTGCGCAGCCGCCAAAGGCTGAGGTTTGCTCAGAGCAGCTGGGCACACATTTAGCCTGGGAGAATACAGAGAAATCTTTGCCATTTCTCCTAACCAGAGCCCTCAGAGCACTCTCAGAAAAAGTCTCGCCCTGTTTTGCTGAGGATGCCCTCCCTGCACAGTGCCAGGCTCTGTGATCCATGTGCTGCACCCGTGTGAGCTCTGCATGTGCAGCCAGGACAGCAAAGCAGGAGCAGCCCCAGGGCTTTTCTGCATCCTGCAGCTGCAAATCCACCACCTCTGGGCTTCTCACTGGGTTCTCCATCAAGAATTTCCAGTACCAGACGGTTGTTGAAGAAGAACACAGGGACAAACCCTCCCAGTAACTTGTGCCCTGCCCCAGATCTCACAAGCTGGGAGCATCTCAGAGCTGTGCCTGAATTTTCTCCCAACAGCCTGCTGGAATAAACTGTTGTTGTTGTTGTTGTGTGTTCCCTTCTCTTTCATCTTTTTTTCTTTCCTTGACTGAAAATTGTCTGAGCCCTCCTCGCTTCTCCCAGCCAAGGAAAAGGTTACCCCAGCAATCAGCCCCGTGGTGCCAAAGAGTCTGCACCGAACACAGCTCCGGCCTCCCTGGCTCTGGGGGAACCAGACATAAAGAGGGGTCTTTAATCTCAGACACGCTCGCTGATAATCTGCTTCGCAATTTGCAGATAGGGTAGTCTGGGCTCTCCCAGGCTCCAGGGACACACAGTGAGGGCAGCAGAAGGCTGGACCAGGTCCCCTCCCAAACCTCGAGCTGGTTGTGCATCTTCCTTCCAAACCACCCACGGCTCATGTGGCCACCGAGGCACCAGGACATGATCCTGTGCCCCCAGAAGTGGGAGTTTTGGCCTTGGATTTGTAGCAGTCACTTGGGAAATTATAAACAGCCTGTTCCCGTTCTAGAAGGATCGCAAGCATTGCTGGGGTCTCAAAGTGACTTGCAGAGAGGGGGCAGTGAGATGGGGAAGGGTGGGATCCCTCTCCCAGTCCTGCCATGGGGTCCCAGCAAACCATCCCAGGCCACAGGCCAAGTGTGTGAGCTGCCAAAGCCGTTTTTTTGCCACAAGAAGCCACACTGGGATGTCCCAGGGTCAGGGCCCCTCCAGCCATCCCTGCCTGGGGGACCTGGTCAAGCACTGAAGAACATTCCAGTGCTCCCCATGGTGAGGGGCTGGCTTGGCCACTCATGCCCTGCGCCACACTTGAGCAAGACCAGTCACAACACTCCCCAGTCACCCCAGTAAGAGGGACTTCTTCCCCTCTTCATTAGGGCCAAAAGGAGGAAAACATCCTCCTGTTCACGTGGGACAGGACCCTGCCACCCAGCCAGGGAAAGAGCAGTTTCTCCTCGTGTCACCAAAGAGTTTCCCCTCGTGTCATGGCACTATTACAACATGACAACTCTCTCAGGAAAGCTGAGATTTCTGCCCAGTTCTCCCCCATCCCAGGAAAACGGGCATTTCATGCAGGCAAAGAGCTCAGACAGCTGGAGGGATGGTCTGTGCTTGAAAACAACAGGGGAAAACCAAAACAATCCAGCTGGAATAAAAATCCCTGCAAACGCTCCCTCTCGTGGAGGCCGGCTGCTCTCCTGCTGTCTGGCAGACCAGGAGAGGTCTTGTCCCAAAACTTTCCCAAGGATGAGGGGCTCTGTAGGAATGAGGGGAGCTGGTGACACCCTCCCCTCTCAGCAACCCCGCAGTGCCAGCCCTCGGTCCCCAGTGGGACCTTTGGAAAGAGCGGGACACAGCGGGAAGGGGTGAGCTTGGAGCTGGGAGCGTGTCTAGGTCCATCATCCAGGATCCTGGATGCCTTTGAGGGTTTAACAGCCAAATTATTTCCCTTCTCCCTGATGTGGGCAGACAGGAGTACAGGTGGAGTAGAGGGAAACCCCAGGAATACCTGTTGGCATTGACCTTGGCTGAACCCCACATGGAAGTGGCCTCTTTTAAAGCCATTTTGAGGATGTCCCCGCGGCCTGAAATGGCCTGGAAGGGAAGGACAGCTCGAGCTGGCCCAGGGACAACAGCAGTGCAGTGTCTCCACCAGCTCATTATTTTCCAGCCTGGGGAATTATTTCCCAAAAGTCTTTAACTGATTCCCCCCAGGCTCACAGGATTTTGCGCTGACAACACCTTTCTGCTGGGAACCGAGCCAGGATCTCCACAAGGTCATTTTGCAAAGACAATTAGGTAGTCCCTCGACAGGGCTGTCTCATTTTAATTAGATCTTATTTCCAAAGAATTACCGAGCGTGCCAGGCCCAAGGCTGGAGGCAAGGGCCATTTACAGGAATCAGTGGGAAGCGAAGGACAGATGTACCTGTGCTCACGTCACCAGCTACAGCAATGCCGAAGGGAGAGGAGCAGCCTTCCCCGCATGATTTCATCCATTAATTCCTCGGGCAGTGTAAGACCTTCCGTGCAGAAGACAGAGCATCACTGCTTCAGGCTGCTTGTGGGGGCTCAGGTGCCTCAGAGCGATTATTCTCTGCATTCTGAGAGGCCCCGGAGGTGTGGGAGGTGCATTTTTGGCAGAACCCACAAAGCTGGGGAACAGCGCCAAGTCCTCGACAATCTGCTGGATGGCTGCTCACATGGACACATGAACAGAAAAAGTGGGCAGAAACGCACACAAACGCCCTCAGAAAGGTGCAACATGGCCATGCAGGTGGCAGGACACGGGTGACAGACGGACAGGAGGGCGGGCACAACACGGGGTACCTGCCACAGATCCCCCACTCCTGCGGTCTGTAGGAAGCCGAACCGCTGGGATCACTGATGGTGCCACCGGCGCGGGCTGCTGCCTCCGAGGAGCCCTCTGGGGACCCCCGGGAACCCCCCCGGGACCCCCGGCACGGCCGCGCCCCCGGGGCCGCCCCTCGGCGCGGCGCCGCTGCTCCACCTGGCGGCGAGCTCGGGGCAGCGCCGGGATTCCCCGGATTTGGGGCACATCCCAGGCAGGGAAAATCCCGGGTTTGGTTTTTCCTGCGACCCTGCAGCCAAGCGGTGCCGTTCCGGTGCCGCTGCCCTGAGGCGAGAGCTGGGAGCGGTGTGGCCCCCCCTCGGAGAGCAGCGGAGGAGGCAGCTGGGCTCCCCTCGCCGGGAGCCCCCGCTCCATCCCGTCGGATGTCCCGCGCGGAGCCTCCTCCCTTCCCGGCGCGGCTCCGAGGAAGGCTTGGGAAAAGGCCCGGGCGGGCGCCGAGGGGCGACGGACCTGGCCCTCCCTCGGCATCACCCGCCGCTGTAAACAACCGGAATAAACCGAGAGCCTCCCCTTTCCCCTTTCCCACCCTGCCTGAAGAGCAAAGACGGAGCAAACGGTGCCTGCGGCTAAGAACCGGCTTCGTATCAAAATAAACAGCAGCTTTTTCACTGATAATGTTTTTACCCCCCCCTCCCCTCCACCGCCCAGACACCCACACGGATCAAAGTGGCTCTGGGAACCTTGGGGCACGGAACAGCCTGGATGGCTGCTGCGTCCTTCCCACAGCCCCGGCCCGGCACAAGGACCGTGCCCCCGCGGGGATAGCGGGCCAGAACCGGATGAGTGGGGCTAAGAAGCCTTTGAGATGCCGGTGCCCGGAAGAAGGATGCAGACAGAGGCTCCGGGAGAAAAGCCCTGGAGCAGGCAGAGGAGACTATCACCAACAGAGACCGGCTGCACTCCACACCGGGGCTCAGCCCCGCAGCCCCTTAAATCCCAGCCGGCCGCAGGTGCGGAGCCGCAGCCTCGCATCCCGCCCCGAGCGCACAGGTGCGGCGGGTGCGCAGGGATGCTCGGCCGGGATGGGGGGCGAGGCTTCGCCGGGAGTGGGGGGCGGGTGTGTGCAGAGCCCGCCGGGGCCCCGCCGCTGCCCTTTGTCTATTGATCCGCGATCGGTAGCCGCAGACAGAGCGGCGGCCCCGCGGGTAATTGGGGCTCCGGGGCCGTGACCGCGGCTGCGCCCCCCTCGCCCCTGCGATCCGCGGGGGGCAGGGCCGGCGGGGCCCTAATTGGGAGCCGGGGCCGGGGCTCGGCCCCGCTCCGCTTTGTCCCGGGCGCGGAGGCAGCGCGGCGCCAGCCCGGCGTAAAGAGCTGCCGCCCCACCGCCCACCCGCTGCCCGTGCCATCGGAGCGCGGCTCCCCTTCCCCGGCGGCCGCACCCCGCGCTCGCACAGTCGGGGCTGGCAGATGCTCATTGAAATGTTCTAATGGGGGATTTGATCCTGCGTGTGGCAGCGACAGGCCCCGGGATTCCCCAGGGCTCGGGGAGCTCCTGGTGTGGGGCAGGATCCTGGCACCCACGGCATGCCCAGCTCCATGGCATCACTCTCAGACCCTTGCCCCTTCTGCAAATTTCAGTACTTAAGGGGGACTTATAAAAAATGGAGAGCGACTTTTTACACAGACAGATGACAGGGCGAGGGAGATGGTTTTAAACTAAAAGAGGAGAGATTTGGATTAAATGTTGGTGGGAAACTGTTCCCTGTGAGGGTGGTGAGGCCCTGGCACAGGGTGCCCAGGGAAGCTGTGGCTGTCCCATCCCTGGCAGTGTCCAAGGCCAGGCTGGATGGGGCTCAGAGCAACCCGGATTAGTAGAAAGTGTCCCTACCCATAGCAGGGGCTTGGAACAAGATGAGTTTTAGGATTCCTCCCAACCGTTCTTTGATTCTCTGGGATAACAGATGAACACAGAGCCGGCAGCCCAGGTGAGGGCCAAGGGGTCCTGCGAAGCGCCCCTGGGCTGCACAGGGACAAGAGCTGTGGCAGCGTTCCCCCTCTGCAGGGCCGCGAGATGCTCTGGCAGGAGCTCATGTTCCTGTTTACAAACACCCGCCCGTGGAGCCCTTCCAGCAGCACTATTGTGCTGCACGGCAGCTCAGCGGCCAAGTTAGCTGGGGTTTGTCCACCAGGCCCACGGAGCCCTCGGGGCAGCTTTGCTATTTTTAGTGTCTGGCCAAGCACCTCGTGCATTTAGCTGAAGAAATTCAGAACTCACCACTAACTCTAGTGAAGACTTTGGTGTCTGAGGACCTCTCTGCTTTGGTGGCACGGCACCTCTGTTGCCTGCTGGTTAAACACCGGCTCCTGAGGTCACTGGAGCACCCAGCACTTCACTTTTGTGACTTGATAGTGACCGCAACGACACGGCCGAGCCAGGTTTTGCCAGGTGCAGAGCAGCAGAGCCATGGGGGTGCTGTGCCGGCTCTGCCCCCGCGGGGCCTCCCAGAGCCTTTTCAGAGCTGAGGAAAAGAAATCCCAGCACAGTGCGTGACTAATCAGTAGCTGCTCATCGAGCTGCTTGAATAGGGTTTCTCAGAGCCTGGGGATGGTGAGGGCAAGCGTGGAGCAGCTCGGTTCCTGCTGAAACACCCTGGCTAGGGGGCCCAGGCCCTGCTCCCTGCCTTTGGGCACTATTCCTCAGGGTCACTGTCATGAACCCAAAGAACACTTTTCCCCTCTCCAGTGAAGAGTGGCTTTGTGCTCAGTGGACAGGTTGGGGGTCCCGCTGGCACCGGTGCTTGGCCCTCAAGCCAGGATGGATGACAGGGATGTCCCTGACCCGCTAGGATGGCAGGAGCCCATCGTGAGGCTGCTCCATCATGTTCTACAGCACCTTCACCTTCTCCTCGCTGTGATTGTCCCAGCCACCTTAGCCTAAATCCAGCATGGTTGGATTAGAAAGAAAAGGGCCAGAGGAGCCCCCACACTGGCACACGTCGTGCCCCCTCACTATAAATAGAGCCCATTAAATTGCCGCTCATCCTGAGTGATGTTTATTTGGAAATAATCCTGCAAGCCTAATTTTAGTCACTACACTTCCCTCCTCCTGGGGGGAAGGCATTCCCACCCTGCTCGTCCCGCCTGCAAGCGGAAATAGTCACAGAGGCAGCATCTCCTCTACCGCCGTCGAGGAACCCAGCCCTAGCCCCTCTCCTCAGTCACTGGGGGGGGGGTTCAAAGCCCCTTCCCCGCCTGCAGCCCCCGAAGGGCGGGGACGGGAGCGCGGGGGAGGCCGAGGAGGGGCCGCACCCGCCCGGGGTCCGCCCCGTCGGGGCCGCGCGGCGGCGGGAGCGCGGCGGCGCCAGCAGAGGGCGCCCTTCGCCCGGCG
>VZTE01001746.1:1754799-1771511 GCA_013397775.1 Eulacestoma nigropectus
TTTTTTTCCAAGTCCCCCCCCTTCACAAAGAAAAAGCGGAGCCTTTCATTGCCTCCGGGCGAATCTCCCCACGCCGGGACGGCTCTCCCGCGGACATCTCGCCCGCTGCTCCACGGGGAGACGCGAGGCCCGGCCCTTCTGGGCCTGGAGCAGCCGTGTCCCCGCGAGGAAAGGTCGCCTGTCCTGCGGGCCACTGGCCGGCACCCCGCCCGCCCCCCCGCACCGCTGTAACGCCGCAAGCGGCCTCGTCTGCAGAATAAAACCGATCCAGAGCAGCATCGTCTCCCCGACCTTCCGTAGCGACTGCCGCCGGCGGGGCTGCGGGGATGGGGGGCTAACGGGGACCGGGTACCAACGGGGACCGGGGTGCCCGCTGCGCTGCCACCCCTCGCGGCCCCGGACACGACAGGCGCGGACACGACCCAGGAACCTGCACCCATGGACGGGCCATGCCCGCGCATCGCCCGTCGGTGACCGAGCACCGGGCAGGGAGAGAGGAGGCAGCGGCCTCGGTTCCCGTCCCGAGGGCAGCGGTGCCCCGGGGCCGGGGGCGAGAAGTGTTCCCGCGCAGTGCCCTTCCAGGGAAGGTTTTCCAACCTGCCCCAGGGCGGTGCAGTCCTCGGGGCCACCGTGCCCGGCTCCTGGGAGCCGTCCCGGTCGCCCGCAGGCCGGGCTCTGCGCTGGCCAGCGGTCCCCGGGCTGGGCGTATGGAGACCCGGCTTGTCTCGTGGGTTCGTCCCGGGGATCCGCCCTGGGATCCGTCCCCGTTCAGCCCGGGGAAACCGTCCCGTCGGGCCGCCCCCGCCCCTCACCCGCCCGCATCGCGGCCCCGCTCGCTCTTCCCCTTTCATCTCTGCCCATCTCCACTCATCATCCCTTTTCTATTTTTAGCCGGTAGACTTAGGCCTTGGCGCCAGGCCGTTTAAGACCTGTCAAAGTCCTTCATATTTCCCTCATGTCACATGGACCTTTCGCTCCCTTCCCCGCGCCATGCGAGGGCCGTAATTTGGATCTGTGAGCTGGTGAGCAAATGCAATTTGCTCTTCTCCATCGCTGTGTTGTCTCCGTGACCCCAGCCAGCAGGACGGCTGGTGTCCTGTCCGGGGCACTTACACAAATTGCGGGTGATTGATGAAAAATAACAATTCTCACAAGCAGCCGGGCCTCCGCCTTCCCCTCCTCCCGGCTCCACCGGATTGCGGCGGCCCCGCGCCCCGGGGAGCGCTCCCCCCCGACGGGGTGCACCGGCCGCCAAAGGGGCTCCAGGCGAAAGGGGTTTTCTTGTGCCCAGGGCGAGCCGTCAGGCCCCCCATTCCCGGCAGTGATGCCACGGCCAGAGGAGACCCCCGGGCCCTTGGGGAGGGCGGCCCGGCTGCTCGCACCTTCCCAAGCTGGGGGAGTCGATCGGGGATGGAAACAGGAGGGAGAGAGACGGTGTCACAAGGCACCACGACCCTTCCCCGGGAGCTGCCGGACAGACAGACCTGGGGATGTCAGAGGCTCCCCGAGCGAAGCCGCAGGTGCGAGGCTGGGAGAGCTCCCTCCGTCCCGAAGGGAACCGGGCCCTCGCGGGACTCGGTGGCCCCTCCAGCCCCGGGGTGCGTGCCCCGGTCCGAGCTGGCCCTGCAGCCTCAGCTGGGCCGTGGGGCAGGCGGGGAGGAGGCGAGGGGCGGCCCCGCAGCCCCAGCAGCTTCCTCGGCCGCTCTTCTCCGCTCCACCTAGAGAGGAAAAGAACCCCACGTGTGACGAAACTGTCCTCGTTTGATCTCACCCACCCGCGCCCAGGACACCCCTCCTCCGCTTTCCTTCTCCGGGGCGCCGCATCTCCCCTCACAGCCTTCGGCGGGGTGGGAATCCCCTCATCCCCGGGAGATCCCGGGAAAACGACTCTGCCCCCGCTCCGTGCTCCGGTGCCCGCTGGAGGGGACGGGGAGGGGCCGCCGGGCACCGGGGCCCGACTGATGCCCTTTTATCGACAGCCGCCGAGAGCGATGCTCGAGCTGACACCGCCACCCTCCTTTTCCTCCCGCTGCGCGGCCGCGGAGCTGCGCGCCCCTTCCGTGGGCAGGGAACCCCGCGGAGCCCCGCCAGAGCGGCAGCCCCCGGGCCGCCCCCCCATCCGAGATCCCCCTGCCCTCAGACTGTTTAGATTTCTCTCCAGCTTTAAAGAAAATATTTCCAGTAATCCAGATTTCTGGAAAATAACAACATGCGGGGAGACGCAGACACAAACGCCGCTGAAGTTTATCCAGAGTTTGAACAATTTATAAACACATTTCCCAGCCTGTTTGGCAGGGCGGGCGGCGAGTGACCCCGGCCCGGCCGGGAGGAGACACACGCGTCCTCCTTCCCCCGGTACTCCGCGCCGCTTTGAGCTGTGAGCCTGCTCAGCCCTGCGCTTAATTGAATTTTAAATTATTTTATTATTATTTTAGTCACGGAGCGCTCTCCCTGCGCGGGGGCGGAGTGACCCCCTCCAGCCCCGCGCCCTCGGGGCTCTCCACGTCGGGGCGCGCCGCCGAGCCCGCACCGAGCCCGCTGCCTTAAAAGGAGACGGGAGCCCCGGTCCGGGCCTTGCCAGGGCGGGGGGACCCGCCTGGAACCCGGGCTGGCAGCGAGGATGGGGACGGGAAGGGGTGCGGGGATGGGGATGGAGGGGCGCGGCGGGGGATCACGCAAATCCCTCTGTTTAAAAAACTTCCATTCGGGAAAGTGTGTCACATCCCGGCGCGGGCGCCTAATCCCGGGCTAATGGCATTATCGCCGCCTCATCGCCGTCATGGGATGGGGCCGGGGGCGAGCACCCCCCGCCCGCCGCCACGCGTGACCGCGGCTCGGTTCTGCGGGGAAGCGGAGCCGCAGATCCTTGCCGGGACCCCGGGGTCGGTGTCGGTGTCGCTGCCCCTCCCGGGTCCCGTGGTTCCCCCTCGGAGACTCTATCGGCGCCTATCGATAATCGGGGTCCCGCTGTCCTCCCGCGGTCCCTGAGCGGAGCCGGTCTAGGGAGGGGTGAGCCGGGACTCGTCTCTTTAATCAAACAGCTCCAGCAAACGGCGTTATTCGATAAAATGATGCTGGTGGGGTCCCTGCCCTGCTTCCTCTCCGGATTAAAAGCGAGGATTTGGGGTCGTTCTGCCGCATGGTGCCCGAGGCGGCCGGGATGAGGCCGCCCGACTCCCGCAGCCTGAAACGTCCTGGCGGAACGGGGGAAAAGCGACAGAATCGGCGGTTCTGGGAGAGGAGAAAAAAATCGCTGGGGGCTCCACACCCGGTGCAACCTCCCCAGTCGCCACCCCCACAAAGCCCCCGCCCTGGGAGGGGACCCTGCTTGTACCCGGGCAACAAAATTCTCGAGGACAGGGGACATCTCGGTTTCTCTCCCGTCTTAGTTTTATTTTTCAAACTGTTCCTGGTGAGTGCAGTCCCCTCCCGCTGCCTCTGGGGGGGGGGAAGGTGCAGGGTAGCCCCCAGCCCTATGAAGGTCACTCAGCCCTCCTGGTCCCCAGTCCCCCTCGCATCCCCAGAATCCCTTTTCTCCCTGTTTGGGGCCAGGAGTTTGGCAGAAGTTGCAGGATCAAAGGAAGGATGAGTGAGCTGGCCCTGTGTGGGCAGAGCCGACAGGGTCTCACATCTTGGCCTGTTTGCTTCAGACGGGATCTGGGAACTTGTCTGGAATCCCATCTAAAGCAGGATCTGACGCCGCTGTTCCCACGTCACGTGAGTTGTGGTTTTGGTCTAGGTTTGACTTTTAGAACTGCAGAAAATCACCATCTCGTGTTTGTAGGAGAGAGCATTTCACTGGCGAGAGAATAAAACCAGCCAGAATAAATCATGAGCTGGCCCTGGGCAGGAATAACACTTTTCATCGCACCTGTCCCTTTCCTGGGTGTTTCACCATGGACAGATTTGATGTATACCAGCACTGCATGGAAGGGCCAACTCTCATAACCTTTATTTGCATTTCCTCCAAACCCCTGTGCTCCCCCAAGTCACTCTCTGCAGGCAGGACAGGCTCTTCCCATCTTTCACTTCTTGAAACCAGCCTGGAAATTCAAACTGCTCTGGGGCAAGGCCTCCTCTCAGCCCTGGATCCAGCACCATTCCCGGCCACCTCTGCATTGCACTCAATCTTCTCATTGCCCAGGTTTTTCCTCAGTTCTCTGTAGGTGCTGGGCTCTTGCACTGACCATCCTGGGGAATTTGGGGGCCTTGGCATGGGCACACAACATGCTGAAAACTGCCACCCTCAAGCCCCTCTTTTCCGGCCTCCCAGCTCCTCGCCCACAGGAGCTCTGCAGTGCTGGCAGATTGCTCTCCAGGGCGTTTTCCATGGATACCTCAACGGAGGCAGCACCAAATAACAAGTAAATAACAGCCCCGACGCCGGGCTGCCGGCACAAAGCAAGCAATTGCCCTTCACGCAGGTCACTAATCTCTTGACACATGGTCTTTGAGACCTGGGCCACGGGGAGGGAGGCTGAAAGGGAAGAAAAGATAGCGGGGACAATGGCGGGGCCGCCGGCTGGCTAATAACCCTTCTCCCAGCTTTCTCTGGGTACACTCAAAGTGACGCTGGGATCAATTCATCTCCGCTGAAAAAACCACGCTCCTGCCCCCGCCGTGGTGCCCGGGAGGGTCCCGACTCACCGGGCTGAGTGCAAAGCTTGAGCTGCTGCAGGTATTCGTAGCCCCCATTTTGTAGCCAGCAGTAATTCCCGCCTGTGTTTTCCCCTCCACGCTGAAAACAAACCCTTCTCTTGATCCATTTGTCCTCTCCAGTGGCCATCTGTCTTCCATCCTTCAAATCTCACCTTAAAAACAGTGCCTCTTGAGCAAATCCTCCCCGCCAGCCCCGCGTGCCGTCTCGCCCGGCGCAGGCCTGACACTACAAGCGCTCATTGAAGTGAAGGGGATTTGAGAGCGCGCAGGACACGGCGGGATTAAGGCCACAGATTGTGCTCCCCGGGCTGCAGCTCTGCCTGCCTGGGGCTCTGCTCCCTCCCCTTTGCATCAGCAAGGTGGCCCGTGCATGGGCATCCCCATCCCTCTGCCCTTCAGGTGCTGGTGGGATGCAGGGAAGCGTCTGAGCCGGGCTCCCTGGATGCCTCCAGGTCCTTTCCTCTGCAGGTGGCAGCAGAAGAGGTCACGCCCTGTGCCCTGGTGAGGAGGCACAGGGGGTTTCACACACGGGGCTGCTGTTTGCACAGATGTGCAGGTGCCGTCTCACCTCATGGCATCCCATCCCATCCCATCCCATCCCATCCCATCCCATCCCGTCCCTTCCCATCTTGTCCCGCACCACCCAGGGGCAGCATCTGCGGGGCGGCTCCGGCCAAGCCGTGAATCACACGCACATCAAAGCGCCGGCAGCGGAGCACTCACAGCCCCGGCAGCCGCTCCGAGAGGACGGTGCCTGTGCAGATGTTCAGCAGCAGCTTTCCTCAATTACAGAGAGCAGCAGAATTTACCAGAAAACCCAGGGGAAGGAAGGGAAAGAGTCCTGGCCAGTGGAGGGCCGGAGCAAAGAGCCCACACATCCCTCAAAGCTTCAGACCAGCACATCACCAATTCCCTCCGTTTTAGCCCCAATATCACATTGCATTACCTCACATTCCCCTCCAGCCCTTGCTCTGGTGGGGGTCACCTGCTCCCATCAAAATCTCGGTCTTCTTTAGGAAAACCCCTCCTTGCTGGGCTTCAGGGGCATAAAGAGGAGCTCAGACTTCTGATCCAAGCCTTTGGAGCTGGTGAGATTCCTCCTGGAAAATAAACCCTCACGAAACCAAAGCTGATCACGTGACCCACGGCAGGGTGACACTTGGTGTTTTTTGGCTGAACCTGGCAAGGGCAGCCCTGATCCTGCCCAGCTCCCACGGACACTGTGGACTACCAGGAGCGGGAGTCTCATAGTCCAGTCAGTCACCCGGGCAGGACAATGGCATCGCTCCCACGTGACAGCTGAACTTTCCCCTTTAGACAGCAGAAATAGCAAAATTTAATGTACCTTGAGAGGTGGCTGCAGCGTGGGCACTCTGGCGTGGGAGGAGAGGCAGTGGGACCTGCCCGGCCTTCCCACTGGGAGTCATGGAATGGGTGCGAGGTGGGACGGGGAGCAGGGTACAGGGCCAGCTCTTCACCCCAGGCTGCAGGTGCTCTCTCTGGTTTTCTGCTTGAATGAAGCTGCTGCTCTGAACGTGGTTCATAACCTACAGCTCACAGCAGACCCTTGCCAAAGTCCTCTCCCCAGGTTGCTCAGGAAGGAATGTGCGCGCCCATCATCCTCACCCTGCCGCCTACGGCTCCTCCTCCTTGGGGGATGCAGGGATGCTGTGCTCCCTCCAGAGCATATCAGGGGGTCTCTGCTCCCACAACCCTGCTTTTTAAGTGAAAATACAGTTGGTTCTTTCCCCATCCTGCTTCCCATGGCCCCACGAGCTGACATTTCCCACCGCTCCAGAGAAGGGTCCGGAGGGAGAGGGGCCGGATGGGAGTGGGATTAATGCCCAGCTGGCACCGGGCTGCCACACGGGCAGTGGCACCACCTTTTATTAATGTCCTATAATAATATTGTAAATATTCACTGGGAAATAATTATATCCTATAAAAGAAGCAGCAGCCTGTGGTTTGAGCCAGGAGCAGTTCATAACACTTGTTTTAAAGAGACGTTTCATGTCTCGTTTATAGATTAGATTTTAACCTGACAACCTTTTAACATTGTATTAAATTAGAAATTAACTTTGTATGACTGCTCACCGTATAATTGACCCACTGATAGGTTGAGTGCTAGGGAATATTTCAGATACCTTTCAGACAGCGAAGTTCCCAAGAAAATTCAGAGCCTCCTCCTTGATCTAGATCAGGGCTTTGCTATTAATTAGTATTTATAATCAGGTGGCAGGAATGCTTTCCATGGAGGGAGGGCTGCCAGGGAGCAGCATCCCTGCACTGTGCCCATCCCCAGGGATGTGACGGAGGGAAGGAGATGGAGGCGACAGGGAACGCTGCAAGCCCCTGACCCTGCTGTCAGTATTTCAGCGTAATTTCCTGCATTAGAAATTCCCAAGAAAGGCAAAAATCCAGCCTGGGAACTCAACTGACAGATGCACAGCTTCAAATTACATGTGAGCCCAGGGAGGGATGGGTGGCAATCGATGGGACCGTGTCAATGCCCAGGCACAGCCAGGAACGGCCGCGCGTCCCAAAGGCCGGGGGCACCTGTGCCACGTCCAGCAGCGCCCCTGGACAGGATGGGGTTGGCCTGGGAAGAGTTGGAGGACCTGGGAGCAGCCAGGGGACACGGAGGCAGCGCCCCTGCCATGTCCCTGGTGCAGCTCCGGCGCTGGAGGCTCGTACCCCGCTGTGTCCCGTGGGACAATGGAAACCTGTCCCCAGCAAGTGCCGGAGGCGGGGGCCGAGCGGGGACAAACCCGCTGACATCGGCCAGAGGAGGTCTCACCCGGCTGGGCTGGGAGGACTCTCGGGTACGAGCCCGAATTTACACCTGTATTTAATGAATGCCGCGGGGCAGCGTGAGGCTGAGCAGCCCCTGCGCCACGGTTTCCCAGCGCGGGGACGGAGGGGATGCTCCGCCCGGCTCTGCGGGGCAGGGACGGCCGAGGGGCACCGCTGAAGCCTCTTGTCTCTTCCCGGTTCTGTTCCCAGCAGCTCTGCCCCTACACTCGGGGGGCCGAGAGCTCGGAGAGGGGCTCCTGCCGGCCCCGGGACAGGCGCTGCCGCAGACAAATGCTTGTCCCGGTGCCTTTTCCATCTGTGAAACAGGCCGAGCAGTGGATTCAATTATTATTTTTTTTTTTTCCTAGCACACAAGCCACTAATCATTTATTGCATTAAAAAAAAAAAAAACCAAAAAAACCCCTCGTCTCCACAACTTTTGTTCCCGTTTTATCCAATTAAAACTCAGGGCAAAAAAGAGAAAAGTTTCGTTTTCTCCTTTTTGCAATCACAAAGAGCCGATCTCAGCCCCATTGACTCGCTAATTGTAAGCACTCAAATGGTTGGGTTTAAAGTTACACTTAGCAGCTGTGAAACATTAGGGTGAAGTGATTACAACCTACTGGAGGATACCGAACATTTTTACAATATCTCAGGAGCATAAGGGAAAGACAACAGGAAATGGCGCAAACTTTCCTACCCTGCACAGCAACAAGCCAGAGCAAAGGAGTGAGAAAATAAATGTAGAGACGTGGCGCAGACGTGGTTTGGATCCTCAAAAAATTACTAAGGAAGCCCTGGTGAAAGCGGCATGGATTTACCCCCTCGTTTGGGCGGTCAGAGAGGACGGGGAGCAGCGTTCAGGGATTTCACAGCTGCACTTCGCAGCAAAACTCTGCTCTGGGCTCTCTGCTGAGGAAGGAGGATGGAGATCTTGGCAGTATTTTGCCAGGCCTTTGCCTTCTGCCAGCCTCGTCCCCAGCAAACGTTCTGGGTCTGGGGAACGCTGCTCAGGGCAGGACAAACCAGAGTCTGTCCCCTCAGAGGGACAGGGACAGGATGGGGTTTGCCTGGGCTGGGGCTCAGCAGGGCTCAGCATCCCCAGCAAAGCCAGCAGATCCTGAGCTCCACGTGCTCTGCAAAGCACCAGGAAACCCTGATGGTTACACCCAGGCCCTGGACTGGTCCTGAGATTTGATTTCATTTGAACTCCAAGCTGTCACATTTGGAGAACCTTTGACTTTGCACTCCTTTTCAAACAGTCCAACATCCCCCTCCCATGACTTAAGCCCGCTACACGCGTGTGTTTATTACAGAAACCAGGGTAGGATAAGAAAGCAATATTTCATGTTAATTCATGAAATCTGAACTCAACTTTTAATAGAAGAGCCCCACTTTATGCCCAGAGTGATATACAGTCCACCCCGCTTTAAATGAGACGTTTTGCCTTTTGAACTCAGCAGGAGCCCTCTGCTTACGACTACTGGAAACAGTTTAAAAACCTGCAAGTCCCCGTGTCTCTTGGGCTCTTTGGTTTATGTCATGGCACAACATTCTTGCTGGGCTGCCAGCTGCTGTGCTTGAGAACCTGGCGTGTCAGAAACTCACCTGGGAGCCGCTCGCCCGAAATCCTGCAAAGACCACGAGCCTCTGGTTATTTTTAAGTGGGGTTTGGATCCAGTCCCTGGACTGAAAACCTGGTTGTGTTAAAGTCAGGGGCAAACCTCCCTTAAGAGCAGCTTCTAGACTCACCAAGGAACAGAAATATTCCCTCCTGGTGCCTGAAAATGAGTTCTTACATGGCTGCTGAGGTTGAGGAGGAGGAAAGGTCGTGTGGTACGAGAACACCTGGCACCCAGTTGAAATGGGGGGCTTTTAGGGCCATGGGTGGGAGCAGGAGGGTGGTGTGAGTGAAGAACACAGTGCAGGGATGTGTTGCATCAAATAGAGTTATTGATGAATCAGACCCTATAGAGTTATTATGGAACCAAATCCTATAAAATTAACATTAAGTCAGACCTTACAGACCTTAGAATTAGTGATAATTCAGACCCTATGGAGTTATCAATGAATCAGATCCTATACAGTCATCACTGCAACACACTCAGTTTTCTCTGGCTCACAGAAGAGCTGGAACTCAGTGGTTATTCTGCTGGGTCATCTGTGAAAGTATCAAATTAAAGCTAAATTAGCCACCTCATAGCAATGCTTTTTTTTTTTTTTTTTTNTTTTTTTTTTTTTTTTTTTTTTAGGCTCTAGGCTTTCTTAACAGTTTGGCTACGGGGCTATCGACAGCAGGGAATTTAGGACATTCTTTTCAATGAACCAGACTGAAAATATTTTGGTACAGCCCCAGTTTGTAGGGTTTTTTTGAATCTCTCCCCCCACCACTTTAAACAAAACATCCTGATTCAAAGGAGCTTCTTGCAGACCGGGAATTTCCACATGGCCATATTGCAGCACTTATAAAAAGTGATTTAATGCCTGCCAACAACAAATACATTTGCAATGACACCACTCTGTGTTATGTGCTATCCTACTTTGTGTGCTCAGTCAGAAGCAGCCAGGCTGTCCCAGGCAGGAGGGAGAGGAGCCTCCTTCCTTCCTCTGCGAGAACTTTGTCCCTTAGCCCGCTCCTTGGAAAGCCTGGAAGGAAACAAGCATCACGGTGACAACACAATCCCTTCTGTATGTGTTAATCTGGATTTTGTTTGAACTTTTGGAGCTGACCTTGGCTTGAACTGTGTGAAAAACCCTGACTGGTGTGGACTGACTTGACCCTGCGGTCCCATTTGTCCGCGGTGCCAGTCCTGCCCTCAACCCCGTACTTCAAGCCTTTATTTTACAGACAAAAAGGAACATAACATTACAGCAGATATAGCCAGCGGGCCGGAGCTGCAAGTACTTACTTAGAGGCAAAACTCTCCTCTGATTTCATCCCAAGGAAGTTATTTTTTTTGCTTGAGAAGAGACTGACTGAAAACCAAGCAAGAAACTGAAATTATTGCTGTAAACTCTCGCTTTTTATTAGCGGTTTCCAAGCCTGGAGAAAACAAAACCTTCTGAGTGGCTGTGTTACAGTTGAAAGCAAAAAAAAAAAAAAACCAACCTAAACCAAGCCCAAGACTGAACTGGGTGTTTGGGGATGGAGTAGGAAGAGGGTGGTTGGTTCTGCATCCCTTGGCGTGGCTGGCTGGAGCTGTAAGATTTGTGGGTTTAGATAGTTTCCTCTCCCTGCCATGACTCAAACAGCTTCTATTAAAAACAAGTAGTGGGAAGGAAATTTCATAAGCTGACAGTCCCATCTCACTCTGCTCCTAGACACAAGTTGGCTGAGATGTAGGAATTCGTGTGGTTATGATGTGTGAGCCCAGGACTGTTTTATCGGCAGGGTTGTGCAGTGCTAGTTCTGACTGTGCACGTTCAGAAGGGTGCAGAGGCTCAGGCTGTTCTGCAAAGCCTCTGATTCATGATCCTGCAACAGAATGGATGCAAGTGGGTGCCTCTGCTTCCAGCACCTGGTCCTCGTCCCGCTGAAATCAGTGGGATGAAGAAGCAGAGCCCCAGCCGAAGCAGGGAGCTGGGTGTTGGTTCCCAGAGGTGCCAAGAGGGTGCAGGGCACACCACCTAAACACCTTGTTTTTACAAATCCTGTCCGTGCACAAGAGGACAAGGAAACGGGGAGGCAAAACCAAGCTAGACTGGCTGCATAACAGCCACTGATGGCTTTAATTAAAGCCCTCAAGTCAGTAAAAAAGCACAGAGTCTGGTCCAGGGAGATACACAAAGCCCACAGTCAGCCCAGTAACGCTCCATGAACATTGCCATTTAAGCAGTTTCTTGTTGAACTTAGATTTATTCAATGACACATGCATTTCTGGACAGATATCTGAGTTCCAATGAACAACTTTTATAACCAAATATGAGAAACCTGTGACTGCAGTTAGTCAATTAAGTACATTTCTAAAATACATGACTAGAAGAAAACCGGAGCAAGAGAGAGAATTCTTCCGAAGAACAAAAAGATACATTTCCATTTGTAATACTCCTGGCATCGATGAGTATCAGAGGGGAAGAAGGGCAGCAAGGAGACGCGACGAGGAAGGAATAACATCATCAACCCTGTCCACAGAAAGTCCTCCAGTTTCCAGTCTCTCCAGTTCATCCATTAATGCTCGGCACTTTCACAAACGGCGAGAGCTCCTCTGAGTTACGGAGATTCATCTCTCAGCACAAAAAAAAAAGCAGAGAAACCAAGTTGTGAAACCATGTGCTTGGCCCAAGATGGCTTAGGAGTATTTCTCCTCACCCAACCTCTTCCTGAAGACAGCGAGAAAAGAAGCTGCAGAACAATCAGGACTGAAGATGGAGCTTCTTCATATTGCACAGGAACACAAGAGTCAAGATTTCATGAGTATGTTTCAGGAAGGTTTAAGAGTCGTCGATACTCATCAGGGTAACGAGAACCATCCCGCGCCGCTGGGAGCTGGCAGGTGACGGACACAGCGGGATTGTTTGGGGGAGAGGCGGCTCCTTACCCCGCCTGGATCTGTCCCTGATGGGCGGCTCGTTCAGGGGAATCCCGTGGGGAACAGGCTCAGGGGCTGGTTCTCGTTAGTCGGGAGGGGTGACCGGTAGCCGTCGAAGTTGCGGGGGATGCTGCCGCTGGTGGAGCCGGAGCTGTTACTGAGCGTCTCTATGCTTCCCTCTCGCTGAAGCTCTGCGAGGGAGAAAGAGAGAGCAGGTCCTGGTTAGTGTTTGGGACAAACCCCCAGTGTCGTTAGACAGACGCTTTACCGACAAAGCCCTTGGCTGTTGCATTGCTCTAACGTTTGCTCATCGTCCTTCTTTTCTGGGCTGACTCGGGAATCGCTCCCGAGGAATGCCAGCTCCTGGTTCTGCTCCTCTGCAGCTGGGCTCATGGCTCGGCTGAGCCAAAGATGGAGACATTACCTGCTGCCCTTCCCTGGGGTCGAGGCTGCTGACTGAGGATGGATCAGGACTCGGCAGTGGGGATCTCACGGCTGAACTGAGCAGGGTATGAATGGGATGGGGGCAGATGATGGAAAATCTTCCCTCCCAACGATGCTGGGAAGGGGGATCGGCAGAGTGTGCACCAGCAGTGCATAACCACTGCCATTCCCCACCTTGGGAACACCAGGGACTTTCCACAGTTCTTTATCCTGCCCAAATGGACACAAATAACTCTGCTTTTTCAAGTCAAAGAGAAAATATCCCCTTTCCTCAGCTGTGCCTCAAAGCAAAGGAGAAAGCTGTGGCTCTCCCTCTCCTGGTCACACCCAACCAGACATCTCCCCTCTCTGACCTCCCAAAGCCTTTAGTGCTCCCTAATCTGCAAACAGGAGGATTTTTGTGTGTGCAGGGCAAATTTCCAACCGTGGCCTCTCTGCGAGCCACTTGAACCCCGCAGTTGACTCGGTGGCCCAGCAGCACTCAGCGGTGGCATGCAGCAGGAACACGAGGCAGAGCCCCAGGGATGGCACAGGAGTCCTCCCTCAGAGTGACAGTGGTGACAGGATACAAGAAATATCCTGGGGAGTTGTGATGTGTGACCCCGAGCACGACTTTGTCTCTGCAGCCTGGGCTGGAGGGGACGGGATGGAGACAGGAGTTTTGGGCAAATTCCTCTCCTGCCAAGGGGGAAAGACAACCTGAAGGGGCTACAGGAGAGCTGGAGAAGGACTTCTTATAAGGGCATAGAGTGGCAGGACAAGGAGGAATGGCTTTAAATTGGAAGAGAGGTTTAGATGGGACATTGGAAACAATTGTTCCCTGTGAGGGAGGTGAGGCCCTGGCACAGGGTGCCCAGGGAAGCTGTGGCTGCCCCATCCCTGGAAGTGTTCAAGGGCAAGTTGGATGGGGCTGGGAGCAACCTGGGATAGTGGAAGGTGTCCCTGCCCATGGCAGAGAGTGGAATGAGATGAACTTTAAGGTCCCTTCCAACTCAAATCTGTCTCTGGTTCTATGTAAGACTCGGCTGGGGTGGAAAGGAGCTGCAGGAGCAGCGCCTGCTCTGCTCTCTGCCAAGTATTCCTGCACCTCCACCACTTCCACTGCCTCACCTGGGATATTTAACCTCCTGTAAACACCACAGCAGTCCTTTGGCTGCAGTGGGACTCCGTGATAAGGACAGCTCTATACACAAAGTATAGGGAACAGCAAAAAGTCAGCTTTTCCCTAAAACAGAAACAGCATCCTCTGGCACTGCCCTGCTCCCCTCAGCACCTGGGCACCGCAGGGCCAGCAGCCAGGCGAGCACACACCTAGCAGTGAGGGCTGTGGGATTTAATCCCTCATCCTGGAGCTAACCTGCAACGGAGATAATCTGCCCAGGATACAAGGAAAACAAATCAGCAGGAAGCTGATCACCCCGAAAGCAGCGCTGGTAATGACCTCAGCTGTATTCACCACCATTTCTTGCCAGTATTTGGTGAAGGAATGTCCATGTCTAAACCTCTTCATTTTCCTCACATCCTTACTCTCCCAAGAGTCCAGGAAGTAAAAACAGTAATTTAAATCAGAAATGAGTGGCGTATCCCACACTAATACTGTGCTTATCCTGTCTGATTTGGGGCTTTTATCTCCCTCAGCACACAGCTGGCTTTGCTTAAAGGTCCCACGTCAGAGCTGGGGGCGCTGGGCAGCATCGCTGGGCTCCCCCAAACCCCGGCGCGGCTCCTCCCGGGGTGATTCCGCTCTCTTTTCCAGCTACAACTGATCTCCAGGCAAAGTGTTCCCAGCAAAACAAGGGAGAGGGACAGAGAGAGGAGTTCCCTGTGGCTCCTGCGTGGCTGCTCCTGCTCCTGGGGGCCGAGCTCCCGCCTGTCCCTCGGTGCCTGCTGCGGGACCGTGCGCCCCGTCCGGGTGGGATTTGGGGGGATTCGGGCTCTTCTGGGGTCTGCAGCATTTCTGCAGCCGGCAGCTCTTGTCACGTCTGCGGGGGCCTGCCAGGGGGTGGCACTGCAGAGACTGATGCCAGCCGGGGAAAAAGCAGGGACCAGAAATCAGGGATGCAGAGCGGTGGGCACAGGGCCTGGATGGAGTCCTGTCCTGGCTGCGTCCCACAGCTCCGGGCGTGGCTGTCCTGAGCTCCCCTCGCCGCTGCCAGGCAGGAAAACCTGACAATTCCTGACGGGGAGGGACAAAAGACAGGGTACAGGAGGTGCAGAGGCTCTGGAGGGGATTTTCCAGCCCAATCTAGGAGCTCCCAGAACCAAGCTGCCATCCCCGGGCACACATTCCCCACAGAATACGAGTCCGGGTGCTCCCAAACAGCCCAGCCCGCTCTGGAACTAATTACCCGGCCAGGCAGACGAGCAGTGTGCTCTGATACCCGAGGAAGCCCTGTAAAAGTGCCGAGGCTGCTGCTGTGCTCAGGAAATTGGGCTCTTGCCCTCACCCCGGGCCGGCTCTGGAGCACGGCTGGGTCACACGAGGGGGGCAATTAGCCATTACACGGCCACCAGGGGCTACCTGCCCGCACAGCTGACCCCCAGCACCACCGGCAGCACACGTGCCCGCGTTTCCCCAAATCGGTCTGTCTCATTAATAACAAATAAATTAACAAAAAAATCCAGTGTGTGCTATTATTCTTCTCCCAGCCCTCAGAGCAGACTGGGGCACGGCAGAGGAACATCAATGCCAGTCCCATGGGAAGCTCGGCAGGACCGGGAATGGCTCCATGACACGGGGACACCCTCCCTGTTACACAGTGAAAACTGGAGGACAATTTTCTCACAGACCCAGTGCCTGGAAAGACCAAACAAGTGCAGAAGGAACTGCATGGTGAGGCTGTTGGGTATCAGGAGAGGCAGGTCCCTAAAGCCACCCCAGGATGGGACAGCTGAAGGAGCTGAAACACTTCCCACCCTAAAAAGACACATCCCACAACCGCTCAGCCCACGGATATCCTCTGCACTGGGAACACGCTGAAAAACACAAAATAGGAGCAAACCCCCATGGAAAGAGGGGACTGGGTGGCAGCAGAGCCCAGAGCAGCAGATCAGGGATCAGCAGCACTCCAGCAGAGCAGGACAGGGCTGCCCAGGCACTGATTCCGTCCACTCCGGTGGAGTTACACCAGGAATGGACTTGGCCCCAGCAAGTCTGAGGGTTATTGTATCTGCATTCCCCCATGCATACACTGTCGAGATGTATTAACTTCCTTAAATGTACCAGTAAAACAACCTCTTATGATACACTTTAATGAACTTGTACAGTAGCCAACAAATTGTGCATCATATAAAACCCATTCGGCCTTATAGACTCTCTGGCTATTTTGTAATAACTGCAATTTGCTTCTGCTGAAGCAAGATAACCAGGGTTGAGAAGTCAGGCTTTGCAGAAACCTAAATATTTGATTTGGGGGGGAGTGGGTGGGAGAAGGAAGAAAGGGGCCTCTGGGAGCTATTTATGGGGTCAAAATAACATGAGACCTGCTCTTCTCGTAGCGTTTCCACCATCAAGGAAATGAAATACTGTGAGAAGACCAGCACTTGCATTATTTTGGCCCCATAAATGGCTCCCTGAGGCTTTCAGAAGCCCGTGAAAAACAAACACAAATACAAATAAATGCTAATACTAGAAACGTAAATACTAAAACCTGCCCATGTCCCCGGAGGAAACAACTCACAAAGTCCTGCCTGCCCTAAAAAAAAAAAAAAAAAAAGGGAAAAAAAGACGAAGGAACTGGAACATCTGCTGAAGCCATGAGGAGAAAGTCACTTCAGGGGAGCTGGGAACAGCCCTGCCTGCGCTTTTGACAGTAACAGTAATGGGCACCGCTGGCATCACTCAGGGTCCCAGAGTAACAGGATTTTCAGGGCACACACACTTTCCACCGTGGTGGAGGCAGCAGCAGCAAAAATCCTCGTGGCTGCTGGCGTGGGATGGTGAGTGGCCATCCCGAGTCCCTGGCCCACCCAAGGCAGCCATCCCCTCTCACGGCACAGCCCTGGGCCTGCAGGAACACTGGGACAGCAGTGGGGCATCAGAGGAGTGGGAGCAGCTGTTGGCTGCTCCCTGCTTGGCATCGCTGCCAGCGGGCTGCCCGCAGCCCTCCTGTGGCACGGATGGCGTTCCACGAGGAACTGAGAATGAAACCTCCCAGGAAACATTTCCTTCTGCCGATATTCCCGACTGCCATGCTGCGGCCAGGCTGTCCTGTCCCTTGTTCCTCTGTTCTCTCTGAGCTGGCTGCCAAGGTGGAGGGAGGAGGAGGAGGAGGAGGAGGAGGAGGA
>VZTE01001746.1:1771579-1786257 GCA_013397775.1 Eulacestoma nigropectus
CTCTGGGGACAGCCCAGGGTCGGCAGGTCTGGGGGAGCGATGCCGCTCGGGGTCCAGGGGGTGGCTGCACCCTCCGTTCCAGAAAGCTCCAGAAACTGTCAAAGGACCCCATCAAATCCAGAAAGGTACAAAGCCCTGCCAAGCCTAAATGTGAAACCATTTTATAGGGCACATTAATTCAATGCCTGAAGAAAATCTATATAGCCCTCTTTTGCCCGGAACACTCATAAATTATGCTGCCTTTCTTAGCCGTGCTCTCCTGTAGTGGTCCACTCGAAGTCCTGGTATCTCCTTTATGTCTACTCAAAAATCTCCTCTCCAGTGCATTATTTCTTCTAATGGTTTTTCCTTTCTCTCTGTTTGCCTTCCCCTCTTAAGCACAGTTTCAAAATATCCTCCCCAAATCATTTGCTGGAAGAGCCGACCCTTTCCTCTTACCTACGGAGGGGCTGCCCGGGCCGCGGCGGAGCCGTGGCCGGGATAACTGATACAATGACAGCAGCCTGATGTGTCAGGGCAGCAGGGAAGCAGCAGCAACTCTGAATACAAGAATTATTCTTCATCATCTCAAACTGTCACAACACATTACCCTCAAAGCCGCAGCTCGCTGAAGGAGTGACCCTGGACTGAATGGGAGAGTGCTCGGGGAAAGAACTAATTGTAGCCTCTTTTCACACGTCAGTCACTTTTCACAGCACCAAGCCTTTCAAGCTCAACTAATGTCAAGTTCCCTTTTCCTTTTGCTGGGCTGAGTATTTCTGATTTTTAAGGATGGCATTTTTAAAGGAACAAGGTCTCTGGTGAGGGATGAGGCCAGGGAGGGGAGGGAAGGAAGCGCTGGAGTGAGCACGCATCAGAAAGTCCATCAGACGCCCGAAGACTCGTTAGGAATTAGACAATTAACAAGTAGGAATGCAGGAAGTGGGGTAATGGCCAAGCAGAGCTCGAATCTCCTCGATTTCATTTCTGTCATTCACAGCAATTATTTTGGGGAACTTTTCAGGCTCTGCCATGCACCAAAGGGGCCACAAATGCGGGAATGTACTCGGCCCTTTCCCAAAATGAGGATGTGGGACAGGCATTTTCCAGGGGTGGGGGAGAGACACAAGGTGCTGCTCACTAAACCCAGCCCTCCCCATCCACGGGGGCTTCTGAACAAACAGCTACAAGGCAAAAATTCAAGCCTCACTTTAAAATCGAAGACGATTCCCTTCCTTTCGGAGGAGATTCCCTGCAGACAGGGCTCTGGGAATGCCAGCCTGGTCCATGATCTGGGGCAGGCACACATAAGGGCCCTTCATACCTCCTTGTCTTTGACTGAAATCCTGACAGATTCTGTGGCAAGGACTATTTTTTCACCCTTACATTTACACAGTGCCTATCATGGGGGACTTGCAGAACTGACTGGGGCTTCCCGAGTGTTACTTATTAACTGTAATGAACAATAATTATGGAGCTTCTGCCATCTGGATTCTCACTCAAAAGGGCCCTATTTAAAGGGAACACTAAAAGGCAATTTGTATTAACACAATGGAAGTCCTGAGGATCTCTTAAACTGTTTGTAATTTACACAACGCTCCCCAGTGAATGGGTGAGTTAAACATTTTAATTTCACCGATGAGCGGGATGTGCTCCCCGGGAGGAGCTCACACAGGCACTTGTACAGGGAAACGCTCCATCTTTCAGGATTTAGACAACATCCCAAAATCTGCTGGATGCTTTTGGCACTGCTTCTGCAGGAACACTCACTCTGAGCATCACCACCGGTGCCCAGGGCAGCCGGTGCTGCTGCCTGGGACACACAAGGTGGAGAAGAGCTCAAAAGCCGACGCGAGGTCGGAAACCGCACCGGGACACAGAAATATTGGGATGCCTGGAAATTACATTGCTGCTACTGCACTTGGAGGTTTTTCTTGAGTATTCCCCCCCCCCCCCCCTTTTTTTTTTAATGAAATGCAATTATGCTAATGAGGGAGCTCTAATTATAATCCATCTCCAGCACCCTTGGCGGCCGCTCGGAGCGAGGGGCTCCAGCCCCGCTGGCAGTTCCAGGGACCTGCTGGCGGGGAGGGCACAGGGGGGCACTGCACCCCCGGGGGAACCTGTGCTTTTGGGTATCTGGATGAACAAAAATCGTTGATATTAAACTGCAGCAAAACGAAAGCACCGAGTCCTCATTAAAAATCTTAATTTTCCAAGCTGGTTTTAATTCGAGATGGCTGAAATTCCTGGGCAAATGTGTGTTGCTCCTTTCCAAAGGCAGCACAGGCAAAAAGTCAGTTCCCAGTTTTATATATTGCTATGATTACAATTTCATCTTGTTATGCTAATGTTTAAAAGTCAATTAAAGCTGCTCTCTGCCCCAAGCCTTGTGCCCGTTCACCTGCACTGACACCCAGCGCAGTGGGACCAACTTCCTGCCATGCTTTGGGTGGCTGTGGCGGACCTGCTCCTCAGAAATGTTTATTTTTCCTTTTTTCATAAACTCAGCAGTTTCATAAAATAGATTTTAAACTCTTTTCAAATGAGGAAATTTAAAAGAAATTAAAACTACGGCATTTGAACACTGAAAATCAATTCCTGTGTTAGAACTGTCTCATCCTGTCACAACCTGAGAGATGTTGAGGCGCCACAAAAGCACCTCCATTAAATTTGCAAGTAAAGGAGACTGGGAAACACTGCCTGAGCAACTTCTGTGAAATCAGGATTCAGTGGCCTATGCAAAATATTAGTTACTGTCAAACTACCTTACAGTAACTCCAGTGCTGAATCCACACAGAGTTGGCTCATGCCATGCACTTGGAGATGAAACCTGGCATCTTGGAACAAAGGTGGCAGGATCCAGCAAGGAGACGGGGAGGTACAGGAGGCAGGAGAGATCCAGGGGAATGAAGACTGAGCCTTCTGAACATCAGAGTCCTTCTGAGACCCCAAATCTCATTTCTAGTGCCTGATTTCACTGCGGAGATGCCAAACAACTTAACACTTACAAAACAGGGAGGACACCTGAGCTCACAGAAATGTCCTGGTCTGCTTCAGGCACAAAGAGATCGCTGAGAAAAGGACAAAATGTTTTCCTGCATGAACTTCTAAACAGGTTGTTTCCTCCTTTAAAAAGAGAACCCAGAAAGCTCCATGTGACTCCAGCCCATGGAGTGGGAGACCCAAGACTTTGGCATCTCGCCAGACTTGACTCTGAGCATTTTATGGAAGGTTAAAAGTGCACCAGATAAAGGACTGGCATTTAGAGGGAGAATATTCTTCAAGATAGGCACTTTCACAATGACTTCCAGTGCTTTTAAAAAATAATCTCAAGTTTCCTAGAGCTGTATATTTTTGTAAAGAGGTTTAGGATGTTTTCCTACATAAATGGCTCTTCAGAAAGATGAGTTGCCGATTTTAGCCAGCATGTGAAATTTCAAAAGCTATGACAGTCAAATAGAAAATAATTTCTGTAGCCCATCACATCCTGCAAGCCTACGGCTCCTTGTGCAAGATTTACAGATGAGGTTTTTCGATGAATACACAGCGATGGTTGCTTGGGTTTAAAGGAATTCTCTCTTACCCCATCCTGAAAGTTTCAGTATGCTGCTGCTACAAATTCCTGTAAGACATCCTATGTGGAATACATGCTTTCCTGTGCCAGCCAGTGTGTGCAGACAAGCTTTTTAATGCATTTAGGCAGAACTATCTTGCATCTCCAGTTACGCAAGCAGCACATCCGTGTATATCAGACCAAAAGCATTTGCAGAGAAAACACTGTATTAAAATTCCTGGGTTTGGTCTCTCATTCCCAGGGTTATGGGAGTGCCTCCGATTGCTCAACACTGACCCCTCTGTCAGCCTCTGCTCCCCGAAGGAAATTACAAATTCAAAGTAAAATGCATGTTTATGACACCTACCACGTCCTGCACCCACTGAACTCTGGGGATATTGCTCAGAAATGTTGGAGGCAATGTTCCTATTCCTGGAACATCTTCTATCCAGAGCAGGTGTGGATTTGGGCATCCCCCTTCCCTCCAGAGCTGGAGCCACTCGAGTCTCAGGACAGGGGGGTCCTGTCCCAGAGGTGGCTGCAGCAGAGACAGGGACGGCCAGGAGCCCTCAGGGAGTGCCGGGGGTCCCTCCTCCTCCTCCTCCTGGGGCTCAGCCAAACAACCCCAGCAAACAAGCTGGGTAAGGAAAAGCTGCCTGAAGGTCAAATCCACGAACCTGGTCATGACCTCGGGGCCTGGGCAGTGACTGCTGACACTCTGCACGAGGATTTCACGCGTGACCCTCCAAATTTCAGCTCCTTTCCCATCTAAGACCTAATTCTATCCTCTCTGTGATGCCACCTCAGCATTGGGCCTCCTTAAAGCCTCTCAGGTGGGAAGACAAGGCCTGGGGTGGACTCCAGTGCTCAGAGTGCCTCTGTGCATCTCACGCATGTGCTCGCTGTGCTCCTCACACAAACGCACTGCCGAGCTCATTTCAGAAGTATAATATTACAAAGCAAAGTCATTCTGGCATGACTTCTAGTACTTCTGACACAAAGTGGCCTTGCGGGCCAGTGAGAGGCTCTGGGCTGTTCCCCTGGTGAAGATTGATGCTGAGGAGGAAGCTAGACCAGACTGGAATTTGGGTTTGATTCAAAGGAAAAGTTAAAAAGTTTGGGGGGGAGCAGATGCTCAGCTGGTCCAAATCAGGGGAGTTTTGTTGAAGCTCACAAAATGATGTCACCACAGCCTCAGCCCTGTCTGCTCATGTAAACAGTTCAAGGCTCTCGAGCTGGGAGAGCTCAGGTGGAGATCAGGACCAGAGTCTCCTCCTTCCACCTCCCTGGCAGTAGTTCAGTGTCACTGAGGAACTCCAAAACCATCCAAATAATCCCAGTTCCGAATGCAATTTATTTAGTCTGTTCACTCAATTATTTTAAAGATTATGTTGACATGGCTGCTTCAAGCAGACCAGTTTTGTAAACACAGCCCTAATTTTACAAAGCACTTGGAGCTCGCAGTCATTGCCTTAAATCACAGCTCTACCTTGATGGAGTATTAACCCAGCCTGGAACAACAACAGCTCTGTGTCATGGGCTCACTCTCTTGCAGGGCTGCTTGAGGCTCTTAATACACTCTCTCTTATTTATACAGCTCCAAATTCTGATGTTAGACATAAATATGAAAGAGCCTTGATAAAAATGACATTCAAAGCTTAATTTGTCCCTTTGTTAACGGAGCTGTTGAACACAGCAATTCACATTTGGGCTCCTGAAACCAGCAGGCAGCTGGAAATAGTAAATTCAACATTTTTGCTTTTTGAAAGTCCCATTTTAAGAACTGTTCCAAGCTTTGATTCTCTTACACTTCATCTTTGTAGCTGCACTCTCACAAACGTGTGGATGAGCTGCAGCTGGCAGAGGAACTGGTGGAAGGTAAACCTGTGTGAAATCTGAAAGACCTAATGGCAAACCAAGGCATTCCTCTGGTCACATCCCCCAGAAAAGGCAATTTAAATCATCTCAGGATGGGCAGATTCTGCCTTGGATCTGGGCACCTGGCAGGGAAGTTCACATCACCACCTGCTCCTCATGTTGTGCTCTTCTGCAGACTTCTTGCTCATGTTTTCATGGGTGACCAGCCACATTTCCAAAAGATAAACCAAAAAGACAACACAGTCCTGGCATGATATAATCCAAAGAGTTGGATGGAAGTCGGACAGATGGAAGGGAAGCTGCTCCCTGCCTGTGGTGGGAAATGCCTTGGAGGGATCTCCGAGGCTCTCCTGTTTGAGGAACACGGAGCAAAGCCAGAGAGCACCAAAGTGCTGCCACCTCAGTGAAGGGACAGCACTGAAAAGCAGAATAGAAGCAACAGGAGTGGGGGAAAAGCTATTTACCTTTTTCTAGCAGTTTTTACTTTTTTTATAAGTTACCTCACATGTTCCCCAGCATAAAACCACCAGATGTCATTTCAGAGGGCACCAGCAGAAATACAGAAAAAAGCAGCTGCTTTATCATCTTTTTGTCTTTATGTTTTCCCTCAGCATCTTTTTCGTTCTCTGTGAATGCACAACTTTCACACAGCCCCATTTTTACTGCAAGGATCTCCCTTTTGGAGGCTCAGCTACCTGCATGAACCTCTGCATGGGCCTGAACCCTTTCCCCTTTCATGGGGAAGCTGCAAACATGGTTTCTTCATTTTCAAAACGCTTCCAACCAATTTGTCATTTTCCTTCCTCTTCGTTCTTTTGGTCAGTGGATGGTGCACACAATATTGAGCAATAATAACCAGAGGAGGATGAAAACTGCTGCAGCTTGAGAAGTGAGCTCAGGATATGATTCCTCCTCACCGGATGCCTGGAAGATGTCACTGAAATTCTCTCTCCCTTAGTGCAACTCGTGTGGAGCCAATATGAACTCCCAGCAAAGTGCTTAAAACCCCATTATTTATAATAACTGTTAAATGATGAGACATTGTTTACCCAGATCGCAAGATAAATTCTCACTTACAGAATGCTTGCCTGACCGTCCTGAACGTCATCTGGTTTTTATTTAAATGCAAAATGAAATTAGGCTCCCAATAACACAGCAGAAGAATTCAATAAGATGGGGCTTTTCACTTACAGTTTAATATTAACATTTTCCCATAAATGTTAATGAATAAAAGTCTACTGTTTTATGTATTATCCATGGTGGGGAGACAGCAGGCTAGGAATGGAAGGGAAGCTAATCTTTTCATACCACAAATTAGGATGTATACTTCAAGGAGGACTAAGTGTTCCCAGCATTGCCAGGGACCTGGCCACAACCCTCCTTCCTCTGGGGGCAGCCACTGGAGCTGATCCCATGGGGATGCTCCAGGGAGTCTCCACTGATCACTGAGATCCTCCCCCAGCCAAAATCCCCTTTGGGTTTGTTTCTCTTTTCCCCTGGCCCCCTCTTTCATCCCGACCATACCCCCTAAGGCACACTATGAACATCAAACATCCAACACCATCACTGTCCAGCACGGCCTGATGCTCTCAGACTCCACCACGGAGAGCAAAGCAGGATTATTGGGAAAATCAGGTGGCTCTTTGGGGGATATTCTGCTAGAGAAGGGTGCAGGGGTGATGGGAGGGGAGGGCACAGCTGCAGGCCACGACACAAGGATAGGGAACGATACAGCACCCAAAGGGAGAAGGACCTGGAGCTGGCAGAGGTGGCACTCGGAAGCTCCCCACAGGACCTGTGCCTGCTGTGCCAAAGCACCAGGAGCAGATCATGTGGTGGAAGAGGGGCTGAGAGGACTGGAAGCTGCAGGACCAGAGGGTTGGCTCACACTGGAACGTTTGCCTTGCTTTGGCTCTTGGCTTTCCATTTACTGCAGAGACTTTGCTGTGTTGATGTGGATTTTGCTGTTTGGTGACTCATCCCTCATCCTACCTCTCTAGCAAGTGTGCATTTAACAGTTCGACTGCTGAACAATTTATTGCACAAACGGGTTTCCATTCCACAGCCTCCTCTCCCATCTCCCCTGGAGAGGGCAATGCAAGTTTATGAGGGCTTTGTGATGGCCTGTGCTGCCCATCCCAAAAATCAGCAAATACTCAATGGCTCTCTGGGGCTGCTGGGCTTGGGAGAAGGGACAGGAACTGTCTTGTCTTTATTCTGCCACCACCTCAGCAGCTGCAAGAGGTTTTGGCTCACAAAACAGCTGTAAAAATACCAGCCCTGGTTCAAATGCTGGGAGACGAGGGCTCTTTTACTTACTGAGAGAGATATGCTTGCCATAAGTCATATCCTACACAAAAACACCATAGAAAGACTCCTAAAAGGAATGACAAGGTAATTATAGGAATTACAGATGGAAAAATCCTGTTGTCTCCTGCCCCCTTCCCAGTGTGGGACCGCTCAGTGTGGGGCAGGCTTCAGGCCTTGGACTTTTAAAGGGAAGATTTAATAAACACTGAGAAATATTTCTAAATATTTAGAAAACTCAAAATAACAGATTTCCAAGCCAAGCTGTACAAACAGAAAATGAATTTAGAAAACTTGTTAAAAACCCAACAGCTTTTGCGTGCACCAAAATATATTTGGGTAGCAGGAATCACCTCCTGGGCAGGATGCTGCAAGCAGAGCTGGGAGGATGCTCAGCCCTGGCTGCAATACCTACCATGGCTCTCCTCTTGCTCCCCCTGGAATCAGCAGCAGAAGCCTCAGGGATGCAAACAGCTTCGTGCTTTAGGAGGGGCTCAGCAGACAATCAAACGTGAGCAAAGCCAAGCTAGACAGGACAGAGCTTTGAATTTTCCTGTCAGATTCTGGAGTGCTGCAGTTAATTTGCTTAATCATTAGGAGGAAAAACCACAACCCCAAGCAAACCAAAAAAACCCCCAACATAGCAACAAATCTCTAAGGAAAAAGGGAACTGTGTCTCTGTTCACTGCTTTTGAGACAAAGCACTGGAAGAAAAATGTCCAGTTCCAATAATGTCATAACCTGATTACAGCCTGACCAGAAGAGCTAAAACACTTGCAGAACAATGAGTAAGAAATTAAGTTTTAAATTGAGTGCTGGCCCTATCTTGTGTCACTTCTTTATATTCCAGTAGAAAGGACACTGCTGAGCCCATTTCATATCCAGCAGAGTGAGATGCCTGGATGCAGACACCATTTAGTCATCTCCTATATGTTCCTCTCCATTTCTTTCTCCGGGAGGAATGACAAATCCAGAAATGTGACTGCACTTTGTTTTATTATGATATTGATTTTTCCTGCAAAGGGAAAGTGCATTTATCCCCCAGGTCTGTGCGCTGGCAGGGAAGGGTTAACAAAATGTTTATCACAAAGCTGGCTTCAGAGTTGAAAGTAATGTGATCAGTAATGAATTTTGTGTTACATTAGGTTGTATAAATGGACAGACAAGCGCAGACAACAAGTGGCCAGGAGTCGGGGCTAATCTAATGATGTAAAAATAGAGACAGCACCAATTATACTTGGGGCCAGCTCAGAGCTCCTGCAGGGACTGCAAATGAATAGGTACAAATCAAATTACTGACTAATAGACGCACTACAAGAGAGGGCAGTCAATGCTAAATACATTAGGGCCTTGTGACCTCTCTGCTCTGAACAGCAGAATCCTAAATTTGACTTAAAAAAAAAAAAAAATCAAAGAAACTCTTGTTCATTTAAGGAGAGCAACAGAACAATGTTATTTGTGAAATGACTTGAGACACTTTGATATTTTTTGTTTTGTCTTCCTATGGCCACCTTAGGTACGTGGCTCTTGGAAAGCTGAGAGAGGGTTTGCTTTTAGAACAAGGGAAAATACTCTTTGTGCAAAAGTTAAGACCTGATAACAATACAGTTATGTTACATACCAAAACATTTCAAAGCCATGTGCCTCTTTGTGGTGATGTTTTTTACTGCTACTTCACCGGCTGTGTCTGTATCAAAAATAAAATATTTCTTTAAAAAATGCCTTGGTTTAATAAGAAGAAAAAGAAAAGGAATCTCCCCACACCACAGTTGATAATAAGAAAATGCAGTTGATCAAGTTGTTATCAAATGGCAGAAAGTCAGAGGTGTCTTGTGGCAGCAGTGCTCCCTTTAGAATTTTTCTACAAACAGCAATGAACCTGAATTCATACCAGAAATATTCATGGTGTATCAGCATTCACACCTCCTTCCCCTTAAATAATGTATGACCTGGAAGAAATTCCAGTAAAAACTCCCAGGGCTGGTGGCAAGATTGGATTTGGAGACAAGGAAAATTACTGGGAAATTAAAAATGGCCTTGTGGGGCATTCCAGAGCTGTGGGATGGGGCTGCTCAAGGACACCCCTGGACAGGAGGGAGCAAGGATCCCACACTGAAGTGCCTGATATCCCAGAATGTGTGCACCCTCTTATCCAGCACTTTAGAAATGGTAGCTCCTAAAGAGCCTGAATTTTCCTTTCTTTTCAACCAAGCCCATCCAAAGAAACCTTTTGTAGGAAGAACTGCACTGAGCTCTCAGACTCATTGGAGGGGGTAATTTAATCTCTGACCCTGGGATGAATATTCTGAAAGTTCAAAGGCTGCTTTTAGCATCGATGTTATTTGATCCACCAGTGGGTTTGCTGCCCAAGCTGGTTTTGCGCTGAACCTATGCAGAAATGTCCTGGCAGAAATGCTCTTCAGGGGGAAAATAATTTGCTCTGTGTTCCTATAGCCCATGTCTGAGTTAGGATAAAAACCAATTGAGGAGAGAGAAGGGGAAAATTGCCTTGGAAAAATGAAGAGGAAGAAAGGAAGAAAGGAAAGAAGGGAGGGAAGGAAGGAGAGTGGGAGGGGAAGGTACCACTGAAAGCTCTGACTCAATAAAGGGCTAATCCTATTCCTGAAACTAAATGTACAGGTACATCTGTGTCCAGGTGGCTGCTGATCTTTGAACACAGCTTGTGAACATGGATATTTTCTCCTCTGGAAAAAACTCCAGGAAGGATAGTCCTTGCATGGGAGCCACTGCTTCCCACTTCAGCCAGGCACACCAGGAAACGTGTGACTTCCCTTCTCCAACCCCCAGATTTCACAGGAAGACTTCAAAACCATCCCTCTGCAAAGCCCAAAGGTGTCCAGACCCAAGTTAGGCTCGGGCTGGTGTAACCACACGGCTTTGGCTGGGGACCAGGATCCAAAGTGCCTGGAGCCCCAATGCCAGGTTTCCTCCAGGCCATTCCCTAACAGCACGTCTAATTAGCTCCACTTACTTACATCCCATTAATCAGGTTAAAGAGTTTGCTTCAACATACGAGCTTCCTTCAGCGCATTATGAGTTTGCTCATGAAATCTGGAAGGAATCCAGCCGGTTTCCTCCGAGGGCCAGAGGTGCACCTCACTGTGCCACGGGCTTCCCGCGGGTGAGAGCCGACAGACTCGGAGGTTTGCAGGAGTTTTGGAGGAAAGATGCATTCCCAAGAACATCCCGTTGCTCAAGCTGTAATGGCTTGCTCCCCTATTATAGACTGATTTTAAATATTAAGCCTAGAAGTGATCAAAAGATATTGGAAAGCTTAAAAAACCTACGTGCTGAAGGAATAGGTGAATCAGAGGATTTACTAACTACAGTATCTTTGGAGGGAAAGATTTCTAGCCTAGGCTGGCAATTTTTTCCTGTCCAGTTTGAGTGGAATCCTGTCAGAGATATTTGTCTGAAGCAGAGTTTCATAAATCACAGTCCTGGGGTGGTTTTTTGGGGGGGAATGCAATATGAAGCTCCAGCACACACTTAGGAACTGCGCTGCAAATGTAAATATTGTAGCTGCTTGAAAACAAGGCTTTGTGAGCAAAAGAGGGCACTGACCACTAACATTTGTGTCTAGACTTGCATAATTTCTTCTTTTCAGTGAGAGTTTGACAGAAACTGAAGCAGCAAAAACATCTTTTTCCATCTTTGCCAATTTACGCCTTCCTTGGAATTAAATGTGTAATTGGGGTGAGAGCTTATGTACAGCAGACTCCACTTCAGATAGACACGGGTCGTCTGAATAATTGGCTAACAGGGGGAAAAGCTGGTTTCCCAATCAAGCCAACTAGCTGGACGACTGGAGTTATCATTTAGGTCACAAGGAAAGGAGATTTTTGGGGCGGTCCTTTTCCAGACCTGGTTCTTCTCCCACCCACTGTCCGACAGCCCTTGGCATCCAGTCGGAGTCGGAGGTGGAAAAGCCTCATCTAATCCCCCTTCCCTGCAAATGTCAGATTATTCCTCACGTTTTTAACACCCTCCAGTTTGATGTTTGTGGTATGACCAATCTCTGGGTCTTTTTCTGCCTCTGCCAGTAGCCAGAGCCAGGGTTAGTGTTGCCACTCCTGCTTTGCAAGGCAACGGGGCAGGTACAAAACAAAGATTCTGGGAATATCAGCTCCCCAGAGTGGTCTGTGCACCACGAGCCCACACTTCCTCCACACCACTGCAGCGTATCAGCCCTGATTTCTATATAAACCTACGTGTCAGCTATGCCCTAACAGTTAAGGCATTAAAAGAATCTATTTATCTCTTGCCATTAAGTGCATGTCAGGACCAGTTGAGCACTTGACAAAGTCTCACTGTCCTCTCTACTGCCCAGTTTTTGTCCACACATTGGACCCCAGCACTGCACATGCACAAATCTTCACATTCCCAGTTAGAAATGTTCATTAATTTGTGCTGAAGTTTGAGTAAGACTTTGCAAGTTTTGTTAAATCTCCGCAAAATCTATTTAAGGACTGAAAAGAATGCAAGGAGCACAAACGGGTTAAAGCATGTGTAACACAAAGGCATAAATAAATTAAAATAAGTTATTTTAGGATTATTAAAAGGATTATAAATTCCACAATTTTGAGTCCAATGGAGAAATATAAACACTGGTTTTGAAAGCAGCAGCAAGACAGAAATCAACTACCAACAAACAAACCTCCAGTGTCCTTTTCTGCTGAACTCTTTGCTGTCATTTCACTGTGGTGAGTGGGCAGCAGAGAACCCAAGGAGGAAAACTGAGTTTTTGCAAAGATAATTCGGTTCAGCTGAGCTTGGTTACGATGTAAGTGGTTTGGGGGAAGTGAAAACTCTCCTGCTTGTTATGAGGCAACAAAGACACCTCTTTTTTGAAGTGAGGGTTATGCAGCTCCACGCTTATCTCTGCCCATTAAGCAGCAGGCAGATGTGAGCCCTTCCCTGTTGTGCTCCCAGCCTGAGGAATGGTGCTGGCAGCCAGCTCCAGGCCACTCCCTCGGCAAGAGCAGCTCTCCAGGTACATCTGAGCAGGACAGAACTTTTTCTGTCTGTCTGGTGTAGAGGAACAGCTCAAGAGCTGTTAGAGGATGGAAGTGGAAAGGGCACGAGAGTTCACCGTCTTATCACCGGGTTTTCTCTGCTGCTCTGAGTCACCACATGCCCAAATCCTGAGAATAAAGGGTGTTAGTGGTGGAGAGAATCCCAGGACAGGCAGGGAAACACAGAGTGTTAATGACAGGGAGAGGAGGGTGGTGGGATGGGGTGAGCTGGGTCAGTGCTCATGTTACTCATTATTGCTGCGTACAATCGCTGCTCTGAGATGGCATCTATCTTACACTCATTAGGGAGATTTATGGGTCTGCAGCAAGAGCTGGGAGAAATCTCTTTGGATGAATATTAACTCAGTGATGGCATCTCTATAAACAGCTCCTTTCTGTCTTTACACCTGCAGCACTGCAAGCCTCATCTTATGCCAAAGAAGTTGCCACTCGCTGCCAGCAGCTGGATTTGGTGAAAATGGAAGGGAAATACAGAGCCCTGTCTCTGACAAAGTTCTTGGTTTACAATATAATACACAGTCAAGTCTCCAGGGCAGTCAGTCACCCTAACCTGGCACATCTGGAAGGCTTCAGCTTTCAGAGGAGGTATTCCCCTCACCTTTCCCCTTCCATACACAGCCTGAGGGGTGCTGACCCATTATCAGCAGTGGATACCCTCCCAAAGTTCACACTGATCACAGCATGGGTCAGTAAGTGATGAAATATGTGCCTTTCTCTATTTTCACAGCCTGCTTTTTCCACCTTCACAGCCCTTTACAGACCTGAGCTGATTGAAGTCCACACCAGCACTGTGAGGCATCTCTATCCTCACTGATGGAGCTCTGGAGTCACGGACACGCGAAGCGTCTTGTCCAAGGCAAAAAGCTGGTGAGGATTTGCACCAGATCTGCAGCAGAACCACACTTAGTGTTCAGCCAACTCCTTCTGTTAATACCAAATCTTAACCCATCCTTTGATTTCATCTCTCTCAAGATGGAAATCAGAGGAAGGACTGTTGGGAAGGTGACCAGCTGGGTTATGAAGGTGCTTCTGCTTTACTCATCCTGGTTACTGCTGCCTGTACCTTCAGACAAGGGCTAAAATCCTGCTCCTCTGCATCCTCCTCCTCCAGGCTGGGGGAGTTCGCTGCAGTTTGGTACCTGCTCCACAGTGAACAAAGTCAGGATGAGCCATGATGGGAGAGGCTTCTCAAGGAGCAGGGAGAGCAGCACAAGACCCTCAGTGATACATGAAGGCAAGAGCAAAAGGAAGAGACAGCTCCCGCTCTTCCCGAAAGATCCATAGGTTGGCATTCCCACACCTTTCTGCTAGAGTTGCTCCTCTTCTGCCTCCCCAGGCAAGCTGCCAGGAGAGTGACAAGTGAGTTGGCAGCTGATGTTAGGAGCCACCATCACTATGAGGAGTTTTTACTGGAGGTGTTTTTTGGAGCAAGTCGAAATTAATGGAGACAATAAACCCGCGGTAACTGCGCTTTAATTTCTGAGCCTCTCCTAGCACGGGGCCCCTCCTGACAGCGTAATCTCTGATGTGCCATTCCATTTACTTAAACAGATGATACAATTTATCAATATAATGGACACTGATGAAGATGGATTAATCTGGATTACAGAACCAGCGCTTCACAGTGGCTCTATTCAGGACACAAAATGAGGATATGTGTGATTATGGCATTGTTTGGAGCAGGGTGGGCAAGGGCAGCAATCTGCACAAGGATGCTCCTGAGCTGGCAGGAGGGGAGGGAGGAGAGCCCTTGTCCCAGCTATATAAGGAAGCTTCATGTGCCAATATCTCAGACCGTGTCTATGTGATCTACCACTAATTTCCTTTTATAAACGACTTCCATCCCACTGAGATCCCCACAAAAGTCAATTAATCAGAGAGAGAGAGAGAGAGAGAGAGAG
>VZTE01001746.1:1786334-1903182 GCA_013397775.1 Eulacestoma nigropectus
GAAAAGAAAAACAAAACTAAAAAAAAAAAAAAAAATTAAATAAAAATCACCATTGGGTGAGATGTACGTGATCTCTGATCACACCTCTTCTTTGTACCTGTTCCTGATCCCACCATGTCCCTGCTGGGGGATTCGCACATCGCGTCGGCCAGGCGCTCCCGCAGCCCCTCCTCGCTGTGCTCCATGGAGGACATGTGGCGCAGACCGAAGTTCTCGGGCCAGCTCCCACACACCTCCAGCAAGGTCACGCTCCGGTCGAAGGCACCTTCAACAGACAAACGGGACACGTGTGGGACACCCTGGCACCAACCTCCTTCCATGTGTGCTGCACTCTGGGTGCCTGAAAAGCTGGTTTTTAGCACGGAGTTAAAATGTTTGTGTTACCAGCACAGCACAGCAGAACCCTAAGTATGGACCAGCTTTGACCAAGCAGCTGTAAGAAAAATGGTTAAATTAAAATACAGACCCAATTCTGGTCTCAGAGTGGTGAGAGTCAGGAAAGCAGTGCAGTAACACAAATGTGAATGGCATACACATATTTTTATGTTAGACAACTAGGAATTATCCTTAAAGTTGGTTAGTCTTCCACTGGGCTGCTGCGGAGATCCTTCTTCCCCCTCCTCATCTTGGACAATAGAAACAACCAAGTTATTTTGTCTTTGCTAATGGGCAGAAATTTCAGCTAAAATCCCTTTATTGCTCTGGAACAGGGGAGTGCAGCAGCGTGGCAGAGCTGCCTCGTGGCTGACGAAGGAATAAACGGATCCCTTCCCTCAGGCTGGGATATCTGTGGGTTTTCTCTGCTCCTGCACTGGGAAGTTTTAGGTCAAGCATGCTCTAACAGAGACTCTTTCACCAGCAGCGCCTACTGAAGACTCTGGCTCTTGTGAGGGAGCGCACGTACCTACAGAAGATACTTCAAATAATTCCCTGACTTGCAGTTATTACCTCATTCACAGCAGGGTATGATGTTCTGCCGAATGCAAAGATTAGATTCTGAATTCAGGATCACTTCAAAGTACAAATTAAAATTATTCTCCTTTATTATATGGCAAGTCTTCTGCAAAGGCTTACTTAAATCATTCCCACTTGGAACAAGATTACAGTTATGCTTTGTTGCTTCAAGCACATACCATTTACTCCACTATTAGGTAACTGAATATGCAACGTTTACTGTGCCTGGTTTCTGCCAGCCTTCCGAGGGGAAAAAACGCAAATGCCAATGTTTCTCAAAGTTAAAAGTACATGAAACACGTCCTTGTTATCAGGCCTTTGGTTTTCCCCTTTGATCAGCCGTCAGAAACTATCTACACTTGTAGTCTGTGACTGTACAGCTTCACAGCACACTCCCTGCCACTGACAGGTGGTAATAGAAAGGGTGAGAGACCAAGCCCCGCGGCAGGCGGCCCTTCCTCTGATAACGTCCAAAGTACCGGGTGATAACCGTTCGTAAACACTCGGCCAGCCAGTTAATCCATACATCAGCAAAGAGGGGCAGATAATTCTGAACTCTAATGGCACGGACAAAAGCACCAGGGCTGGCATTCAGGGATTTATATGGGCTGCAATGGTGACTCCTGGCTCCTGAATTTCATCGGCGCGCACGGCGTTGATTTATCTCCTCAGCCTGGCTGCGGAGTGGATTCCTGGCACTAGAAAACCATCAACACTAAAATGGACCTCTACAAAAGGGGACCGTGGCTCTTGTGTGATACATGCACTTGAACTCTGGATGAATCCCAGTTTAAACCGAGAGGAGGAATGACCAAATATTTCAACTTTTAATGGCTCTTTGGATTTATAAGGTTGCTCCAGTCCACTAATTTGTTTTAAAGTGAGGGTTCTTGAAGCTTGTTTGAGAAAATGCAGGGAGGAGGCGAAGTAATTTCCATGATGTTTAAATCTCTACAACGTTTTCATGATGTCAGCCTGTCCTAAAGGCAGGAGGAAAAGCAAAATTTGGGGGGTTTTTTTGAAGCTTTTTTTCCTCCAAGTCATCCTTCTACAGTTTCATGCAACCCTGAGACCCCACAGACTTCAGCTGTTTTTGACAGAGCTGTTCACGTACCCTGAGAGTGATCAGGGGGACTTTTAAATCTGCTTCCCAAACCTCAGGGAAGCAGCGGGGACATGATGAGCTCCCACAGGTTTGCAGGGTTGTGCCAGAGATGAGAAATCTCCTCTTTCCTGGTGTCAGCCCTTATTCCAAAAGTGAGAAATGGGAGCATTTCTGCTCCTATAAGCAGACATATGAATAATAAGGCAAATGGCTTTTGAAGCTCTGCCAAGATGCCTGCTTGTGTGTACAGGGAGAAACTTCATGGAGCGCCGGGCTCTGGCTCCTGAGATACTTGAGTGAGAGCAAAGGAGACAAGTGCAGCGTTACCTCTGCAGTCAGGGCCAGGAGCTGCCAAAACTTCTTAGCAGCGACGTGCGAGGCTGCAAGTGTTAATGCAAATGCAGGTTAGAGGGATTAACTGCACTGAAAGCTTGCTTGTAAAAAAACTGCAGGGCTGGGGAAGCTGTACTTTTATCTTTCCTCCCTTTTCACTCCTCTATGGTAGCAGTGCACATCTGGCAAGACCATTGATAGCCAGACATCCAGCTGGGATTCAGCAGCCACCACTGCAGCCCGTGGGTGATCACTGCCTGTAACAGGCAGAGGAGGTCCTTGCACCATCATCTGCTCTGTGCTGCAGTGGAACCCACAATTTCCCCCTTGTTTCGATAAAGACCTTGATAAAGTGGGTTCCAGGTAAAGCAGAACACGCAGAGTGTGACAGGTTATTCAGGACATGGGGGTAGAAAAGAGGACCTCGTGTGAGCAGGCAAGTCCTTTCCTCCTGTAAATCCCTGGCTCTGTCCCTCTCTGATGTAAAATAAAACTGTTTCAGGAAAAACAAGATTAATTGTCACGGACCTTCCTGTTGGTCTTGCCAGTGCATCAGCAGACAGCACATGTATCAGAGGAAAATAAGCGAATAATTTTTTCAAGGCAGAATTAAGTTCTGGGTATTTTTACACCCTGGAAAGTGACTCTGGAGTGTGTGACATGGCAATGGGCTGGTTGCTCCCAGGAGCCTTTGGGTGCTCTGCCCTGCCTACACCATTCCCTACGTACATCATTCCCAACGGTGCACGGGCTAATGGCATTAAACTTCCACTGACAGCAGCTCACCCTATCTCTGCTATTTATTATATTGTAATCTCTCCTTCTGGCTGCCTGGCTCTCCCCTTTTCAATCCCAGTATCTCACTTGATAAGGTATCAAATTCCCCATCGCCGGCCAGCGAGGAGTTTACAAATAACCCTCAGCGGAGCGTCCTGCTCTCAGAATCACCAAAGCCAGAACGTAACCACAGAACCAAAGGGCTGAGAAAGCTCCTGCTGATTCCAGGGATTACTGAGGGTTGAGGGGAGGCAGGCTGACAGCCCGCTGAAACCCTACTGACAGCCACCAATATCAGCCCCTGACGTGTGAAGCCCAGACTTCCCCCCGGCCCCCCGGCCCGGATACAGCTTTGGCTGAGGAACAGGTTCCTAAAAGGAGCAATTCATTTAGGAACAACTCAAGGGTGAGCAAAGTAGGCATTATGTGAGTCAAGCAATTAGTAGTGAAATCCTGGTGAAATCTCATTAAATCACGGGAAAAAAATCTTATTGACTTAAAATCCTGTCAATATTTCATCCCATTGCACTGTGCTTTCAAGCCAGCAGAGCACTCACTTCTCCTTTATTTATTGAAGATGAAACTGGGTGGGAATGAAGAACATCAGCCTCCCCTGTGTGATGTCCAAGCATCATCTCAATACCCCACATCAACCCAAATGCAATGAGCAAGACCCTTGGCTTGACCATATAGGTCAAAAGTGCTTTGTTTTGCAATTCCAGCCCCAAATGCTCTGAGCTAATTCTGCTCCACACACAGAATTCCCCTATTCAAACTTTAATTTTTGCCTGAAAACAATCTCTCACTTCTCTTCTTCCACAGACATTTGCCTTCCAAGGAGCACCACCCTTTCCTCCTGCCACTGCTGATGGAGCAGAATCAGGCCCCCATCTTTCTGCTTAACATTTCTTGCATTTTATTAATGGCAAAGGCTTCTGTCATCACTCACACCAAATTACCTTGCTTAGACACACAGGATTTGTCTTCAGCACTGCAATTGTTTCAAGGCTTTTCATATAAAAGCAAAATAAATTCTAGAGAAGAAAGGAAAAAAACCAACACCCTAAACCTTGGAAATGTCCTTTCATTTCACAGCCCCACCAACCAAGAGCGAGAAAACCAGAGAAACTTCTTTTCTTCTCTGAAAAAAAAAAAAAAAATCTAGTAGTAAAAAGTATTTTTACAAAACGTTTTAATGCTTTGAGTGTGTTATTTTTCTAAGTCAAAATAGCTAAGCTAAATCTTTCACCATAGCTCTTTAATTCGAAAGCCAGGGGAAATTTTTTTCATTAAACCTCTGGACGGCTTTGTTTAAAATATGAAATCAAGTAGCTCCATTTCCCGTCTTCTAAGGAACAGTAAATCAAAAAGAGAACGTTCTCCAAAAACACAGTAATGGTTCTATTAAAGAGCTTGACAGTTCTGAGCCTCACCTTGCATATTGCAACATACGTGTGAGCAAAAACAACAGCGTGAAGAGGAGGGGAAATGACCTGTAAACTTTAATTGATAAAAGATGCATCCTGATCAATGGGATGGGGCTTGACCCCGCGTGATGTTGGACGCTGAGGTGCAACCAGGAGGGACAGAAGGGTGGCCCGTCACCTTTCCTGCTGGCCTTTTCAGAAGCAGGAGTGGACTCTGAAGGGAGTCCTGACCCTCCTGGCACTGGACACGCTGGTGACCACAGGGAGCTGCCCAGAAATGCCTCGGCCGGGAGCGAGAACCCCACGGGCGTGCGAGGAACCAGCGCACGGAAACTCCTCGCCCAAAGCAGTGAGTCAAACCGTAACATACCCTGCTTAAACATTAAAGGTTGAACTTTCCTACAGGCTCTGCCAATTCCCTTCCACGCCATAACTCTGTGATTCCAGCGGGAACGCCACAAAGCGGCCGCTCTGAGCACTTGAAGGGGGATCCGGGCAAATTCCTTAATTGAGTGTGGAGGAAGCAACATTCCCCCACCCTGCCCTGGATCTGCAGTGTCTGTGCTCCATGGCACGTGCTGCTGATCCCCTCCTGTGCATGGCTCACACGCTGCCACCCCGTTCTCCCACGGCACACCAGCTTGCATGGGACAGAATGCTGTTACACCAAGGTGTGAGTGTTAATTATTGCCTTTGGAAACCATGGCAGGAGCCGCAGCCTTTGGAGTGACTCTGCTCCCTGTCATCTTCCCTCCCACAGAGTTCCTTTTTTTCCAGAACTGCTCACAGTTCTGCTATAAACAGGACATTACTCACCAGCTCTGTATCCTGTGAGTGCATTTAATTAATGGAGCCTTCAGCCGGGGTACCCAGTCCCACAGGCAACCAACACTTCCAAATCCCTTTGAACTCTCGGCTGAGAGGTTGCTCGTCCCTCCTCAGCACCACAGACTTGTAAACAAAAACGCTGTGTATTCCTCTGTCAGGATTTCTAAATGAGTTTGGAGCAGACATGAAGCTGCCGGGAGGAGCGGAGCGGCCTCGGGAGCCCCCGTGCCCAGCAGCTCCAAGGATGGTTGGGAAGGAGGTTGCCCAATCACTGCCCCTGTCCCACGTGGCCACAAACTCAGGACAGCGGCCCGGGCAGTGATGGCAATGTCCAGGATCATGGTGCAGGTCCCTAGGGACCATCCCACCCTCCTCCTCCTCCTCCCCACATCCCCACAAACTCTGTCTCCTCCGCCGCTGCACAAGGGGTTAACCAGGGGCTCAGGAGAAGCATTTGGGATGATCAGGAGCATAGCCAGCCATCACAGCCGTCCTTGAAGGCTTTCAAACTCGAGCAAGGCTGCAATTTTCGGAGCTGGAGCAGTGAGATATTTTTATAAATACATAAATCTTCTCAAGGAAAAACAAATATAGAGAAAAGAATGTAAACATTATTGTAAAATGCATAATAAAATGTCTGTTGTTTGTTAATTTTGCTCCTTATTATCCAGCCTATCTGTACCACCGATGTTGAAACATTTGCCTTTTAAAATTTTTTTTTTAAACTCCCTTATTCATTTAAAAATAGTTTCCTGCATGTTATATGAATAAGCAAAACCTAAGGTCCTAAATCCAGGGGAACTTTGAAGTATGAAACCCACGGTCTATGGGAACTATGTTTTCATTAATCAAAGTAGATGTTTCTAAAGCCATCAGATTTATCATGACTGGATTTCATATGTGAAACCCAATATACACACAGACATACACTGCTTGTCCTTTTGGATTAGTCCTGACCTTTTACTCTCCTTTCTGAAGGATCTGCCTTTCCTCAGAGCGGGGCTGCCCTGCTTTGCCAAAGGAGCCTTGACAAAGTGCGTTTCCAACTCTCCGCTTTCTGTGTCTGAGTACGAGTCTGGGCTAAGGTCAAAACATAAATGATTAAGTGTATTTATTAAACCCTGCCTTTGCCTTGAATGCTCCCAGCGCCTGTCAGATGCCATCCAAGTGCAGATTCCTGCTGGCAGCACACCTGGCCACCAAACGAGGGGCCCCGGCGCCACCGCAGCCCCGCGACCCCAAAAGCTGAACGGAGCCCCCCAGAGCCCCCCCAGCACTGCCAGGAGCTCCTCCAGCCCTTGCTGAGCTCCTGGCTTCCCCAAGGCATGGAGGTTAGTGGAAGGACACGGGATGGTTTAAAAACGGGAGGCAGGATGTGACAGCCATCCAAAGCGGGACTTCAAAAGAGAAAACGCAGCAAAATGCGCGGTGTCAACGGGGAAATTTCTGCTGTGGTTTTGCAGCACCAGAAGCACGAGGCTTTGTCAGCTTGTCTTAAAGAGCAACACAGGGGCTGGGGCACAGGTGGGCACAGGTGGGTGCTGCCACAGGTTACACCCACGGAGAAGGTGCAGCTCATCCACAGCCCGAGGAGCACAGTGCGCTGAAAAATCAGCTGAGCGTATTTTTTCAGTACTGGATTCACTTTATTTAGCTGCCTAAAAGCAAAAAGAGATGGAAGCTACAGTATAACTGGATGCTATTGTGATTTTGAAAACAAAATAGAAAACCTTTGTAATAGAATTAATTTCCAAGAAAAAACTTTAACCCCCCTTGAACAGCAAGATTCGTGCATATTTTAACGCTTTACAGAATCAGAACGCCTGGAAAAAATCAGGAATGCTACAACCAGCCCCAAGCCCCCTTGGAGATTAACATTTCTTTATATTTAATCCTGGCATAAAGCAGAGTGTCCTGAAGAACCCAGGGCTCTGCACGAGCCGGGCTGGGGGTGCGTTACCAGGTACGAATCTGCACAGCAGAAAAACTTCACCTGATGTTCTTTCAACCTCCAGGTCTGGAAATTTCATTAAAAAAGGATTCACAAAAGATCTTCAGCACTTTTTAGTTTTTGCAAGGTTGGAAATGTTTTCTTGTGGTATTCACATACTTATAATTCTCAGTCCTGGTTAAAATTAGAAAATCCAGTAACGTTTTTTTTTTTTTTTTTTCCTCCTAGTAAAATTTCCCACTCTCTGAAGATCTACGACTTAGCTAAGCTTACAGTAAGATGATTATTGAGATTTTCAACAATGCCTAGGAAATTTAAACACACAATGAATTCCATTAAATCTCAACGGAGGCTTTTTTAGACAAGTCTTTATTTTGTTTGACTTCTCCTCCGAATAAAAGCGGCGATTTTGGGATGCTGAAGCCTTTTGTGTTGGCTTCGGTGGGGAAAACGCTGTGTGAGAGGCAGGAAGGATACATCTGGTATTTCTGTGACACCACATAATGATCCTTCTTTCTTTACATGCCAAGTCATTTCTGAACTCTTGGGAAGAGGTTTGCAGGCGTACCCTGTCTTAACGAGGTAGAAATATGCCAATTCCACTGCAGGGGCTGGAATAATATATTACTTCCCTTAAGAAAACAGATTTATCTTGCTTATTATCAATCTCGTGGCATGTGCAAATGCATATCAATATACACATGTACAAAGGACCCATAATGGATTAGAAAAGGCTCATATTTACCCACAAGTAGGGAAAGATCTGACAACTCATCGGGGTTTTCGGGATAACCGAGATCTTATGTTACACTTTGAGACACGAGCGTGGATTTGTCATCTTGCTTGAGCCTTAGTGGTGACTGTGTGAGCCAAGGAATTTAATTCTGATTGTTTCATTTGAATTAAAAAAAACTCTTGGTGCTGAAAAGACACTGGAACTGTGCTATGCCCTAATACATCACTCAAATTGTAACAGGAGACTCCTTCTTGTGTAACAGCAACAGAGAGTGTGGAAAGGCCAAGTTCACCGTGGGTACAGTTCATCTGCAGCTGAATGTTGGGGATACTGGATTTGAAACCTGCTGCAAAAGAGGGGTGAAGGCTTCCCCATCCCAATCCCAGCTGGCTGGAGCTGCATAGCAGCGAGGGATGTGGCTCAGTGCCCAAACTCTGCCCCAGTACCCTCAGCATCCTCCACACTGCTCACCCAGTGTGCCAGAGACAGAGAATTCTGCTGGGCTTTGGATCATTTCTTCTTTATAAGTAATTTGCAGCCTGAGAAATGTTCACAAACAAGGGGAGATAATGGGCAGCTTCTTGTCAGCCAGGAGAGGGCTCAGGGCAGAGCATCTGTGGGGAAGCAGCTGAGCACCGAGGCTCCGGAAACACGGAATTTGGTTTATATCACTAACAACCCGCTAAGAGAGAAACTGGAACACTTTTGCATCATAAGAGCAAATATTTCTCTGGTCTCATATCACCTTTCCCAGATGAAACATTTCACAACCCAGCTGACTTATAAACAGAAACCAAAATATTTTCCTAAGGTGGATCACTGATCCCACTCGGGGCTTCCAAGCTGTAATTTATTTGTCTTACCTCACTATGAGATAATGTGCACGCTGGTTCCAAGCTACTGTCTCATCACCACTTGGACTTGGGATAAAGAAATCTCACTTGCAAACACCAGGCACTCGCTGGGTGTTTGGGAATTGGTCACAGGATGACTTTTCCTGCTGGTTTGTGCCCAGCATATGGGTGGCAGTGCCCAGCTCCTGCAGCGCAAGGTACAGGAATCCAGAATGGTTTGGGTTGGAAGGGACCTTCAAGACCATCCTATTCCATCCTGTCATTGTCAGGGACACCTTCCACTATCCCAGGTTGCTCCAAGCCCCGTCCAACCTGGCCTTGAGCACTTCCAGGGATCCAGGGGCAGCCACAGCTTCTCTGGGCACCCTGTGCCAGGGCCTCCCCACCCCCACAGGGAAGAGCTTCTTCCTAATGCTGGGCCTTCTGACACTTCTGCAGCAAATCTCACTGAGTTACCATTCCATTTGTTAGGGTTCTAGCCAACAGTATGAGCAGAGCCTGCTGGAATCACAACTTCCCCTCAGTATTTTAACACATTTCACAACCAGCACGAGATGGGATCCAGGTGTTAAACCAGAGTGATGGAAACGTTTGTGTTTGGGGCAGCCACCACGATACAGCACCATTAACATCAGGAACTGGTCTGGAAACTCAGCAACTTCTTAAGTGAGTGACCAAGATCAGAGAATGGAGAAGAGGTTGCAAAACACACCTAAAGCACTGAGGCAAAATGAATTTTCAGGGCTGATAGGATTTTATTGTTTACACCAGGGAAGAGCTGAAGATCGAGGTTTAAGTAACTCACCAAGGTGACCACAATGAAATCTTCTGCCTAAGGACAACCCAGTGCAACACCACATGTCCCTACAAGGTGTGAAAACATGGATGGGACCTCCAGAGCCACCACATCCCAGGTACTATTTGGAAATTGCTCCCTCCAAGTCTCTACATCCCCCCAAGAACACTAGAAAAATGTGTTTCTTTAAGGACTACAGAGAAACATGAAATTTTATGTTTAGAAAGTAATAAAAACTCAACAAAACCTTAAACTTGTTTCCTTGTAAGCTTTCCAAGCCAGGGAAGATAAATTTTTTTGGCCCGATTCTGAATTCATTAAAAGCATGTGCCAAGTTGCACGAGCAAATTATCTGAGCTCCAGCAAGGACTGGACCTACAAAGCACTGAAATCTCTGGTTCTGAGCCAGCTTAAGCATATACTTACTTTTAAGCATGCAAACAGCCCCAGTGACTTCAATGGGAGTATATATATGCTGAAAGTTAAGTGTGTGCTTAAGTGTGCTGCTGGAGCGGGGCCCAGAGCACTCGGGAACTCACAGCACCAAGGTCTGATCTCCTCCCAGACCCCATCCAAGGCAAGGATTTCACTCCAGCCAGGCAGGACACAGCTGGGCAGGAGCCAGCAGCCCCTGAAGTTTTCCTCTGCATCCATCGAGGAGGTTTTGCCCTTGTCACTTGTGTTATCCATCAGGCATCTGGCGGCTGGATAAGGCAGAGCGACGTCGCAAGGTGAGATGATGGAGTGAAAAAATGATTGCAGCTGGCACGTCCCAGCCTAAGGCTTTCGGTCATTTAACTCATCTCCCTCTCATCCTCGGCACAGGCTGTACTCAAAGGGCAGGGGATTCACCCTTCCCCAAGCTCCACGCTGGCCGCAGCAACTGCAAGTGCAAGGAGGAAGCAGGCAGCCGTGGCTCCCCGTTCGTGGCTGGCAGCAAAGCTTTCAGGAACAAGCAAGAACTCCTTAAAAAAAGAGTCACACAAGGTCTTTGACTGCCTTGAGTGACAACAGCATTTTTGCACTTGACAACGGCACTGACCTCCTGCTGCAGAAATCTCTAGAGGTGACTAGCAGGGTGTGCCTGTAGGGCATCACCCTAATGGGGACAAATTAAAAGGGAAATTTTCCTTACACTTTCTTACTTTTCCTCCCACAAAACCAGAAGAAAGACGAAAAGTGGGTGCATCAACCCAAAATAATGCAAAAAAAAATCAGATTTAAGAGGAAAGTCTGATAATTCATGCTGTTAATTCATGAATCACAGTGAGCTCTAAGTTGGAAGGACAAGAACTGGATTTTTAAAGTCAATTTCTTCTTTTCTTCCTTCAATAAACCCTGTTCTGGAGCACTGATGGCAAGGACGTGCTTTGCTCTGATTTATGATGCAATAAAACGTCTAATGTCATTTGGGATGGACCATTCCACCAGGAGTCACCTGGTACAGACAGAGGGAAGAAGGAGACATTTCAGTGGAAATCCAAACCATGACACCCCAAATCCCTGCCTGACCCAACAGGCCGATCTCCTTGGAGCTAAAAAGAACCATTTCAGTTTTCACAGCATCGTGGCCCCATCCTAGGATGGTCCAAGTGGGTGTTTCTCACTTCCCACTTCCCCAGGAGGTCCTGATTCAGCTTTAAAGCACCTTCAAAATACACTTTATAGCACACTTTATGCCTTAAGGACGCCAGGAAATGTGGGATCATCCACATCTGGAGCTGAAGCTGCCCCAAAACACAGGGGAGAGGAGCCCCAGGCCTCTCCTCATGGACCAAAGCACCAAAAACCAGCACTGTGACTGTGACTTTCTGGGTTGCAACACCTAAATCCTGCTGCAAAATCAGCTCCAACCCACGTGAATTGTTTGATGATTATAAAGATGCTGCTTGCAAAGGCAAGATGGATTCTGAGAGCTGCAGTCTGCCATTCTGGTGGACAATAAATATTCCACTTAAATCATGGCTTGTACATATTTGAAAGGATAAACCTGCTACTAATAACCACGAATCAAAAGAGACGATTCCAATTTTTATGCCAGAAAGCTAACAAAAATCTTCAGTGTGTTATAAACAAGTATCCATCATTATAAACTAAGTTCAGCATGTAAAAATCCAAAGATGGAGTTTATTGTCTTTAATGGCTGAGAAATGACAAGGCTGTTTGGTTGAAGAGGAATTTAGCAAGAAGTAGTTCTGTACAAGAACCAAAATCTGTCTTTAAACAAGAAAATCACTGCTGACAGTTTTACAGTAGAATTAAGCTGCGGTGAACTCTCAGAAGTGGGGCTAATCACAAGTTTCTGGGGAATTTAACATGGAAAAGAAAGCTGATTATTAGGGAGACTGATATAATTCAGGTAGAAGCTGATCCCATACCTTTTCCAGACTAAAATTATGAGTGAAACCACTGATGTTACGCAGAGGGAATTGCTTTCCGCAGCCTGCAGAACCGCCTCCTTTGGGGAGGATCTGTGAGCTCATTGGACCCAGTGCTGCTCCAGCTCCAACCATCCTCCCACCAGCTCAAGGCTTCAGCAGGGAAAACTTCCTTTAAACCAGAGAGAAGCAAATCCAAGGAGGCGAGGAAGCTAATGAAGATACGAGAGGGATGCAGCACTCGTGATGATGTGGCTGTGTAAACTCAAGGGGAAGTATTTCCTCCAGTGGGCAAGCTCAAAGGTGGAAGTTGTCCAAGGGGAATCTCTCAAAAGCCCCGGACAGCAGCAAAAAACACGACAAAAAACTTGCCAAATGTTTTAGTGCTGTGCTGAAAGATCAAGGTGAAAGGAGCCTCTGCGCTGGAAGCTTTGGAACAGACGGAATTTCCTGGAACGGAGCGTGAAGCTGTTCAAACCCATCATCTCAGCTGTGAACTGAAGAAATAACAGTAATAGTTTTTTAGAGGGAGAAGGAAAAGGGAAGAGGGAGAAATGAGGTAAAATCTTTTGCCAGATCCAGGTAACACTGACGTCCCAGTCTGCAGATTAATTTAAATCAAGGAATGAGAAAAAAAACTGCGGGACACGAGATGAAGGAAAGGAAATATTTTTAAGTACATTAAGTGACCAGATTGGGAATGTATCCTGGGAGAAGTCACTTTCCCTAAGCACAATTATTACCTTTGGTACATTAAAAGCCCAACAGAGGCACGAGGAGTTTCCTACATGGAGAAGAGATTCCAAAAGTCTGTGAGGGCACGTTCAAAGCACCGGGGGAACAGCGGGGCAGCTCTGGTGTCTATCAAGCCATGTTTATTGATGTTCTTGCTAGCTGAGGCAAGGTTTGGGAACACGGATCATAACACCATTTTTATACCCTATAAAATACACTGTGAAGTGATGAGAAATGGGAATTGCTGAGCTGCACCAGGCAGGTCCTTCAGAAAGGAGTGCACGTTTTCGTGAGAGTTTTTACAGCGCACAGAGCAATTCTCTTCTTGCTGTGAAAAAAAATTGGGAAGCCTCCAAGGCACATGTTTCACAAATCTCCAAAAAGTGGAAAACAAGATTCCAAGAGGAGAAGTGTGAGAACAGAAGTTCAGGGCGAGCTTCCTGTGTGTCCCACACTGGGGACTGACACGGCAGGGACCAGCCCAGGACATGTGCAGCCTCCCCAAGCTGTTTCCCTCATAACTGGTGTTAGGATGGGATTTGGGATTGCACTGGAAGCTGGTTATCCTGCTGCAATCACAGCAGATTTTATTTAATTGCATTCAAAACAGGAGGCAAAAATTGAGATGTTTAAGCCCACCTGCATTTTCTGCTCAGTTGAGCAGAGAACTGCCTTCCCGTTCCAGGGAGAGAATTAGCATCTTAGCACCTTGTTTCTCCAGGACATTTGACCTTTGTAGCTCTACACACCAAGACACTGGCTAATTTTCATCTAGTTGGACACTGTCAGGAAACTACTGAGGAAGTGGGAGACGTTGGAGGTGTTTTGGTGAAATATTTAAACTGGAGAGTTGCCACTGAGCTGAAGGCACCTTGTCCCCAGAGCCCCTGAAGCCCTGCCAGGGCGCTGTGGGAAGATGGCCTGGAGAGGATAATGACCTTCATGGGCAGGATTCCATCTTTTCCAAAAGTCAGAGCCAAATCCATGCCCAAAACGAAACACTTCAGTTCATCAGGTGGGACAAGGAAGAGCGTCACCTCAGAAGGTTAGACAAATATGATCTTCTTTGGGGAGATGCAAATATGGTTGTAAGGATTTCCTTACTGGAAATGTTTCCAACACACTGAATACTGTGGAAACCAGAGCAATGGAGGTAGTAAAATAACTCTCCAGCTTAATTCTGAGTCCTATTGATACTGTTCTGACCAGCCCAGGGAAGTCACCTGTCCATCCTATGCCTCAGTTTCTCCATCTGTCTAATAGACAGGAGCTACCTGACTTCAGTTTTCCAAAAATAAATATCTGGGAATGCTCTGAGGTCTCAGCAGTAAGTCAGTGCATATTGCTGCTCACAGAAGACCCCCTGCAGTTAACAATATGACTCTGGAACACCTTGAAAATCCAAACCAGATGAGTACTGTGCCCATCTACATCAAAAAGCTGCCCTTCTTCCAGACTGTGCTGCTGTTAGGTCAGAAAGCTGCAAGGCCCTGGCTTCTGAGGGACAAGCATCAAAAGGTTTCAGCAGGTTTAGAGACCCCATCCTAATTCTCACAGCAGCAGAGACAAACAGCCTTAAGCTGAACTGGAAATCTCACTGCTCACACAGAATGCAGTTCACCTCTGTGCTGAGAAGGCCAAGAGAACATTTAAGACCCATTTTCAGGGCTTAGCAAGACTTCAGTGGAGCACAGACTTAAGGTCAGCCTTTGGCACAGGAGGGGATTTTACTCCCAATAAACTACCAAGAGCCCACAGTGCAAATTTCTGCAGGACCCTTGACAGGATGACAGCTACAGAAACATGATAATCCAACAGACTTGTAACCACCAAGTCCACCTACTCTTCTCCTATAAATAATAGGTCCAAGACAAAGGAAGTGGGAATTAGATGCTTGTGGTGAATTGCAGAGAGCCAAAGACCTTATATGACACCCAGTACTTACATCTACACTTAATTAGGAGTGAAACTGCAGACATGAGACCTCAACATGTGGTATTCACATGTGGGCTCAAAAACACTGTCAAAGCCAGTTTTCTTAAGGTTGAAACGTCGAGGGTATGATGCAGAGGGAAAGTCTGGACGTGCCTGATGGACATCCCCTGCTGCCTGGGTAACACACTTGTGCCCAGCAGCTCCAGCTCTGTCCTCACACCCCCAGCAAGCCAGACAGCTCCAGAGAGGTCCTGAGGCGTCTCTTGTATGCACTGATTGAACAGCTCACCCTAAACAAGATGGAATCTGAAATTCAGATGTTAGTGTCAGAACTAATAGGAAACAGGACGCAGCTACAGCACGGCTCCAGTGGTCCAAATTCTGGTCTCAGTTATGACCTGGCGAGTCCAGTAAGAGCTCAGGGAATCTGCATTCTGTTGTGCTTTAATGATTTTGTCTTGTAGACTTAAAAATAAACTTGTAACTTTTTTTTGACCCTTCATAAAACCCCAGCTAGATTTTCTCCAGGAACAGACAGATTTACTTGTTATCCTGATATTACTTGACTTCAGAGATGCCTGCAATCGAGTCAGGGGTCTACTGGTGAAATCCCAGTTCCACCAAAACCACCAGGAGTTTTGCCAAGGCATTCAGTGAAGGCAGGGTTTCAAAGAGAAAAATACATTAAAACACAAACAAAAGCTTTTCTACAGGTATTTTAAATAGATTTTAAAGAAGGTATTCTGAGAGTGCAACTCCGTGGATGTCACCATCACGTTGTGTACGAACAATTCATCATTTCCACAACACTGTAGTGAGCTGGACAAGCTCTCTGCGAACAAAACCAGAGACATCTGCAAATCGGATTTAAAACCTTTTTTTTTTTTAAACAAAATGATTAAAAGTTGAAGAAACACTTCCATATGGAAGAATCTTACCCCAACAGGTCACCACAAAGACACTTCAAACACAATAAAACAGGAAGTGCTAAAAAAAGCATAGCAGCTCACAAAAACCCCCACAACCTTTTCCACAGAAAAAATATATGTCACCCTGTGTAGAAAAAGCATTTGGCAGCATAATGTGTCTTTAATCTGCTCAATTTGCTTATTATAGTAAAGGGTTAGAGGAATTTTCAAGCAGTGGCCAAAAATACTACAGTGATATCCTCCCCATGAAAAGTAAACTTACTTAAAGCGAATTAACTTCTTCAACTTAAATATTTCAAAGCTGAAAGTGCCCCCACTGAAAAAAACAAAGCTCCTGGCCACAAAGGATGGTTTAACTGCTCAAAGCCAGGACCAGCAGTGTCTGCCCAAGCTGGGCTGGGCCAGGCTTTGCTCTCAGACAGCCCTGCAGAACCTGAGGTAGGGGAGCAGCAAACACCCAGATGAGCTTTCATGTGCCTCTTATTGGACTTTAGAAAGGCAGATGCACTTGGAGGCAGCAGGAAAATAAAATATCCCAGTATTCCCCAACCCTAATCCTGATGGTCGCGTGCACAGCGCTGGGAGCGGAGCTCTGCTGGCACCAGAGCCAAACTCAGGATTACCCCATGTCAGAAACAAATTGATTTTGAGCCTATTGATCTGCCAAATTGCTTATCAGGTTTGAGAGCCTTTAAAAGTCAAGATAATAGTTAGAGGGGATGGAGATAACCCAGGGAAACCATGCTCCTTTCGTGCCTACCCTGACACGAATGGGGCACAGGGCGATTTTAGCGACCATCGCTCCTGATCTCTGCTCTACTGACCCAAGTGTTTGGTCATGTTAAAGCTGATAATTTATAAAAACGCGATGGCAATTTTCCAGCTTATCTACAGTGAGGAAACTGTGCACGTGACCAACTTGCAACTGCCTGTGGCACAGCTGGGCACAGCACTGACCCAGGGCAAAGCAGCATCCCCTGTCCTGGCACTACAGAGATGCCTGGAGGAGGCCAACAAAGATAGTAAGAGGAAAAATTAAGGAAATCAAGGCTGCCTGCTTGTGATATTTAATATCCATGAGCTAAATACACAAAGGTGCAAAAAGCTTAATAGTATTTGTGGCTGAAATTAAAACTTTAGAAGAAACTTATAGTGAGCAGTAATGTATGCAATGACATCTGGGGCTGTAATCAGCAAACTGCTTTCAAGAGCTGCCAAAGCAAACAGCCAAATAACAAATCCACTTTACAGATCATCAATCTGGTCGGGCACTTGCCAAGGTAAATAGTACAAGGCTGAAGTTTGCTTTGCAAACCAGTGAGCTGGGAGTTTAGCAAGGCCTGCTTCCAGGACAGCCAGGCTGGGGCAGGGTCCTCGAGGGCTGGCGCGGGGAGAAGTTCAACAATCTGATATTGAGCCAGTGATCAGGGGGTGTAGAAAGATGAAATATAACAACATCAGGAATTAAAAAAAATAATAAAAGAGATTCAGGTTATGCTCATAACTCAGTTCACAGTGGTGATTATTAGTGCTGGTACAACTCAAGCCCAAAGCCTCAGCTAAAGCAGAGTTTATTGTAATGCTGCTCTGCAGACTGGGCAACACTTCATGGGAACTCCAAACCTAAGACTGAAAAAAATTAGTAGGAAATGAACCTTCTTTTATTTTCAAATGAGATAAAATCTGGCTCCAACTACCATATTTTACATTTTAGTGAAGAGGATATAAAACATCAAACAGTGATTTTTTTTTTTCATTATGAATGCAAGAAAGATAATTTACGGCGGCTGCAAAACATTTATTTAAGAAGTAAAGCCTTTATGTTCTGTATACAATTTACAGGGCTGTAAAAGAAAGATGTGAAACAACTGCAGCCATAACATGTGCATTTATGAATAATAATTGTTAGTCCATTTTGCTAAACACAACTTCTGCTTCAGAGTTATTCCCCAGTTGATTGGGAAGTCCTCGAGTGCAACCTCAAATTTTTTAAGCTTATACTCTTGGCTAGAAAGGGAGCTCAAGACAAAATTGTTCAGCAGTTTGTGTCAAGAACTGGACAGAATAATAGCACAGTGAATGTATAATATTGTTCATGTGGTGAGAGATGGCACATTCCTGCTGGAAACTGCCTCAGCTCTGTCTTTAAGCACAAATATTTGATTTTTGCTGCAGCCAGAGGGTTGCAACACAGACTGAGGAGCCTCCAGTCAGGACACCCCACGCATGGCTCCTCATCCCTCACCTCGGGGCGAGACAGAGATGGACTCACTCCCTCACTGCAACCAAAACCCCATTGCTTAAGTGCTGTGTTGATAAACATAAGCCAAATGTGATGAAATTGGCCCAATACGTACTGCAGGAGAGCTGACCATTAGCACAGCTGGAACACGATGGGGACTCGGGCTGGAGCTATGCCTGCATGTTTGTGGGGGTAATTAAATGCACAGTTACCCTTTTTTTTCAGCATTTATTTGCCATTTCTCCTGGGGAACAACACACAACATGGTGAGAGCTGCAGGTGGTTTGCCCTTCAGTGCTCAGGAACCTGTAAAGGGGCTGCTTCCAACCCCATTCAGGCTCTGTACCCCAAAGCCCCAGCAGCTCCTTCTCCACACCCTAAATCCCCAAGAGTTCCCACTCCACACCCTATGGTTTGGTCATTGTCACCTGTTTTTTTCGTCACGGTAAGAGCCTCAAACAGTTACTGCAAGATTTTAGCTAATCAAAGCACGATGAAGCATGGGAACAATTTAGAGCTGTAGTTGGAAATAACTAAGTGGATCCCCCACAGGCAGAAAAAAAACTCTGATGACAAATCCTTCACGCTAATCAAGAGGTCCTGGATCCGTAATGAGTCGAGCCTCACGAACGTCCGTGCGGCGGGGCCAAGTTCCCAGTGGGTTTTTATGACACCGCCTGCTTTGAAGGGCTCAGGCCTCCTCTGCAAGAGAGGCACTTTCCTCTCTTTATCCCACAGATTGTTGTGACCCCAGAGAGCTCCCTGCCTTCTGCCCAGTGGTCATCTCCCAGCCTTCCACCTCCATCCTTGCCTTAAGCTCCAGCTCCAGCTAATGCTGACCCCCAGCTTCCCTGGGTTTTACTGACAGGGCTATTTTCTATTTTGGGAATTTTCCCCTTCCACTTCTGTTCCACTGAAGAAAGCCAGCATCTGGTATCACAAGACAAACAGATATGGCTGCCCCAAACACCGAGCTTTCAGAGGCTTGGCAGGAGCCCCGCGCCGCGCTGCGAGGAGCCGCCGGTGGCCAAAAACACTGATAAAAAGGATGTGTAACTCCTCAACACTACCCATGATGGAAACAACTGCAGCTCTCACTGGAGGTCAGGACGCACACGAAAACAAGCCTACATGTGTAGCAAATTACAACAAACACATGGCCGAGATGGGCTCGACAGATCAAATGTTGGAATCGTACGATGACACATGGAAAAGTGGAGTTTAGCAGGGGGAAGAAAGCAAGGGAGAGCCCACATGTTCAATTAGCGAGATACAAAGCTTTTTGTTGTATACCAAAAATAGCAAATAAAAGTCTGTTGTCATTTTGGGATAGCCAGATGTGTTTCATTTCCAGCTTCACATCTGAACGTGTGGACCTGCCCGGAGATGAAAGGGAGGAAAGTGTGGCAATGGCTGAAGGGTATAATTACATCAAAACTCTTCCTTCCAAACAATGGGTGATCGCGCTCCCCCGCACCTTACGCGGCCCAGCGCCGGCTGCTCGGCATCCAGCAGGATTTTACAGGATTTTACCTGCTTCCCAGAGCACAGACTGCTCCTTCCTAGACCTTTTCTCACCAACAGGACCCCTCCTCATGCCAGCAGCTGCACAGGCTGCCTCTCATGTGCTGCCAGCCCATCGCCTTGGCTCCTACGGTGGTGGAATGACATCCCATAGGAGACACAGGCTGCAAGCGGGAATTCTCAGCGGCCAATTCAGTCTCCTTCTTGATGGTTACTTTGAAAGATCCCACCTTTTCAGAGAACAGGACCAGGATTTGTACCTCCTGAGCAGCCTCTCAAAGGGCAGAAGTGGGTGCCAAGTCACGAGCAGAACAAGAGCTACCTGGCCCGCGAGTGCATAAAGCAAACACCAGCCTATAACCAATAAACACAGCTCACTTAGGTAGCACTCAAACAAAACCAGATGGGCTCATCTACTGCAGGTTTCCCTTTCCTTTCCTCATTTTCCCCCCTCACTGCTTTCGAATTTAAATTACGTTCAAACAAGGAACGTTTGCCAAGGATGTGACTTCCCAGAGTTCAGGTATGCTTCCCTGGTTTGACAGGCTAATTATTAAGGAAGGAGTTTATTCATCCAGCCTTTGGAGAAGTGAAACTGTGAATCCCACTGGCAGTGGAGCAGCATGTGCCCTCAGCAGAACACCTGGTCAGACTTTTCCTGGTGGCCACCAGCACCATCTCCAAGCCCACACCTCCCACGCAGCGTTTCCCCTCCCGGCATGGTTTGGGGCAGTGTTATTATCTCTCATTCACAAATGGAAAAACTGAAATATGCAGGGATTCAGTTACATGCCCAGGATCACCCAAGAAGGCTGTGGCTGAGCTGGGATTAGACCTTGGAGCTCCCCAGCCCTTGCCCAGCTCTTAACCACAACGCCATCCTTCCTGAGTGCTTTTATGTAGTTATATTTATCTTTATGTAGGGTCATCTTGGCTCCCATCATGAAAAGCACATATGGTTTCCAGTCCTCAAATTGCCTGGGTAAGGGTTAAATATTCAAATATAATGTTATTCCTGGCATTTATGGAAAAGTTTCTCAGTGCTGATTCCAAAGTCCCATGGCTTTTTTGGAGCTGCTGCTCTGTATCACTGATAGTTATAAACAGGCTTGTCACTTCCATGCCTGTGAATTGATAAAAACAAAGTACTTTATCCAAAGGATTAAAATGAGGGTAAATGATGAGAATGTGGCCGCACATTTGCATTTGCTAACGTTCTAAGACTAATTTTATGATCACATAACTGGGATCCACAGAATTACAGGAAGAAGGAAAGCCAGTGAACGCTGCTGCAATGACCTGTGCACACCCAGCTTAATCCAGCTCAAATTCCTCGTGTTAGAGCACTTTATCATAAATTCCCAACTCATAAACCCCCTCTGGGATGCAGGGAACAGCTGTAGTACACAAAAGGTTAATCAAAAAAGAAATCACACGAACACCAAAGGCAAACGAACGCCTCTTACCACCCTGATCTCATTGGTGCTGCTGCAAAAAATGATTACTAAAAGAAATCCAAATGGCAAAGCCACTGGTCCCAATCTGTACTTAGAGGATATTCAGGGCATTGCCTCCACCTGGGGCTGTGGTTAAGCACTTTATTCCTGATTCAGCTAAACCAGAACTGCTACACTTCACCTCACAGCCCCTTTGGTTTTATCCAGACCATTCCAGTACCCGCCCTGGTGTGCGCCCGAACAACTTAATTCTCCTTGTGTTCCTACTTGCTGCACTGCTGCGTGTAAAGACCAGGAAGAAGAAGACAAAAGGAAGATTTACTGTCTCAGTCTATCTTCTGGGTTAGTAATGATTGATGGACTCTGTGTTTATATCTGATTTTTGTTTCCACTCTGTGTAATGTATAAAGGAATAACAGGAGAGAGCAATAGATCTTGCTCCCAGGGAGCAGCAGACAAGCAAAGCCATGATGGGCATTACTGCCAACACTGTGCTGGGGGACTCCAAGGGATAGGGGCTCCCCATCAAAGGCCAAATTGCCACCCCAGGGAGCTGTCATTAAACGTCCTCATGTTTTTCAGCTCTTTTAGAAAGGCTGTGGAGCGCTACTGGCAGCAGGACTCGGGGAGCCCTGATAACCACACCACAGATGAAGGAAGCTCCCTGTTCCAACCTCATCTGCACCACGTGCAGGTCTAAGATACCACCACGTTGTGTTGCTGCTGCAACCGTTCACTTCAGTGTTTTTAAACAGATCAGCCACAAGACCCATCCAGTCAAAACAAGGGGAAAACACATTCCACCTACTGAAAGCAGTTGGATAAAAACCCTTCCTGCACTCATTAAATACTGTGTCAGACACTCACCAGGCACCACACTTTTCAAAGAGCTGTCTGTTTACTCCATCATTGCTAATATTCAAGATACATTTTAAGTAAATAGGTTAGGAAAGCATTTGATCTCATTGCTGCCTAGTGCAGAGTCCGGGCAGGCTGGATTTCCTGGCAGAGTGAAGTATTCCGAGATTCCTTGAAATCTCGACTCGTTCTCCTCCATTCCAGCACTAACACCAGTGCTACTCTGGGGAAAGGAAACTGCTGTGGAGAACAAAATATCAGTGTGATTCACTTAATAACTCATAGCTGTGGCCCCAACTCAGCAGAGGTCCAGGAACTGACTGTAACTGTGCTCCAGCCAACATCACAGGTTGCCCAAGGAGGTGGAAGGTGCCCCATCGTTGGAAATGTCAGCCTGGATGAGGCTCTGAGCAGCCTGGCCACTGCAGGAGCCTTTAAAGGTGCCTTGCACCCAACCCATTCTGTGATTCTGGTGGGGTGTGAGCTCCCACCCCTGCCCCAGGCAGTGCCAGCAGTGCCCACCCAGCTGCTCACCTGCCTGGCTCTTCAAATAAAGCCCCCAAGGCCACTTGGGTTTAGTGGCAGCTGCAGGAACATCTGTTCTGGCACCAGAGTCCATCTGAAAAATTGCCTCTGGTGCATCCTTCCCAGCCCTTCCCCTTGTCCCTCATGACCTTCCCTCTGCTGCATCACACCACGTGCTCCATCTCCTACTTGATCACTGAAACAATGCAGGAAACGTGAAAAAAACCCAACCCAAACCCACAAACACCAAAAAGTTGCAGCAGCAAAGCTGAGGGGAAATGAAGCGTGGGGTTGGAAGGAGAAGGCAGGGTCAGGGAAGGGCTGGGAGCCTCTTAAACTGGCTTTGCTGTGGGATAAGATGCTCATGTAACTACACCCTTATTAGTGTTATTTTTTTAAAGCTGGATCATTTCACAGATCTGCTTTAAAAACATGTCATAAATGAGATCTGCTGCAATGGAGCAGTAATATGTGCCTACAGCTGGAGCCTGAGCGGAGCTGGGCTAATTTAGCCCAGCTGAAGACCTGAGCCTGCATTACCCCAAACTTTGCTTCACCACTCTGAAGGGGGGAAAAGTCCTAATTGCCCATGCACTGCTCTTCCCTCAAACGTAACCCCTGTCTGGAAGATTAATTTTTCTTGGTACTAAAGATTAAAAAAAAAATTAAACAACCCCTCCAAGCCATCGATTTAATTTAAGGTTTCATTTCGAAACAGTTGGACAATTTCCAGATCTTCAAAGTTTTGACCAAAAATAGAAAGCATATTCTGCAACTGATTTTAAAGATCTGTTCTGTTTATTTACTTATTCTAATATTACCACAACTGCTCTTTAAAATAAATGAATCCCAAGGGATTCCTTGCCATTCAGCCCCTGACAGGGAGGCACCTGTACTCCCCATCCTCGTGCAGGTGGTGATGCGCTGGCAGGGAAATGCCCCTAACTACATAAAGGGATTACCTGGCACTCTTTAATGGGGTGGATGAGAGCCCTTTGGCTTTTTAAATACCTAAATGCTTGAGAAGTGCCTGAGAAGAAGGCCTGGCATCCCTGCAATCCCAGCTTCCCTCTGGACAGCAGGCAGAGAGGCAGCACGGATGGGAGCCGGAGCGGTGGTGCCGCACGGACACGGCTCAGCGTGACCACACGGCCCATGGCATTGCTGCTCTGGGACCAGACAGGTCCCTTCCTACACACACACCCCTGCAGAGGGGGAAGAGAAGAAAAACAACACTCCCAGACAGACTGTCCTGTCAAAGCCTCTGTGTTTGCTCTCTGGAAGAGGCACAACCGCAGCTCCCGCCTCTGCCACAGCATCTGAAGCGCAGCCTCGGGCAGGTCACTCCATCTCCGAAGCTGTTCCGCAGCTGTCTCAGCTGCACAGACAGTTAATACCTCCTTGCACTGCAGAGCATAACTCACTAATGCCTATAAAACAGTTGGTGCTTTCCACATGCGAGTGTGAGGAGGAGGCGGGGTGGTGCTGCTCTTTCAAGGAAATGTTCTGTGGCAATTACACCGCGAGAGACACCCCGGCCCTGCCAAGTGACAATATTAGGAAAGTATGTAGACAAAAGCCAAAAGACAAAACCTTTTTAATTATAATTTTGGCACTTGAGCAACGATTCATGTTTACAGTGCTCTACGCAAGCGACTCGTGCTGCTGCTGAGGGATGCACGCGGCTTGAATGGGGTTTGCACGGGGCTGGGACCCTCACCAGTTATCCTGCTGGGATGGGAGATGAACTTCCCGCTGCACACAAGGAGGGAAAAGGGATGGGGAGGGCAGAAGAAGTCCTGTCGCTCCTCTTGGATGGCTTGTAAGTGGGTGATGGAGTCAGGATCCAGGGATGCTCGGCAGGACCCTCCCTTCCCCATCAGTGTGAAAACTGCTCCTTAAATATTTATGATCCTTGTTTTTCCTGACCTTCTTGCTCATACCCTGGTAGCTGTTGGGATAACACTTAACATGTTTTTAAAGCCATTCTAGTATTTATAGGTGTTCTGGTACTTCGGAGGGATTGAGCTTCCACTGGGAGACTCCCATCAGCTGCCATGGGAAGGAGCACTGTTCCCTTAGGAAAAGCAGGAACGTGACCAGAGAGTAGAGCCTGAATCCCAGCTGGCATCTCTGCCACCCTCCTGGGCAGCACCACGACCTCCTCTGCCTTCACCCACCACGGCAGCAACTTCTACTGCTCTGCCACATCTGCCTTTTTGACACGTTCTGCACAAATAATTTATGTGGAGACAGAGTAAAGTTACAAGGCATTAAATCTTGCACTTCCAGCTTCACACAAGTTTTCAGGACTGCTGGGCCTGGGGCTTGTTTTGAGTAGCCCGGAGGGGGAAAAATCCACAGCGTTCCCATGATATATGTTAAAGTAAGCTGCTTTTTATTTCAATTTGGGGAAAGTTAAGTAAAGCAAACCCTCAGATCTAAGCTACAGGATTGAAGGAACAGGTCACAAGGAAGTGAGGAAATTCAACCGTATCCACATGAACGACTTAATTTTGGTTCCTAAACCCATATCTGATTAACCAAAGACCTCCATTTTCATCTAGTGACTACATTAAGTATAAACAGACATCCATCACAGAGAAAAAACAATAATTACTATCTGCTGAAGCCATCACTTCCGTGCCATTTGGCAGAGACCTTTTCATGACATCCCCATAATTTGGCATTTTAGGGCAGTGAGAGACACTGCTCGACTCTGCTGCTGTGGCAACTCACTCCACTCACAGGAAGAGCCAAAAGGCATCTATTTCTTTAAACCCCTGAGCATCAGTAGAGTGTAGCAAAAGCATGAAACTCTGGCCAGATGCTTTGAAAGCCACCAAGCCACTTCTTTTTTTCCTGCTTTCTCTCTGGAGCAGCTGCACCCAGCGAGTTCTCTGCACGCTCAAGAGTCAGGCAGAGATTTTCAGTCTGACTGATGCAAAATATAAGGACTTGTCACCAAAGCCATCCTCTGGGAAGTCTTTCAACACTTGGCTTTTGTGCTTAATAAGATCTTTTTCAGACCTACCATTATCTGTGAAAAATCCGCATGTGGAGAAATGTTTCTCAGAGATACTTAAAAAGGCAAAATCCAAGTGGGGAACCTCTAACAGATCAAAATGTCACTAATATAAATATCTTCTAAGGAAAAATTATACTGGGGTCACATAATAGTCTTCAGTTTTACACTCCAAAAGGTTTTTCACAGTTGTCATTAGATGGCACTTTTGTTTGTTGGCTGAGCAGAGACACCAAAACCCAAAGAAATTACAGAGAAATAGGATTTCAGGCTATTTCTCCCTCTAAAACTGGTCCCTGCACACTGGGATGGACGACTCCACTCGTCCCTCACCCAGACAAAGCCATCCTGTGCACAGGGCTACCAACACAGTGCTCTCCTGACCTCCTAAATTCACTTACTTTAATAAAACATGCTACTCCAGCCATCTGACATTTATTACGCTTAAGCAACATAAAATAGAAAAGAAACATCTATGACCAGAAACAACCCTTCAACTCCCTTTTATTGCCAAGGTTCTGAAATTCTTTTTTCCCCTTTTCTCTCTGCTAATAACAGCCTCCCCAGTCCACCTTGGTGCTGCAATATTGCAGGAAATTCCCCCAAAAAACCCCTAATGTGGATGGCAGCTGTGCAGTCTAAAGCTGAACAGGGCTTTAATTTCAGGGGTTTGAGCTGGACTGTTCCTGTGCCCCATTCCAAAGAGGAATGCTCCTCACAGAGCTTTCCTCACGGAAAGGGTGCTCAGGCTTTGGAAGGTGGTGGAGTTCCCACCCCTGGCGGTGCCCAGGGAATGACTGGACGTGGCACTCAGTGCTGTGGCAAGGTGATGACCAGTCACAGCTTGGATCCAAAAACCCTGGAGGGCTTTTCCAACCTCAATGATTCTGGGATTCAGAGCTGAATGAATGCTCTCTGGAAAACCCTGGAGCACCAAGGCGATGGCGCAGGATGTTAAACCTCACTTTTCAGAGCCATCCTGCCGCAAATTTGGGAGCCAGGCAGGTGAGCAGAGGAGCTGTGACTTTAAGATCCCAGCCCTTTTCCCCGTGCCCATATATCACTGCTCCATGCTGCGGTGGCTTTCCTGCCTGCTGCTCAAATTTGTCCAATTAGACACGGCCCCACAGGGTGGAATTCAGTGTGAAATGTGTCTACTGATGTCTGCAAATTAACCAACACAGACATGCTGCTTTAAGGCCTGGAAGTGACAGGCAGAAAAATGCCTGCCCGGGACAAAAGCAGGAGGACTGGCTGTGCAAAAGCCCGGATCAGCCTGTTAAGGGATTCCCAGACTCAGCAAGGTAAAGTGTGTGAGCTGCTGTGGCACTTTGCACCTCAAGCTGTGCTGTCTCACACCACTGACCCCTCCATGGCGACATAAGTCTCAAGAAGAAGCCAGGATTATCTGTCTAAGAGCCTTACACGTGTCATGTAAGGTCAGGTGCCAACTGCAATGTAAATTAGTAGTTAAGAGTATTGGTAGCTAGACAGATGCTGGGAGCCTCAATTAGAAAGAAAAATCAGATTATAAGTAATTAAGAGATACAAAAAATGCTTCAGGAGCTAAATACCTAAACTGCCTCCAGTGTGTTGTTTTTTTTTTTTTATAAAGCACACATTCCTGCGCTCTCCCAGATTCTGCTTGGAACATCTCTGTAGACTCCAAAGCTGGTCTCCATGCAGACAAAAATCCCTGGCATGCTGGTGTCAGAAGGAGCAGGAGGGGAATTCTGGAGGCAGGTGTCTTTATTGGGCAGCACTCACCACCAGCCACGGTTTTTGCTGCACAGCTGCTGGAAAAGGGGGAGCTGTTCATCCTCTGCCATCAACGGGTCAAACAGCTTTCCAAATACATGTGTAATTTAATAATTTCTGGCTTGAATATTGTTAAAGAGGAAGAGAGACAGCTCTATCTCCCTGGAGAAGAGCTCCTGCTCCTGCTGTCCCTCCCAGATCCAGCTAAATATGGGCACAAGCACTTACAAGTTGCTGATGGCCTGGTGACCTGAATCCATTTTGTAAAGACCTACAATATCTGCAGCACGGGAAGAAAATAAAATCATGAGTCTCCTTTGAGAGACAAGAAAACCAGCGTGGAAAGTCTGAATGCCACAGCCAGGAGCTCAGGTGAGTTTGTGGATGAGCTGGAAAAGGCCCTGTAGCACCCCACCTCCCCGCTTTAGGTACACAGTATTTGATTTGAGAACTGTGCTTTAATGCTTTCCTCAGCCTGGAAGAAGTTAAGCAGACACTTAAGGACATTCTGGATGTGGGGGCAGAGCGATGACCCCGTGGGATGGAGCAGTGTTTTTGTCTTACACCCAGAAAGCGTTAAAACACATGGAAACCACACACTCGGGCTCCTTATCAGGGTGCTCCAGCTTTGAAGAAGCCACTCACGATCTTAAAGTGTTCTTTCTTTTCTTTTTTTTTTCCAGGCCAAAAGACCGTAATGGGCTCCTGAGAGCTCTGTGACACTACAGTAGCACCTGCAAAGGGCTAAGGAACACTTATGTCAACAGGGGGTTCAATGCTAAGGCAAGCACTTCAAAATCCTGAGAAAATTCTTCCAGAATAGTTTTGTGTTTCAGTTTGCTGTGTTTTCAAAATACCCCATTCGGGGGGGATGCTCCTTGCTATTTTACAAATCATTCTGTATTTTCCCAACCATAAATCATGGAAGAAATTGACAACCTCCAGACATTGATTAAATGGCAGCTGATCCCTCAAATTGTATTACCATTGTTTGTACAACACCTCAGGTTCCCAAATGCTGTTATGCCCTGGACAGACCTATAAAAATCTTCTGGCCATGGACCTCACTCACATTTTCTAGCACAGCAAATGATGAGGAACAAATAAGCTCAAGCAGAAGAGCGTGGAACTGAAAATGCTGTTGCTGCCATACAGATGTAACATGTGAATGGGGTAAAAGAGAATCATGTAAAATATACGGTCCATGTCAAAGGATAACTGGATTTTTTTCTTCCAAAAAAAGAGCATATTTATGGTAAAAGTATTACAGTGCTACTGTGTGACCTTCCCACCAGAGGCAAAGGCCCTGAACTGCCCTGTGATGTCGAAGGATGCCCAAGACAGAAGCATCAATCACTCAGATAAATGAAACTATCTGTGTTTTTACTTTTTTCCCTGTTATTTAGAATCACAGAACAGTTTGGACTCGAAGGAACATTTAAAGGTGATCTAATCCAACCCCCCTGCCATGGGCAGGGACACCTTGCATTAGACCAGGCTGCTCCAAGCTCCATCCAACCTGGCCTCGAACATTTTCAGAACACTTTTATTGGTGAAAAGGCCATTTTTCTCCCTGAATTAAAGCTCTGGAAAAGTTCTCCATCAGCAGAGCCCCTCTAAGAGCCTGGACAAGGAGCAGGAAAGGGGAGGCTCGGAGGAAAATCCATTTGGGAGCCGGCAGGGAGGAGGAGCCGCTGGCACGGGCACCGAGCCCCCTTCCTGCAGAACAAGGAGCCCTTGGTTATCAGCAGGGACAGGGCTAATTGAAGACCCCATCTTATGATCACAAGTTTTGCCATAGGACACGGAGCACAACAAACTTCTTTGTAATTTAGATCACAAGTTAGAGATATTATCCTGTGGCGATAAAACTTCCCTCCTGCGACAAGCCAGGGCTGAAGACAGGCAAGGGAAAGACTGGGAAGTATTGTTAACATGAACCTTTGGAAGGGCTTCTGCATATTTTTGTCACCCTTTTGTCCTTTCAGAAGCTGTGGGGATAGTTATGGCAGGGCTGACTATGTTATCTTATGTACTAAATCCGCCTAGATCTGTAGATGATGTCTTAGGGGGTGAAAAAGATTAATAAGGAATCACTCCAATGGCTTTAGGACAGCTAAGAATCTTAACCCATTTAACCTCCCCTAAAACACACAATCAGATCAGAGGAAGTTGTAGGAAACTCATTTCAAAGACTCCAGGCGACACTTTTTAGGTCAGATTTACAAAGCTCATTAGAATGAAGGTCTGTTACTTTACATTTTAATACTAAGACACACTAAGAAACCCTCTTGCCCCATTTAGGAAACACACAAAGCAAAGAATGCAAATTTTAAAAAGAAACTTAATCTTAATGCATGTGTTCTGCCACCAAATCTGTGTAAAACCCTCCTAGCTTATGTTCTTATGGAAAACGGGAGAAAACGCATCAAAAAGGGACAACAAATGCCCATTTATTGACATCTTTTTATCCTTTCAAGTAGGATGTGCAGAGAATGTGATTCTTTGCAAATTATATTTGTTTGGGAAGAAACTGTACTATTTAAGTACTGATTTTTCTGGTCCCTGTCACCTTCCTAAAAATCCGTTTTTCCTAAAGGGGTGAGTGTGGAGGAGCTGGAAGGATGTTCATGGATTCATGGCCACCTAACTGGGGTGGGACCTGACCAGGGTCGGGTCCAAACCCAGCGACAAAAACAAGGGAAGGAATGAGGGTGGTCAAGGCTCCTGCTCTGTTTTGTACAGAAAGCACAAGAACTGAAGGCGAGCTCTTCCTGATCTTCTTTGTGATAAGACAGCGCCTCTTAAGTAGAGGAATTAGGACAGAAAAATGGAAAAAAACTACAGGAGGAGCCTGTCATTTCATAGCTTAATACAATTGTACATATCTGGCCAGATTTTGGTCGAAAGGAAATGGTATCCTGAACTTGAAATAAAAAGGAAGAGATTACTTTGTGCAATATCAGAATGACGAGCCATCAAAATTCTGTGGTTAATTAGGAGGAAAAAGTCCTGTGTAGAATGAGCTAGATGGCTTGGCAAACTTTAATTTTAATCTTGTGATATCTCCTAATAACAAAAGGCCTCCATGATATATCAAACAAATTTATAAATGTATGACCAATGCGTTTGACATGTTATTTAATTAGGATTCTTCGTGACAGAGACAATATGAAAAACTAGTGTCAACATTCTGACAGTGGAATAAATAAATAGATGTAATTATTTCTCATACTGATCCCTGATGAATTGTAATGTATCAGGCCAGACTGCAGACCAGAGTTCTAAGGTTTCCCTAATATGATAGAGTTTGATGTAAGGGGTGTCATGTATCCAATATTTTGCTGTTTTATTAGAATAAAAAGCTCTCTGGGGATTTCAAGTTCAAATGGTCACAAGTCTCCCCCCCTCCATTGCTATTGTGCTTAATGCAAGGATAAGCACTGAAATATGTTTAGAAAAATGCTAGTGCAGCTGGAAAAGGCCAAACATTAGCCTGCATGAATCTGAGAAAAACCCAAAACACCCTGGGCTTGCTCAAAATATACCCCTAAATGTGATATTTGGGTAATTTTTCTCTATGCTAAGCCCATGCCAGTCTCAGAAGAGAGGTTTGGCTGTATGAGATAGGGGATGTGTAAGGACAGCTCTCAGGGCTAGGCTGAGAGTTTTTTGCAGGACAAACCCACTCCCTGCAGCAGAGCTGGGCCTCGAAATTCCTTCTGGAGGAGAGCAAGGATCCGGAGCGGCGGGAAGGGCCGAAGGCAGCCAGCACACTTGTGGCCATTATCACACAGACAGGAAAGAATGCACTATCTGTTCCCTTGGCCAAGAGAAATTAGAGTTAACATTTAACATGAGGGAACGGACTTCAAAGGGAAAGCCAGCTGGATTTGAATAATGGCAGATGAAAATGCTAACACCAGCACAAACTTGCAGGTGGTCGTGTTTGGCTGGAGAGAACACATCCACCGCCGAGGAGCCTGCTCGGAGCAACCCTGAGACAACACTGCTGGAGAGGGAGAGGAGAGGGCTCTGGGGAGCTGCTCTGGGGTGGGACACGAGGCATGGAATCACAGAACGTGGAATGGTTTGGGTTGGAAGGACCTTAGAGATCGGCTGGTCCATGGGCAGGGACACCTTCCACTAGAGCAGGTTGCTCCAAGGCCTATAGATAATCAATATTTCCACAAAATTCCCCACTAACCCCCACAGAACCACACCCTCCTCATGGACTAAATCCCAAATCCAGCTCTGTGCGTAGCATCGCATCTGGAAGGAAGGCCTGAGCCTTTCTACCTTGGTAGGAAACAACTTGAGCAGGCAGGGCTGGTTCAGCTGGGTTTATTTCTGAAGCTGAACTATCCCAGAGAACCTTTCAAACCTGTTGATACAAAACCCTGGATGTGCCGCCTCCTTTCCCTGTCAGCTGCTGCTTCATGCAAAGGAAATCAACAGTGTTTTAGACAAATACTCACATTCCCATAAATTACATCAATTAACTCTGCTCAATTTAACACAGGTATTATAATGATACAGATTATTACTAGGAGAAGGTGCCAGAAGCAGTGAGATTATGTAGAAATCATCCTTTCAACTGAGTTTTGCTGGGTTTTTAATAATTTTTAAAGGCAGCTGAATGCTCTGACATCTCTGTTGACATTGACCTTTACCAGGGAATTTAGAAACAAATAGCACCTATAAAACTGAGACAAAAGTAACTGCTTGCTGTCCATTTATAGTATAAAAACTTACAAAATTTTAACAACTTTGTTTCTCTTCAACTTCAGCCTGAACACAAGGGACAAATGGTAAATACAGAGTGGCACCAGTCCTCAAGAGAACATTTCATTCTCAGCCTGTATCAGAAGCCAAACAGGCCTAAAATACTGGCTTACAGAAGCTCCTGATAGTGGGAAGAACCTGCACACTCAGTGCCTGAATTTACCTGTGGAGTGTGGGCTAGTCCTGCCCCCGGCTCCCTCCAGAGCAGCTAGGATGCAGATAAATAAATCCTTGACCTGCTGCACAGAGAGAGCAGGGCTAGAAATATCTGCAAAGTAAGGGAAGGAAAGTGCCACAGTGCTGCGTGGCAGGAATTTAAAAAGGACTATGAATAAGAAATATGAATAAGGACTGACAGAGAACAGCAATATTGCTGCAAAGTGAGCTTTAGACAATCCTGCACGAGGCAGCAGGGGAAGATTTGCTGCAGTGCCTGTTTTGAAGTGTTCCCAGTGTTCCCTTAGTCCCTAAGCAGATGATGCTAGTTTTAACAAATGAAGCTGGATTAATTTAAAGTATTTAAAGTGATCAGCGGTCCTTAGGTTAACGAACATATGTCATTTTCTTCTAAGTTTCTGTTTTGATGAAAACATCCTGCCAATCTGGGCTCCTCGGGCAGGGAGCTACCTGCACCCTTGGCTACCTGCCCCGGTACCTCGGAGTGGCTGCACCAGCAGCTGCTGTGGGATTAATGGACAGCAACCTTCAGGGAGATGGATTGGGGAGGTCAGGGAGATGCAAACGGCCGTGACACGTGCCATGGATCACTGTCTGCCCTGCCCGCCGCCGCGGCCGCCGGGAAATGGCACAGCTCGGCCCAGCGAGCCCACTTAGAAGGGCTAATGGGTAAATGCATAAAACTATTAAATGCATAAGAATCCTCCACCAAATGGCAAAATAGAATGAAAGTTTAAACGGTTAATTGAATAAACCTCTTAAAGACAGAGTGCATCAGCGCGGGGTGTTTAACAGTTTCCCCGGGAGGTGCTGCGGGATTCCTGAGGATGGAGTGTGCCTGGGTCACTCTCCCTTCCCAAAAATCAGGCTCAGCACTGTGATTATCACAGTCAGCTGCCTCCCTCCACTTGCTTTTAAACGCACAAAGGCCTAAAAACGTTATTAACGTTTAGGTAAAGGCAATGAGCTCTCAATTCCTGCTGCTCCGAGTGCAGCGCTGCGTCAGCAGGGAAACGCTCCTCCTGCAGCCTGAGTTAAAGACACAACCAAGGAGATAAGAAACCAGGAATTCTCTGCTTGGTTCCAGGAGGATGAGTTGTTCTGGTTGGCTTTGGTGATGCTGGAGCCTGAGGATGCTCTGTGAGCAGAGCTGCACATGCAGCCCTGAGTAACATCCCAGGATTTTGTCCTTTGCCTGTCAAACAAACTTACTTCAGAAGCCTGGGAACTAATTGCAAAAGAATCCCCCAAATACTGCATTTGGGTTTCATTCTGGACTATTTAGGACACAAAATCTCATTGCTGCTGTTTCAGAGGGGCGGAACCTGCGATAATTGATGTTTTGTAGAGATTTCCTGGGCAATAACTGGCTTCTCCGGAGATAAGCACTGCCTTTGGCCTCACGCTTTATCCTCACAGCAACAAGATTACTGCCTCATAAAACAATTGCAAAGCTACAGCATTATTATCCTTTAAACAGTAAAAGAAGAAGGAAAAAAAAAATGATTTATGAAAAATACCATGATCCTCCCTAACCAGGGCCTGAACGACAGCAATTCCAGCGACAGTAACTAATCTAATGGTGCATTAGGAGAGCACAAAGAAGTAGATTTGGCCACTGAACCGAAGTCATTAAAGATTAGAGCAGCTGGTTTCACAGTTAGGAAGTGCTTTTGCCTATCTGAGCACAGGATACAATGGAAGTTGTTTTATGATTTAATGCCTCCGCTGTAAACAAGGCGACTCCTCGGATAAATCAATGGCTGACATCGACGGGACAGAAAACTTATGGAGCTGAGGGTGGCTTTGAAATGCAGCTCTCCAAAGCTCAGCTAAGAAAAACAGTCAGATTCCAGCCCCAAATAAATCTGCATTAATGTATTCTACAATAAATGGATGCAGTGAGAGCCCAAAACATTGCATTTTTTTTTTTTAATTGATGCAAAGGCTGTATTTATTTATATGGAAGGAGAGCGTGCCTGGCTACCTTTCATACTAAAAAATAAAAGGCAAAAAAGAAGGGGAAGAAAAAGGAAATTAAAGGGAAAATAGGAAAAGAAAAAAAAGGAAAATAAGGAAAAAAAGGAAAATAAGAGAAAATGGTAAAGGAGAAAAAAGGAGGGGAAAAAGGAAAAGAAAGGGAAAAGAAAAAGAAAGGGAAAAACAGGAAAACAAGTGAAATAAAAAGAAAATCTAATCTCCATCTCTATATTGCTACAAAGGAGAGCAGCCTTGAAGGAGGGACACCAACACCATGATTCTTTTTCCCTATGGAAAGCTTTTGCCCTTTGAGAGCCACATAAAGTTCTCAGTATATTCAAATAGTGTACACATAATAAATCTTTGCCTGGTGGTCAGGAGCACCACCAAAATGAGACCTCCTGGATGTGTGGAAGAGTCACAGGACAGAAGATAAAATCTGTGAGTGCAAGGAGTGGAGTTCCTAGTCCTGACAATTATTCTTAGTTCAGATTCACAGTAAGAGGAGCTCCTTACTGAGCAAAAAACTGTAGAAAAAAAAGGACAGGAAACTATTCCAGTGCCCAAAAAATAGAGCCTCTGGGATGGAAGGTCACTAAATATGAGCAATTAGTTTGTGGCACTTAAGTGACCAAAGGGGAATCCAGGAAAACAGCGCTGGATCTGGATCAAGATGCTCTGGTGCCAGGAGTACACTGGGATATTGTTACTGGGACACAGGGAACTCAAACATAAATAGTGAGCGGGATTTTCCTTGCGTTGGCTACAATACATATGTTTGTCCAAGAAAGAAATAGCTGGAGCAAGAAGACATGCACGTCTGGTGTCAAAGAAAAGCCTGTTTGTGCCACATACAGTGGAGAAATTGTTCAAGAATAGCTCATCTTTAAAGGAAGATCCCCCCAATAACGTTGCCAAGGTCTGTGGCACTTGGGTTTTTGGCTGTGGAAGTGCTGCAGCACAAGGAAAATCCGCCTTGGTCCGGGCTTTAAATGTGGATATCTGACATTTCACTGCCTTTTCAAGGCTTGGTTCAACTCCTTTCTTTGTCACCAATGGTGCCATTGAGCCTCGTGCTCCCTCAGTTCCCTGGGCCTGGCTGGCTGCCACCTACCCAGGAAAAGCGACCGCGGTAAAGGCGATGCCAGGTAAGAAACCACGAGTTCAATCCCCGTTAAATAAAGAGCTGGGAAAGAGCAGCATTTGTCAAATGTTCAGAACTGTGTTCTGGGTCACGATCAATGAATACAATCAGGAATCAGAGAGCTAAAATGTTTCCCATCTTCATCCTGTGTTGACTATGAATCCACTTATTCCTACAAATGTGTCTCTCCCACCACTGAGGATGACATCTCCTTGGGGCACTGCAGCCCCTAAAACCCTGAACTCCCTGCCACACTCACACTGCTCCAACACCTTTGGAAATAAAAGGGAAAGACTCCCTTCAAAAGCCCAAGTTTTGGTCTTCATGAGACCAGAAATGCCTGTAATTCACTACCAACATTTTTCACTCGTGACCTCTTTATTTGGAGTTCCTGATTTTCTTCATTATATGTTTCTAATTTATCATAACCTCAAGTGCTTCAAAAGCCTTGCACATTCCGACACAACCATGGGCAAGGTATTCCAATGAAATCTTGGAGCTGATTCATTTTCTCTCCCCTCTGACACCAGAGGTTTATGTAATTTAGGAATAACAGAGCTGCTAAAATTAATGGCTGAAGGGCAAGGCATTCTCCTTGTCACATTATATATAATGCTCTGGTTCAGCAAAAGAGTAGCTGGATTATTTTGATTCTTTACTCCTGGTTAATTACAATTAAAAGTAAGACTGCAATTACCTTTCTTGTAAACTTTGGCCTTAACTGCTGAGCACAGCAAAACAGAAAGAGGCTTGGTTAACCTCAGCGGAAAAAAAAAATATAAAGGTTTTCTTCTGAAATAACTGGAGCCTGGGCATTCAGGGGGAACGTTCCTGGGAGGGTGGGACAAAAGGCAAACCGAGAGCCAGTATCAGACAGATCATTTATAAACCAACACAGCCTCAGGTGGGAGAGGGCACAAAGGACTCGCTGACCCCTCATGGGGCCACCCCGGCCACCGGAGCTCCCAATAGCTGCATTTTCAACCAAGGGAGCTCAATACAAACCCTCCCCTGTTTCTACTTCTTGCTTTTTATTTGTTTGAACAGTTCACTGCTATTGTCTGCCTGAGGAAACCCGCAGCTCCCTGTGCCTGCTGCATGGATCTTCAAGGGATTCCCTGTTCCTCTCTGCCTGGAAAAACCCCGCACTTTGTCCTGACTTAGCTGCCACAGGACTTCCACCGTTCCCATTTCCCTTATTTCCCCATATGATCCCTTGTTTCTCTCTCTAAATACAGCAGGGACATCTCAAGGCGTTTCTAACACCAGCAAAAGGATTTTCCTGTGCACATGGAGGAGCTTTCTAGAAAAACAGATGTGTCCACGCTGGGTTCTGTCCCTGAGCAGACCCACGGAGAGGCTCTGAGTGCACCGGCTGAACTGGCCTGCCAGGAAAGAACAATCCATAGGGAAGGGAGACTGTTTGATTCCATGGCTGTGTCTGTGCCAGGCCCAACCCAGCCGGGATGCCCGAGCCAAGCGCTGGCACCGGGGCCGGGCGGGAGAACGCTCAGGGGCTGCCATGAACTCCCACCCACGGTGACAAACGTGCCATTGTGGCTCCATCGCCTTGAGACAGAGGCACACACAGCAGGGAGGAAGGAGGGAAGGAAGGAAGGAGCTCTTCCAAAGAAGACAAAGTTGCTCTTTGGACAGCAATTATGGATATTTAGAGCTTTGAATGGACAGTCATAGGATGAACTTTTGATTTCGCAGTGTGTAAACACTTCCCCATCTATGATTCAACACTGAGGAACACAGCTGAGCCTTGGAATAGCCTCTTGTCTTAAGCACCATTATTTTTTATTATTATTGAGAGAATATCTAAAATGTAAGCACATTAAAAACTCCATTTCTCCAGAACTAATTAATTTTTCAAGCATTCCATCTTCTCCGGAAGAACCTCTTCGGTGTCTTTTTAAAATCTTTACAATCACTTGTATATAGATTTAGTAATAAGTGTAGGAGGTAAGAAACGTAAAATAACCCAAATCCCTGCCCAACAAATGCTGCTAGTACATAAACTTTATAAATACAATGTTGGCAGATTCCGATATATAAAAAGGTAGCTAAAAAAAAGCAAGAGCCATAAATAATGCCAAGTAATAAAGGAGGTGAATGTTTTTGTTATTAGATTCTTTCATTGTATAAATCTGTTTAATAAGCTGGCTAGGAATCATTGATAGAAAACAGACTGCTCGTGGTGTTACAGATCAACCTGTTCTAAATGTTCTTTCCTACGCTCCATGCCAAGCAATACTTTTTACAAATACAATTTAAAAATTGAATGTTCTTTCATCATCCAAAGGGAGCAAATAGCACTAAAAGTCAGAATGCACCTTTTGAAGAAGGCACGACACGTGTCTGTACCAGCAAAGCAGAAAATCTTTGTTTTCTAAGTGTTTAAGTCTGCTTCGCTGTGATTCAGAGTAATTAATACCATACATCTGATTCGTCAAATGTGATCAGTGGATGTGTAAAACTTGATTTAAAAGTCTTATTTCCCAACATGTGTGTATTTTTGGAAAGCCCTATCATATATTTTTCTTCAGAAGTTCATGTAAAAAAGCCTGCAGTAACATTGCACTGTAATGAAAACTAAATGTTGTGAAATGTTATTGAGGTCAGTGATGGGTTTGTGACGTTAATCTTTGTACACTATTGGTTCTCATTACTGTGGGGTATTTTTGGTTTTCATTATTCCTAGAGGAAAGGAAAGAAAAAAATGAGATGCTGTAACAAGAAAAAGGAATAAACACTCAAATGCAAAAATGAAGATGATAATAATAGTAGGAAAAAAAAAAAAGAACCTTTTAGGATGTTATTGGTTAATAAATTGCTGAACTTAAAAAAATCACATTAAAATGTTACAGTGCAAGACAGGCTTTTGGGTATTATTATGCCACAGATACCCTTATTTCTGCTCTACATTTTTTCATTGCTGCATCAACTTCTAGAACAGGTGGTTCAAGTGTGCAGCTCTCAATATCCTCATAATCATTTCAGGTTCTGATCTGAGGCAATACAGCCCAAAGAGCTCTGGTTCCCCTGGCTCCTCAGCTTTGGGAGCTTCATTCTGTGATTCACCATGTGGTGCTCAGGAAGACACTGAGCTCTCCAGCAAAGAGTCCATTCTTGGAGTACATCAGAGAAATTAGAAAGAAAATTAAATTAAAAGAGAAATCACGTCATCAGAAACAGAAACAGAAACATCAGAAACAGAAATTGTATCATCAGAAATAGAAATTCAGACAGGATGTGATCATTATTTGAATTTATGGCAAGCAGATTTGCTCCCAGTGGTAAAAACTCAGCTGAACTGAGGGCAGGAAAGCCTCTGCCTGTGCAGCCACTCCCTGAAATCCCTGACACGCCCAGGATTCCCTGAGCATCACATCCAGGGAAGCTCCCAGCACCTCCCCAGCCTGTGGGGACACACGGTCCCACCGTGGCCTGGTGTGAAACGAGTTTTAAAAACTGAAATGAGCCCTTTTTCAATTAACCTGAGCTCTAATGAGATGGAGATTTAGCAGAGGGAGCCCTTGGAGAAAGCAAACTGGACAAAAAGGGCAGAAATCGGCAAACACTGGGAATCAAACCCATCTCTGCCCATCAAACTAATGAGGTGTGCCCGAGCCCTGCAGGGGTCAGGACACAGAGATTTCAGCTCTAAATCACTGGTTTAGGTCAGCCCAGTTTGCTGTGACCGGGAGCAGCCACCACCTGTGACCGCTGTGCCACAAGGTCCCCTTGCCCGTGCCCGGCATCCTCACCCCGGGCTGGGCTGGCATGGATGGAAGTGGTGGAGCAGGGGCTGATCCCGCTCCTCCAGGAAGGGAAAACAACTCCTTTTACCCTCCTGCAGTGCCCCGTGGAGGCACAGAGACCTCAGGGTGCTCCCTCTGCCACTTTCACAGCTCCCACTGAACCGCTCTCCCCGTGTCAGCGAGCGCTGTTTGTAATACTCCCAGGAATGCAGAGATTTCCTGAAGTGTTGTGCACAAACATCATAATATAATCCTCAGGGCTTCAAAGCCAATCCCAACAACTAATCCCGCAGATAAACAAAGCTAAATCTCCATTTGCCTGCAAAAATAATGAGCAAACATTAGGGCTATCAGTGCATTGGAGGTCCTCAATCTTCTGAGGGAAGATCTCAACTTTCACCCAATTTGTACAGTGACACCCTAATCGACTGGAAATTGCAAAATCTAATTAAAATCAGGGAAATTGTGGTAGCTAAACCCTTCAGAGCAACTCTGCCAAGATTCATAGCCGTGCTATTCTTCATTTCGGAGAGCTGTTTGCAAACCTTGTACTCCCAGCACGGCACTTCATCCCTCTGCCTGGCCTAAGTGTTTCTTCATGCTGTATAAAATAGATTTACAGCTCGAATCCCTACTTAGGGTGGAACATTATTCGTCAGGTTGCCTATGACACCTTAGGCTCTCTCTAAAATAACAGCATTAAACTTCCTTCGCTCCCAAGAGATACTGAGATGGGTTTAAGCTCTGTTTGCAAAGAACCCTTCACGAAGACACCAACCTAGAGATTTACCACGACTTTAAGGCATTAACAGGAAAGAGGAGCCACACTCGTGTGACACCACGGCCATAAGGAATTCCTGGGGGGAAAAGGAACTGATCTGCACAGGTGTCACTCCAACAGCCGATGATCATAGCTGCTACAGCAGCAAGGCAAAGAGAAGATAAATCAGGTGGTTGCCAGAGGTCTGCTGAATAATTAAAAGAAGCAACACACTGCAAAATAAACCAAGTTTTCATTTCTTTCCAGACACTTGCAGTGCAAGATAGTTTAAATCCTAAACCAAAGCACTCGAGCAACTTCGTGCATCCCCCCAGGACTCCTCGTGTGGATAATGCTCCTCAGTGGAGACACCACCACTGAACCTGCTGTATTTGTTTCAAGATTTTCCAGCTGATGAGACTAAGAGCCTGTCTGAAATCCAACCAGGACACAGCACTCACCAAAGCATTACTGCACGACTCCCTGGCTGGGAGGTTAATCCTTTGCCTACGTTACTCCCTGCTCTGACCAGTATCATTCCATCCTCAGATTTTTTTAAAAATTAACATCAAATTCCAACGGCAACAATAAATATCAATCCAGCTGCAGCATCAGGGCCAGGAAACCAGGAGACACACCAGTACCAGGGCCAGAAAACCATCCACCATGACAGCAAATTCACCCCACACTTGGGTAAAGGTGCACACGCTCCTTCATTCCCACCGTCAACTTCGGGTGGGTTTCTCAAAGCATCCCTTAAAACCACCTGTCTTTTGAGGAAGATTCCTTGAAAACAGCAGTTTCCACCATCCTTCACAACCAAAGCTCTGGCTAAAGGCAGCTCTTGGAGGATCCATGGAAACCCAGCTCTGGCAGCCGTGAGTTACTTCTTGTAGCGACAAATCCTCGGGGCGTGAGCAAACACTGGGAGCTGCTGACATGTCAGATATATGAGTGTTTTCTTTATCAGTAAATGTTTGCTGACTGGGACTCCCCCGAGTTGGGGTTTCCTCTCTTTCCTCCTTTGGATTTATTGATCAGAGCTGAGAACGGCAACTCAACTTTATTTCACCGCCAGCGACCAGAATCAAAGCGGAAAATTCATTGAACAAGGAAGAAAATTGGTGTTGGTGGAGCAAGGTTTGCCTTAAGACTATGAGGGTGGGAAGTGCCAATGTGTTCAGGAAATTACATGTCAAAACCAGTAAAAACATGTTGAAGTGGATATTAATGGATGCTTAAATCACCCTGAAATTCTGAAAGAAATACAAATCTGTGTTACTATGAAAACGTAAACACAGTTGGAGAATAAAGCAGTAAGGCAACTGTTCTTGCCTTCCTACTATTAAATGAAGCCTAAACATTCAGTAAAATTAGATATTGAATTATTCTAAACCCAAGGAAATAACGGAAAGGAAATAATGGCTCTGAAAAACTTGGTCCAGTGGGAGCTGTCCCTGCCCATGGCAGGGGTGTTGGAACAAGGTGATTTTTAAGGTCTCTTCCAAGCCAATCCATTCGATGTTTCTATGACTGAAGAGCCACTATTTTAATTTGAAATGGCAGTAAATTGAAATCTAGGATTTTCTGCATATTCTAATTATTTACTGAAAAAAAATTCCCCTCAAAAACCCAAACCAAAAACCAAATTAAAAAATGCTTTTTCTGAATCCAAACTGATATATTGAACTTTAGGTAAAAGAAGGACCAGTAGGATTAGTGATGGCAGGACCTAGTCTGCATTGAAAAGGCACGTGGATCTGGCAATTATAAATGGGTTTAGAGATCAAATGGAATGAGTTTTGTTGCTGAGATTCAAGTTCAAGGCTCTGGGAGCTGTGTACAACACAGAGTTTTACTTATCTCTTCCAGGAACAGCACAGTAGAAGGGAAGCATAAAATAAATCCCCATTTGCTAATCTGGTAAATGTTATGAAAAAGGAAAAAAAAGAAAAAAATCCTGATATTTGTCTGGTTTATCTCACTTCAAAGATCATGGAGCAGGAGAAGGGATTTTGGAGATGTAAGGAGAAGCTATTTTTAAAAGCAGTCCCAGGACTGTGAAATAAGATGTAGTTTTCATATAAAAAGCATTACAAAGTTTTTGGCCGCCCTGCATCTCTAAACTTGATTATTTCAAAGGATTCTTACGGAAAATTAATGACAAATGACCACGAGACTTTGACCAAGACCTGATCAGGAAATGAGACAGAAAAGTTTGGCACAAAATGGGTGTTGAGGCTTCAGTCACCATCAGGACTGGCTGGTGCCCCGCAGGTTTTGTCACTCACCTGTTCGTGCTCATGTCTGCTCATGGCACGGAAGGAAGCAAGGGAGAAGGAAAGAGAGGAAAGGAGAGATTCAAAAATGGAAAGGCAGAAGTGGTTTTGCCAGGTGGCCCCTCAAATGAGAGCACCCAGCTCCCATCAGAGAGGCTCAATCCCTTTTTTTCTCGGCACCAGGAGCTGAGGATGGTGCTCGGGAAGCGCCGGGCGTCTGCTGCGCCTGGCTTCCACCAACATCAACAGCAAAGCTCCCCCGACTTCAAAGGGAACTGAATTAGGCCAATGTCAAGAGCTTTCCAAAGACTCATCCTTAAATCCTTCGTGCTCATAACTCTTCCTGAAGGAAAGCAGATAGGTCTGTGTATCCACGTAGGCTGGAGACCTCAGTTAAAGGGGCTGAACCTGGATGAGCCCCACAAGTGAGTTTACCCTTTGAGTAAGATTAATCTTGACCAATTTTTAATCCTGAGCAGGTTTAGAGTGTGAGAAGATCCTGTGAACAGAGAAACCCATCAGGAGAGGCTGCTCAGGGAGCAGAGAGAGCTGGGAAAGGGTCCCTCCAGCCCTTTCAGCGTGCAGGCCCCAGCCCCCTGCCTTCCTTGGAGGAAGACACCCATGGAACAAAAAAAGTTACAGGGAAAAGTCCATTAAAAACTCTCTTTGGAAGATCTGCTGCAATTTAATTCCCACTAAAGGCCCTTCCCCAGTGCTGGACACACACCTGTCCCTGGGGCTGCTCTCTGTGACACATCCAGAGGTGTGTGAAATCCAGCCCCGAGCCTGCAGCCAGCGTGGTCTGCAAACAGCAGGAGGGAGACACTGGGGTCCAGTGAAGAGGCTGCACACATCTGGCCTTTCAGTTTGAATAAAATTGATTTTCTTTAATGTAAAAATCTACATTAAAGCCAAATCGGACATGTAAACATCTGACTAAAAACACCCCCTCACTCGAGAGCCAATTTGCAGAGAACAACCCGAGCGTGGCTGCTCTGCAAACAGCTCTGAGCCCAGCAAGGCAGCAATCAAAGCATCTCCTCTCCTGAGCAACCTGAGAATCACCACCACAACTTTCAGCACTGAATTTGCCCCATTTATTTCATAAACCACTCTGTTCCCAGCCCGCCAGGGCTGCTGGGCACTCTTCACGCTGCAGCAGAGCAGAGCAGTGTTTAAGTCACAGGTTCAACTTGAGAACCAGGGCATTTGTTTTCTTGTCTGATCAAGGTCAAAACTATTAAAATACCCTTAGGTTCTCAGTCTAGTGAAATGAACTGGTAATACATTTGGCAAGTTAATCTGTGGATTGCCTTCTCACATGAGACCAGCTGTTGTGTTTCTAAGTACAAGCAGTATTTACCTCCAATAATGAAATGACTGAATATAATATGAAAAAAAAAAAATTAAAAAAAAAAACCCCAACCAAACCAGTGTTCCCTTGCCTACTGCACAGCCCTGGGTTACACTTACAGTCCTAATAAACTGATTTGTCAAACCCATCAGAAGCGAGGATGATCATCTGGATACCAGATGAACCCAAATACATGTAATTATAAGTTGCCCATTTGTTCTCTTTTATCTCCCACATATCTCTGCTTTGCTCTCAGCTACGTGTGCATGTTTATGTGTAACCAAGGATTTAGCTACAGGCCTAAAATCCAGGCTTTTATGGCCACTTTTACTGTAGTCTAACACGAGAGAGTTTTTACTTCATGGCACACTCAGGCAAAATAAAAATCTGGTGATGTTACTTTTGTATTTTAATGCAGAGCACGTGCACATGGACACACTGTGCATATATGAACAGACAAACAATACACCTACAGTCAGATAGAACACGTTTCCAACCCCAAACACAGCTCAGCTTATCTATTAAACATGTCCATAGCTGAAAATTATGGAATCAAATATGATTTGGTTCTACTTCACTTAATTTCCTAAACAGTAAGGGCTGCTTTTCTCATAATATTTATTATTATACAGCTGTAGGTGTAGGACTCCACTGCTATGCAGGAACTGGTGTTTTCCTTCTACCCTATGAATTAGGATGGTATAAAGCACCAGAGGTGCATTGGTGAATATTTATAAAGGCAAAATATTCTCTTTTTTATGTATTATATGAACAATATTTCATAGCATGTCTTAAAATATATATAAGGCAAGGAATAATCTGAACAGACACTCACAAAAAGTCTGACAGGAAAACAGAGAACAGGACATAAGAGAAATGATAAAGGAGGAAGCAGGAGAGATTATTAGTGACAGTGGAGGAGGATGAATTTCCTGGAAGATGGTAGTTTTAAGGAGGGATTTGAATGAACAGACAGCTGCTGGAGGAGTGGTGGGAGACCTTCTGCAAACCTAAGGAAATGATACCTGAGGGTGAGTAAGGAATGCCAAGGAGAACACAAATGGAGAAAGATTTGGAAATAAAATCAGGCATGAAAATCAGTCTGGGAACTGACACCAGGACATGACAAATGAGCTCCAATTCTGCGGGACTCAGCTCCTCTCTAATAAGGGATTGGCACGTTATCCCAAGGTTTCCTGCAGCCTGCCCTGGAGAAAGGGGAGGGCTGAAATACTGAGACCAGTGGTTACAGTAATGAAGGGGTTTTGCTCAACTCCTCAGTCAAAATAAGCCATTTTCCATGAACTTGGGGTACCAAGCTCACTCTTTGAGTCTACCTGAAGCAAATACAGACGAAATTGACCCCAAATACTTATGTGCAGGTGGGTTATTACTTCCATTTAAAAAAAAATCAGAACTCTTTGTGTGCTGGAACTGTTTCAGACTGCTTCTAAAAGCGCTGCCTGAAGAGAACTCCTTTTTAACTTTTTTTTTTTACTGATAAAGAAGATGTCTCTATACAGCATCTGCACAGAGTCACCGGGGGTATGCAGCTGGATTATAACATCCTGTTCAGATGAGCCATAAAGATTTCAGTGGCCACTGCAAAACAGCATCTCCTTCAAGATACTGAAGATATTCCTACTTATGGAGCTGTTAGTATTGCTCTGAGACACAACTGCCCCGAATTTAAGGCAGAAGTTTTTAATCTCCCCTATTGAGATGTATCCAAGTGCTCCAAAAGCAGAAAAGAGTTTGGCTACTGGAGGAAGCTGGCATTTTGGACAGTGGGATTGCACATCAATTTATCTAAAAACGAAACGCCCACTGCTAATAGACAAGAAAATAAACACTTTTTTTGCCTGGCTTGTTTGAGGCACAGAACTGGTGACCAAATCATGGACACAGTTCCTGTAAGTTTCTTAGAAAGTCAGTGGAGGAGATAGGTCAATTCAAGCTCTTTTTCTCAGGTGCTGAATCCCATCTGGGATGGATCCTGGCCTTCAGGCATTCATAATCACCCACAATTTTTTCCAGACATAGTAACAGTTCACACTTATTGCCTCCCATATGGTCATTTAAAAACACTGAATGGAAATAGTCTCACTCTCAGTTTTTAAGGGGAGAGTGAATTTAACCATGTACCATGAGAAATAGTGGAAGAATCACAAACAAAATTCCTTTTTCCTGCATCTCCCTCCTGCCCTCTAGTTCTCACTTCTTGCCCCAGAATTCTTTCTGAATTCTAAATTTAAACATCCACACACCAATTAACAGCCTCAAAATCCAGTTTTTGTCCATCTCCCTCCTCCCAGCAGTGAAAAATCCCTGTGTTTGTATACAGGCTTGGGAAGGCAGTTTTCTAGTCAGAAGAAATTCTCCCTCTCAACATCCTGAGTGGGAAGATGGAAACAGTGCCAACAGGAAAGCTGCACAGGGAGCTGGGAGCAGGGCAGGATAAGGCCTGGATACAGCATCTAAAAACTGCCTCCAGTGCAGTTCCTACAGGGCTTCTCTAAATAGATCTATTCCATGCACGAATCCCAAGTTTCTCCCTACACCTTTCTATATATTTAGCTCATTAGAAAGCCCCTTTGCAGAGGTGCTAAAGCAGAAAACCAGGATGGAATACTTCAACCCTGGCAGATAAACTGCGAGACTGAGCTCCCCAAACTTCTCCAGACTTCAAAGCCCCGCAGATATTGTTTCATCAATGATAGAGCTGGAAGGCCAGCTGTGTTCTTCTGTTTGTTCTTACATGCTAATCCAAGTTTACCAAAACTGAGGGATTTTGCATCTGGGGTATTTGGATTCGGGCCCACTCCTCTGGTAACCTGTCCTTGGCCTCTCCTTCCGTCTCCGTGTCACGTTCCACCCCTCTCTCGCTGTCCCTCGTGCTTTTTTAGCGCTGCTTTCCCTGTCAGGGGGATCAATAATTGCTTTGTCATGCTTCAGGACAAGACCCCTCTGCTCCTGGGTTCCTGTGTGAGCCCGCTGTGGGTTTGGACGGGGATGACGTTTATAAACAGCATCTGAAAGCTCTGCGGGCCCTTCCTTCATAAATCTCACCACAGATCTCAGTTCTCTGCAGCTTCCTGCTCTGTTTTAGGCATGAAAACAATGAAGTGCTTCTAAGCTAATTATATGCAAAGCTGAAATACATAAAAACTGAAGTTTTCAGGTTTCGGAGACCCTTGCAGGCGTCACCTCTGTCCCCAAAGCAGCATCAATCTTTGCTCTGCTCTGCTTTGCCCTCTGCTTCTTTGTATTTTACCATTTCCTATTTTATTTGTGAGAGCCTGAACAGACACAAAGTACCAGGAGAAGAAAAATAAAGCAAAAGTGGGTGTTAGGCAAACAAGGCAAGGGGGTCCAGCGTTGTTTGGGCTTGGATCTCCCCAAGAACAATGTTGTTTGGCCGGGTGGCTGTGGGGCAGGAAATAACCTTTGGGAGCCTGTGACCCCACTGCTGCCACGGAGAAAAACAACCTGGTAAAACCAAGTTTTGCAGTGATTTGCCCCATCGAGGAGCTGAGGGCTCTGGTGAGGGCAGGCAACCTCTGCTCAGAGCCTTCAGCAGAAGTGTGATTGCCAGTTTTGGCTTTTATCCTGTTTTTTTTTTTCCTTTTCTACAGAACTAGTCTAACAGGAGGCAGTTTTTCCTCTGAGTGTTTCGTATTTTTCAAGTTTCAGTCAATTGTGCTTCTAAATCCTCTCAAGATCACCATTCTGGGAGCACAGGTTACCTCTGCAAAGGGGATTCTTTGTCACAAAACTGCTATTACCATCAGGGTGTGAAAAAAAAACCAATTTCACGGCTTCTGGGGTCAAGACTGATCTCTCCCCTACCCCACCTCATGTCCTGGCAGAGGAGAGGGAGCCCGGAGCAAGATGCAGCCCTCTGCTGAGCAGGGAGAGCACTGGTGGCTCGTTTGGAACAGATGCCACCACCGTGGCCCTTTCTCAGGGTGCTCTCTCTGAGAGGAAGGAAATTGAGATTCCACCCCAAATCCCAGCATGGAGTTTTGAGGATTCCCACATCTTCCAAGGATTAAGCCACCACATGTACAGCCTGAAGTGCCTCGAGGTCTAGAGCGAGGCACTGTTTTTAGAAGGCTGTGTAGGAAGAACTGCTAAGAGGCTAAAATCCCTTGTAGTTTGCCCCAAAGTCATTCACGAAGGGATTACAGGAGAAGGAATGAGAGACAGCTCTGAGGTGGGGTGAAAGAAGGATCCAAATGACCTAAAAAGAGCATAGCCCTTGCCTGACAACCAAGGTGGCTCAGTAGAAGAGGGTTTATATGAATTTATTCGAAATTTTGACACCAGCCCTGCTATCTACACTGCTCAAAGAGAAAATATTCTGCCCCCAAAACAAACACAGCGGATCCCCTTCAGCAGAACTTGTGGAGATGGGAAGAACAGGAAGGTCCATGTCCCCTACACCAAGACTTAAAGCTCCATGTGGCTTCTAAACCAAATTTCCTATTTTCTAAACACTTTTCAAGCCTCGTGAATATTAAACTGCCTACAAGAAAGCAGAAGACAAAAGCAGAGAAGAGCACGGTATTATTCTAATAGCAGTCGAAACGTATCCCTAATTTCAATGGGTGTTTTTAAGGCAGGGATGAAGTGTTCAGCGTTTCTAGACCATCCTGCCATACTTGTCCCACCCACCCAGCCACGAGGGCAGGCTGGGGATGTGCTGGACACTCCAGGAGTCCCTGCCAAGCTGGGCACGGAGGGGCGAAGCCCACGGGAAGCAGTCGGTGCTACCACAGCAGGATCACGCTCGTAATCCCACCGAGATAATCACAGATGCTGTGACCCACTTAAAAAATGAGTTCATTTTCCACATATCCAATTTCAGTGGCTTTTTAGGACATTACCCCCCTGTAGGTTTATGGGCAAATGAGTGCTCAGCTTATTCTCCATCATTTTCTGCACCAGTAATGCTCTGCCATAGGAAGTGTGAAATTAGTCCATAATCTTTAAGCCCCTTGTTTTCTGGATGACAGATACTTGCTTTGCTAATAACCCCCAACCTCCTTGCAGGGCTGCATTCCCTGGGAGCCAAAGCAGCACATGGAATTTTATGTTACCTTGCCAGGCATAAATATGGGGGGGAGGCAACAACAGCAAATAACCCCCAACTTTTCACACCCCCAGAAAGGGTTTTTTAAATCAGCCATTCCCATTCGATCCATCTTCGGCATGGGATGCAGCACCTAAGAGAAATCTGGGAATTCCAAAAGGAGGGAGAACTAAGGAATCAAGCGGCAGAAGGGGCACAGAACATATTTTTTCATCAAGCTGTCCTTGCAGTTGCACTCTGTGGTCAAACCATGCCAAACTCCCAGGGCTCAGAAGATGCCACGGAGGACAGGAAGCTTTGGAAACCTTTCCCCGCTCCAGAGCTCATTTTTCACCTCTCTGTGTCAGTGTCACCAGGTGCCCAATTTAAAGTCAATTCCATGCAATGCTGAGGCTGATGGGGTAGCCTGGATTTCCTAATCCTACCTATGCCTCTGGTTTTTTCAACAAATACAATCGGCATGGAATTTTTTAATAAAAAAAGGAATCCCAAACACTTACTGTAACTATTTTGATTCTGCTTCTAATACAGGTAAATTAAAAATGAAAGATTTGCTTGTTTGAGGGATTTTTTTTCAGTGCTGGCTACTCCTTCCCCCTCTATAGAAGCATCACAAACCTATGTGTTAATTCTGACATTTTCTTTACGCAGTGTTTGTGTTGCCCTTGTAGAAGAGAACATGCAGAAATTCCTTGTAATTACTCAGAAAACCCAGTGATATTTGTTTTAATTGTGCCTCTCCTCTTTGAGCTCCTTTCCATGCAAGGTATTTTTGTGTGACAGGACCCTCTATAAGAACAACTAAAACAAAAAGCTGTTTATTCCTAAATTAGCATTACCATCTACCAGGGAGAAAATTACCTTTTCTTACATAAATGACATGCTACGTCCAGCCAAAATATCAGTTAATTTCGATTTTGATCATAGTTGAGTAGAAATTTGGCCAACTTCTCTCTAGATAGAGACACTACCCTTGCTGATATTGCTGCCCTTGGAAAATCCATCCCTTGGAAAGTCCATCCAGCTGTCAGTCACTTCCCAGTACAGCCACATGAGAACAGGCATAAAGTTTCTCCCAGATTTATTTAAAAATGCAAATTTAACGATCTTTAAAAGCACATTCTTAAGCTGGACACACTAAAGTATCCTATTTCCAAATGATTCCAGTACCAATTACTTGGGTTTAAGCAGTCTCAAACCAAACCAGTTCTGGCACAGCAAAGTTTATACTTTTAAATGTTCCAGTCTTTGCCTCAGATTTAGAAGGGCTTTGCACCTCTCAGGACTTGGCTCACGGGCTTCAAAGGAAGAGAGATGAAAGGCAGTCAGTGCTGATCGTGGAATCATGGAATTATTGGGGTTGGAAAAGACCTCCAAGATCATCAAGTCCAACCTTTGGCCTAACACCCCCATTCCCACTAAACCATACTGGGAAGTGCCACATCTACTGATTTTTTTGGACATTTCCAAGGATGGTGACTCCACCACTTCCCTGGGGAATGTTCCATCCAGCAGAGATGAGCCAAAGAACAGTGACTTACTGAATTGCCAGATAGCAGAAAGAATTAAGGGGAAGTAAGTAAGATTTTTTAAAGTTTATTTTAAATTGCATTTCGCTTCTTCACGTATCGTTACAAACTCCCTAACTGGAGCACTTTCCCTTTCCAAAATGGCCCTTCTTGGAAGCATCTGCTTACACCAGCAAACCCCCTCCAGGAGAACACGCTCTGCCACCTCATAGCCAACGCTTTATTCCCTCTCTTTCCAACCCAAACCACCAGACTGGTCATTGCTTCCCACTTCTCCCCAAACCACTTTCAGCAGGAAAAACACACACACAAACACGGGGCGAGAGATCTTTCCCAGCCCTGCCTGTGGGTGGTAAGGAGGGCCCAGCCCAGCCCGGCCTTTCCGTGCGAGGCGACGGCTCCGCTCGGGAACGCGAATCCGCAGGGCTGTGGCAGGTTCTGCTTTTTTCCAAAATGCTCTCCCCAGCTGCAGCACATTACTTGTGGCAACTTTTCTTGGATCTTAAATGGGTTTTGAAGCCATGCTGTCAGCTGCCTTCATGTCACCCCGCTATATTATGATTGAATCTCCTGTTCCTTTTATAGAGTTGTTCTCTCCTAATAAAACACCAACTGCCGGTCGGAACGTCGGGATCGCTGCTCTGGGATGTGATAACCTCCTGCTCTGCTCCCTGCTCGGCTACGCCGTGCTCTTGGGATCCTCCAGTGCATCCATCCAGCCCCAGAAACTCGCCCTGTTTATACAAAATCTTGACCCCACCCCCATTTCCAGTTATTTTAAGAGCTCATACTTTGGAACTGGGCAATATTCCTGAACACATGAAAGAACACACGGAGTACAAACAGCTATAAATGAATATCTGCAGTTCATTGCGGCAGCCGCCTACAAAGGTGATACCTTCAAGCTGTTTGTCAGAGGAAAGCAGCAAAAAAGCTGTTACTTGTCAACTTTTGGATAAGATGCATTGCAAAACAATATTCATTTTCCCTGGCAAATGCAAAACCGCATTTTATAGGTGTGAACTATTTCCAAACTTCAAAACTGTATCGTAAATGAACTGTGAACGGGTAGAAAAACACTCTGGGTACGGTGGCAAAGAAGCAAATGACTTCAAATGTAGAGAATTAAAATAATCACAGTTTATTTTTAATACGTTTAAAGACTAAAAATATTTTCACCTTCCATCCTACTGCATTTGAACAGAATCCATCAACAAGAGCTTATAAATCTGTTATTCTTAATGGGTTTCATGCCAATGTTGTGTTTAAAGTCATGAGACTAAAAGAGAAACTACATTCCTGGGGCATAATGCTGCACAGTGAAACAGAAATGCTTCACTGAAATCTAACTTGACAACATTTGTTGTTAGGATTTCCAGGACTTTCATCAGGGATGTTTCTCAAAGAATCCTGTCTCTCAGAAATTGTTTTTGTCGTGGTAACGGACTCGACTATTAATGAGAAAACAGTAAGAAGCTTTAGTGTCCTAATGGATACTAAATGACCTGGAGGATCTGAAACACTTATGTGCAGAAAAAATACATATGTGCAATTCCTCTGGCTCGGGAGATTTGTTAGGTGGGATGCAATGCACTAAAGGAGGTAACTAAATACACGTGGAAAACCAACAGTGCTTTACATAAAAACAATCCCATTAACCTCGCACGTTAAAAAAAAATCATATTCTGCCTAATGTGACTTTCACAAATCAGAAGAAATCAGGTCATAATAGTAGATAAATATGCAGTGCCTCGAAACCTCTGAATGTCCTCAAGACAGTGAAGCTACGAGCAAACACTGACATTTGACACAGATACAGCTGTTTAAAATATGTCTTCATCATACTCCGATGGAGACAGAATAAAATTCCTCCAGAATAAATCCAAAGGTTAAAAAAAAGTAATCTAAAACCAGATGCTGCAGAACGTGCAAAAATGAAGATGCAAATTTAATTTTGCAGACCTGGAGGGAAATCCCCACCGGCGTTCACGCTCAGTCCACCTTTACCGAGGAGCCCACAACAGTTCCTCAAAATCAACAGCAATAAATATTTTGAAGGAGGAAAACTCTGTAAAGTCTATTCATTTTACTTTCTGAAATGGTGCAAAAATGTTACCTACTCCCTGTGCAGTTATTAGTCTCCGTAATGTAACATAACAGATACTTTCTAAATCCTTTTAGACCTTCTCCCCCTCACTGGAAAGATCATCATTTTTTTATTTCAAAGTGGATTTAATAAAGAAAAGGAGTGCTGTTAAAGTAATACGTGAGGCTTTGACATTAAGCAGTGCAACCCTGCAGAGTCGGCAAGAACAGGGTCTCTAATCTCCAGTGATTTATAGAGGGCTCTTCCTTCATCTCTGCACTCAGGGAGGGCCAAAAAGTTTAGAGACAGGCTGGCGTCCCCCTTGCTCCACACCGCCAGCTCCTGCTGGCCAGGCTGCCGGCACAAACCTTTAACCACTTCGCTGCTGGCTTCCCCTCACCCATTAAAGGGCCTTTTATTTATTTGTATTTATAGAACAAAGTGATCTCAGAGTTAAGTAATGCCCACGGAGGTAAATGTTTATGTCTGTCATCAGAAATTTATAAGCAGAGGGGGAGAAGCTAATAGGCAGAGAGGAAAGACCAAAACTATGGAGTGTTTGATGCTCCTCTGAGTAAGCTCTGAAAAGCTCCGAGTAGAAACACATCTTAATTAAAAACTTACAAATATATACAGTTAATTTTAAAGCTAAATAACTGAATTACAGACACCAGACAGCCTATTACCAACTGAAGAAGAATGTTTGCCTTATACTGGCTGAACGTTACACAAAAGTTCAAAGAATATGTTTCCAAACACAAATGCAAGAAGCTATTAAGGTCTTGTCACAAGACAGAAATATCTCAGTTGAATGGATTTCAAATCCATCATTTTTTAGGGAAATGACCACTTGCTTCTGCACTGTAAAACCACAGAAGCCTCTGCTGCCTATCCAAAAAATTAAGCCCGGGTCTAACATGAACTCAGTGCTGGGAGATTTGCATCACCACCCGGAATTCCATTGGATCAAGAGGATCAGATGTGCAAAGAATACAACTTTAGGCATTGGTGAAGTCATGCTTGGGCACTCAGGCACCTATCCCTGCACAGGTGACCCCTCTGAGACCAGAGGAGCTCACAGCCAGGTGCCCATAAAGCCCAGAAATGCTCTTCCCTGACTCCGTGTCCGTATCTCTTTAAGGTCTCCTCTCTCCCAGAATCCCAGCAATCCCGACACAGCAGGACTCCACACAAGAACACAAAAATCAAACTAAAATTCACCACAATGTTGATAGGTTTTGATGTTCCCATTTGCAGGAACACACAGAGAAGCCACGAAACACGTGCAGAACCCACCCTGCACTTTCCCAGACCCACGGAGGTGACAGTGGCATCTTTTAGCTGCCACTGCTTGGACTGAAACTTTCTGGCCAGATCAAGCTGCCCTTGAAAGCTGAACCCTGCACAAACATGTGCTGGACGTTTTAGGTTTGTTTTTTTTTTTTTTAATATTCATGCAAAATTACCCTAAAAGGTTGGAGAATGGAAATATTGACATCCTAATCCAACATTCATTGACCAGCATCTTGCAACCTATACAACATATTGGCATTCAAGATGCATTATTTGGAAGTTTGCTGAATTCTCCTTTGAGTGACTGAGCTCATTCCTTACCCCTCCTCTTGCCAGTGAGGCTGAAATTCCTCTGTGGAGTTGTCCTGGGGACAACCTTGGGGAATAAAATTACTCCTATATGGATGCTCTGCTCACAGGGCACTTTTCCTGTGTTTCCAGCTTAGATTTGAGATAATCACGGGATGTTCCTTTATCACCAAGGTTTTCTGTAGGCTGTTTCACAACTCTACATGTTGGATCTTTGATGTATCCATGGATGCTCAAGGGTGTGTAAGAACACCCAGAATGTTCAAAAACACATGCCACGACACTGATTTTCTTCCAATTTAGGAAAAAAAACAGCAATCTGAGCCTCCTGGGTACAACCAACTCTTCTCATACATCTATGAGAGGGGTTTAAAGTTTTGGTTAACATTTGTTTTCACAAAAGGAATGGTTTAGGAGCATCCCTCACCCTCTGGAATGGTGTTTAGTGAGAATTTATTTTAAGGTTTCTTGGTGTTGCTGCAGACAGCAGAGAGGCAGCCACAAGCTGAGGAAGATGGAAGAGAAAAACACAAAGGAAAGAAAACTCCTGTGGGGACAAGGGGAAGGAGATGGACTCGCAGGCTGTGCCCCACATCACCCGCGTACACAGACACCTGTGGAGGCTCATCTTTCCCCTCAAGTGTGAAACTTCCAGGGAAGGAAGGGTGCTGGAGCTGCCCGCAGATCCTGCCCTTTCCCTCCCATCCCCAGGCACGAGCATGTGCCTACAAAAGGAGTGGAAACTTGGCAGGCGAGGAGCGAGGAGCGCAGTCAAGGGTCGGGCGCGGAGCTGAGCTGCTCCCGTTCTGCTCCGTGGGAATGACACCAAAAAGGTAACGGAGCCTGGGGAGCGAGCTGGCTTTTCCTTGGAGCTTCCAGCACCATCCCTGACAGCAGAACAGGGATGGGCCCCACGGGCTGGGCACTCTGCTCCACAGCCCAGCTCTGGGGACTGAGCATGGTCACTGCATTTCCCTGAAGTGTCCACGTTCCCTGTGATGGGCAGGGTCACTCCACGAAGGCACCAGATTCAGCCCTTCATTAGGCTCAAAAAAAAGGTGTTTATAGTTACAAATTCTCCTAAACATGCGTTTTCAGACGAGTTTATCCTTTAACACTTCTGCTCCCTGAGGGTGACTGCAGGGGAGACTCTGAAATGGGAATTTCAGGTCCTGAGCAGGCTGCAGATGATGGCATTTTGATTTTCCCTGCATGAAACCCTTGCAGCAGTAAGCAGAATAGGTAATCAAGCCTTCAATCGGCCTGTGCTGATGCTCAGCAGGCCTGGGACAAGCTGATGTGGCAGTAAGCAAGTCTTATCAGGGCACCCACAATTAACTGCTGTAACCAGAGAATGTAAATCACTCCACTCCAGCAGACCTGCGATCCCAATTTGCACCTCATCCAAGTCAGCTCGCCCTACATTATTTACACAGCCTCGGATCTCAGTTGTACCTGCTGGGGGATGAATGTCTGTACTTAATATAACAGTAAAATACAATAATAAAAAAAATTAAAGTGGGGGAAAAAAGAATTTCCTAAGATGCCTCCTAGGGGGTCCCACTAGGTTTTGATCATGACACACCTTCCAACTTCATTCTCAAAGTAATTTTTACTGGCCAGCAGTGAAGCGACAAGGTCCCACATGAAACACACATTTATTCCCAGATACAACTCGGGAAGCCACAACTTCCCTCAAGGCTCCTGAAGCAGCAATAATCTTGTTTTCTCTGTACAGCTCCTGGCACATGTGAACCCAGTGTACAGCTGGTGCCTAAAGACACCACTCCAAAATAAATCTGAAATGCAAATAACTTATTTAAACTATAATACAATCACATTTCTTTTTATAGCAATCATAAATCTCCTTCTTTATTATAATCACATCTTATCACATATAAAGTAATTTAATACAAGACCTACCTTCCTACATATTATTGCATTAAAGAGAACAAACTTTTTCAGTGTTATTTATTTCCAGGAGAATCTGCAGGAGGCACTCTGGCTCTGGAAGGATCGTGGCCTAACTTATATATTAGAGTAAATTCTTCAGCCTCCATTAGGTTCAGAGTTGCTAAATGAGCTTTAGTTAGAGCTTTTTGTAAGTGAGAAAGTTCCTGAACGCCCAGAGCAATCTGGGAGATGACACGTGGGAGATACCCTGAAACCACACAAGGGATGGAAACAGACTCCCAAAACACATCTTAAATTCAGCTGTAATTTTGGTAAGTGTTCACACAACTGCTCTGAACGGGCTACAAACCAGAGCAGCTCCAAGCCAAAGAGAGGTTAAAGGGTAAGGAGAACTCTGCAGACCTCTCCCCACCAGCTCCCCCCACATAATCTGCCAAGAGAACAAGCACGACGAGCTGCCTTGACACTGTTGTGATTCCAATCCCAGTCCCTGGAGCTGCTGCAATTTGCACGAATTTTTGAAGAGGGGAGGCTCTGGGCAAGGGAAGAGACTCGAGCAGAGCCTGCCAGGAGCCTCCAGCCAAGCCAAGCAAACGGGTAACGCTGAGGGAGCGGAAAGCAAAGTCCTGCCCTGCCACAACCATCCAGGCTCCCTAAAGGGTGGCCAAGGCTGCCTTGTGGTTACCTGCCCCACTCTCTGTTGCACAACAGGAGATCCCAACAGCCCCCAGTCTCTGTGGCACCGTGGGTTAGGTCACCATTAGGAACATATTTTGCAACCCACATAATAAACACTTTATCCAACTTACTAAAACAAGCCCGGAGGCAAAATGAGTGTAAACACAGGCACAAAACTACTGATATGTGGACAAATACTTGACAAAGTGAGGACCAAAATTTGCCAAGAGTCATTCTGAAAAGCCCATGGCTTTCTAAAACAAGCTTTGCTTTTTATCTTTGGTTTACCAAAGATTATGTGCAGCAGCCAATACAGTATCAAAGCTTAAACCTCAAGTCCCTGCAATCTCCTCCCCATCAAAACATTTCCCATGGTTTTATTAGCACTAACAATGAAGTCAATGGGAGAAGAATCTGGCCAAAGCCAAAACAAAAACCTCACATGCCATATTTTGCACAGAATGAGCAAAAGACTTGTGAGAAACACAGTATCACCTAGCAGGGAACCACAGATGTAATATTATATATTACCAGATCCATCCCCAAGGAAAGGATGACAAAAAAAGATTTAATTTTAAAAAAAAGCATGAGAATAAACAATCCCACTCCTTCTGTTGCCAGGAAAGCCAACACGAGCAGATAAATACATCGAATCTCAGTGTGTCTGCAACAGGTACCAAGGAGATGGAAAACCAGCTGGTGATCTATCAGCAAAACCCCAGCACCTTTCTCCTGAAAATCAGTTTTGAACTGAATAAAGGATGGAGATTCTCCTCCACACCCTCCTTTTGTTGGTGATGGATTTGTAGAAGCACTTTTTGTGTCTTTTACGGCAGCAGCCACATTAAGGTCTAGTTGGGCTTTGGCTGTTCTTATTTTCTCCCTCCCAAAATCCTTCATCCTCATCCTGAGATGAGCTGAACCAGCACAAGATTTACTTTCTTTTGTAAGCACTCCAATGTTTGGAGATTGAATTCCTGCCTATGAATGGGTGTGTGTATGTTATCAACACACATGAGTGAGTGCATCGTACACTTCTATATAACTGATTTAAAGAACATGAATCAGGAATTCTCCAGCTCAAATTCCTCGGGAACTAGGGAAGCTAAAGGCTGTCTCAGCCACTGCTAAAATGCAGGGAAACAGCTGTGGACTTGGGATGCTACAAGAAGTTTGAATTTTCAGCAAAGTTTGCAGCCTTGCTTCTCCTGGCGATCCCAGTCCGCCGTGACGTCCAAGCTCCCGTGTTTACACTATCCATGGCCAGGAGCTGCTTGATGGAGCTTATACTTGTCTAATTACAGCTCAGCAGCCATAAGCAGAAATCCAAAGTATAAAATCAAACGTTTTGGTCAGCTACAGAGTGTAGCTGAACACTGAATCAAGCAATAAAGTGCTTTGTAGTCTCCTCCAACAACTCCTTACTGTCCCACGCGGTGCCGCTGGATGAGAGCAGTGCCACCAGCAGCAGGCTCCGAAACACCAACTTGTCATTCCAAACTTTATTTACAAACTCAGCTACAGAGTTTATTCACAGCAAGAAGTGCTCTGAACTTCTAAATGGCCAAGCTGGACAAAATGGTGGAAGCTTTCCCTTTGAATTTCTAAGGAGTTTACAGGCTGTCGGGTTTAGAAACGATGTTTCTTCCTGAGAAGAAGACGAGAGGCTGCCTGAGGACATTGTTTATTAAAGCCTTTTGTTCAATTTACAAATTGAAACAAATAATTGTGGAGACATTTGCAGCTACGGAAAAAACGTGTTTACAAAGTGGAATAAAATACAGACTAAATACATTTGGATTATACTGGATCAAAACATACGAGTTTCTAACATAGCATAAAGGGTGGTCGACACTACGAGGACAGAAGGAAAGGCGCCACTGAGTCATGGATTTTGTAACAATCTGGTCACTTGAAAGACTTTGGAGAGTTTTACTCTCAGAGTCCTTAACATGCAAGAGCCACCCTCAGCAGTGACCAGCCCTTGAGATCACAGACAACCCACCCCAGGGACATCCACCTGCTCTTAACACATGACAGAAGCTTCCTAGGAGGTAAGAAAGCTCCCTGAGTTCCAGCTGATATTCCACTGCAATGTTCCTTGATGCTTTCCTTGGGTTTGGGTCCAGTCTTCCTCACTTGGTCTCACAGGTAAACCCCAAGTGCATTCAGAAATTGCAAGGCCATCTCATCTCATCCTCCCTCACACACAGCTTTGCTCTCTACAAAGACATTTCTCCCACTTTAAATGTTTTACACGGTGAGGTTCTCACCTCTTGGAAGATTATTCTGCAGTTTAACTCTCACGTTCTTAGGAAAATATACTCTGGATACTGGATAAATAATATTGATTGCCAATATATGGCAGAATTTCCTCCCTGTGAGGGTGGGCTGGCCCTGGCACAGGGTGCCCAGAGAAGCTGTGGCTGCCCCTGGATCCCTGGCAGTGCCCAAGGCCAGGGCTTGGAGCAGCCTGGGATAGTGGAAGGTATCCCTGCCCATGGCAGGGGTGGCACTGGGTGATCTTTAAGGTCCCTTCCAACCCAAGCCATTCTGGGATCCTGTGATTTGGCACAGAGTAAAGGGAATTTTATCAGAGATAAATCTCAAAGAGCCCAACCAAGGCAGGGGGAATTAGATCAGTGGAAAAATGGCACAAGAAGGATGAAGTGCTGTTCCTGTGAGCTCTCAAAAGCTTACGTAAACAGCAATTTCCTCGAATATCTTAATTAATAGCACGATGACAGAATCAAGCACTGTCCATAACGCTGGTGGGAATTTCCAATAGAAGAAATCTATCACCATTAAAAGAAGGAACCGTATCAATCAACCAAATTGTTCTCCAGTTTACAAACTCCATGCAAAGGAAAAGAGCCATTACTGCCAGTGGAATACCACGACTAAGGATCTCTTAGTAGCACAGAAGTATTTTCTTAACATCAGTAAAGTATGTTAACTAATATTATATTTAGTTAGCTGAACTCCTCTGGGGATTAAAGGCCCACTGTGCCTAACAAAACTTTGTCTTGAAACAGCCTAGCAAATGTTATTTTAGCACAGAGTATTTGATAGCTAATCGTGCTATAAAACTATAAAATAAAGTTGTGTTTATTGGTACAATTAATCCCTCCATAGCCCACAGGGCTACGAAAGAAAATGGGGGGATGAAGGAGATCAGATCAGGGGGATGGGGTGAGAAAGGAGGGATTATCAGGAGTAGGGAAGGACCAGGATTCAAGCAGTGGTGTGACTTCAAGGAACTATTATTATTATTATTTCAGCTGTAATCAAGAACACCATCTCCATCTGGGAATGCCTGAGAGAGAAAAAAGGTGAATTTCAAAAAATTTGCCCCCCAACCACAGCTAAATGTGTCACTGCACAGCAGAACATCCCCACCCCATTCCAACAAATCGATGCCCTAAAATAATGCAAATCACAATTCTTCCCCACTGCCTGAATTTGTTCAAAGCTTTTCCAAGTAGGAACAATCTGGAGCAAAGCAGGAGAGAAAAAAATCCCATTCTGTGATAGAAGAAACATATGCTTGAAATCTAGAGAGCACATTAATTGTGGTTAATATGTGAATCAAATTAGGAATGTAAACAACACTAACACTCAGAGCCTATGCAGTGACTTCCCATTTTCATTTTTACAGCTTTGGCATTAATAACCAGCAATTGCTTACAGTTGCCAAAGGCTTCTCCTGCACTTCCAACAGAGGTTACTGGATACTAATGGAGAGCAAATGTTTCTAAGCCAGAATGTGCAGTGCCTTCATCTTGAATAAAATAAATAAAGCACCTGAGGACAACGAGGAGAAAAAATTTGATAAAACACCATAAAATAAAACACAGTTCTATAGCCCTTAGAACTCGCCTATGTAGGACATGATGAGGGAGGATAGCCAGAAGTTTACTGTGAATCCCTTCAGGATGCCTTTGGGATGGACAGCTTATGCACAAACAGCTATAAATCTCCAGTGATTTATGCACCGGTGCAGAAAACCCAGAATCACCTGTGGGGTCATGATCTGTTCCCAAAGTCCAAAGGAATTCAGCCCCCAGAGCCCTGGTTGATTCTCCTAAAGCCACGTCAGCACCGAGGCTGGCAGCACAGCCACTGTCACAGGGGAGAGCACGTTTCCTCCCAGGCTTTTTCCAGGAAAAAACCCTCTTCCACAGATTTTGCAACAAATACCACTTACATTTTTAAGGGTGATTAACCACATATACATAATTTTCTCATCTGTAGGAAATGTTCACAGTTGCAATGAGAAAAAGGGGAAATTAATGATAAACAGCACACGGTGTGTTTGTGCATTCCTCATCTTAAATTCCAAGCTGGACTAAACACAGAAGAGCTCTGCTAACCCCATCTTGTGTCACTGTGTGGAATTTGGGATCATACTGACCGTTCCCATGGCACAGGCACCTGATGGTCCCAGCCCATGGAACTATTTCAGACATTTTATTAATACAGACCAAAAATCAGCCAGACCCCAAACACCCCGCTGTGAAACTGGGAGGAGGAACTACAGGTGGCAAAAATAACACACAGACCTGCCAAAACCACGAGATAAGAGTGAGATAGACACGATGATCAGCCTGGCAAGTGATAATCACCAACATTTCAGCATCCTCAGACAGTAGCTGGACTGGCCATGAGCTCAGGTTAATATTTGTATGAAGGAAAAGCTCTTGGCTTCAACTGGAATTTGACAAATGTTGTGTGAGGTGCTGTGCAAGCAAGCAGGCGACAAAAGCTCTTCTCAGGAGAGCATCCTCCTAAATTACAGTATTTGCATTATTATCACAAGAAATTGAAATTACAAGCAGCATTCCTGGGACAGCATCTCTGAACACAGAAAAGCAGCTTCTCAGTGCTGTTGGCGGTATCAGTCTGTGGACAAAGTCAGTGCTAGCAACAAGTAATAGGCAGGAAAAATTGATAGATGGCGATTTTTCTAAAATAAATCATCATTTGATGGAGTTGTTGCATTAATTCAAAAGATAAAAAAAATGCATGGAAATAAACACAGCGCTTTCAATGAACCTAATAACATGAAAGTAATGAGTTTGGAAAACAGATGTGGGAAAAGGCAAGGGAAGGCTACAATACGCTCCACGCAATCTGGGAAGGAATGATAAAAAAGTTTACAAGCTGTTTTGAGTCCTGAATAAAAGGGGTAATCAAGGCAGGCTGGGCTCTGAGCGGGACGGGCACAGCGTCCTGCAGCAGAGACTAAGCAGAACACCTCACCCTCCTGGACTGTGTGCCCAGGCTTTCCCGTGCTGCTGCAACTCCAGTTCCTGCCTAATTCCTGCTTTTGCAGTCCATAACTCACAGCACTTACTGTAAGGCCTTGTCACCCACTCTTTCCCCCTTGTTTGTTTGATGTTTGACTTTCTGCTGGGGCAGAAACTGCTTGACAACCGGTGGGGCAGGAGGGGAAACTGGGAGAAAAGCAGAAATTGACCCAAAATGCAATGCAACATCCTGAAGAAAGATACCTCACCGCAAGAGAAAGCACCCACAGAGATTATTTCCATGCTGCCCAGTGGCCTCTCTTGTTAACCATGATTTATGAAAACATCCAGGCAGGAGAGCCGTCGGTTCATGGAGGACGTTCCCCTGCACAAAGTGGTTCTCAAAATGGCACTGTGAGAAAACTCCCCTCTGCAGTTGTTTTACTTTTGCCTCCGAAAAGCTTTCAAATTGAACTGCTAAAGTTCAGCCAGCATCTAATTTTAACCGTGAGTTCCAGGAGAGAGTAAAGCTGGTGGGAAGATTACAGAGTTCCTTGAAGCTCTGACCTACAACAGGAAGAGAGTTGTCAGCCTTCATGTCTCTCACTCTAAATCCCAAGGGAAACAACACTGGCAGAATGTTTTATAACACGTTCCCACTGTAAAATTTTGTATTTGAGAAATATGATGCTTGCTCACTCCTTCTCCTAGACCTTTGGTGTGTCAGTAAAAACAGATGACCTTAAATGAGTAATTTTAGTTTTGCCTGTACACCGCAGTTCGGGTACTCAGGGTTCACAGGGCTCTGTTTACAAAATCACAGAGAACTGATACTACACAAGAGCAACACATGCACCCACACCTTTAAAATATTAGCGAGGAGCTGGCAGCTTGTAGCAATGGAATAAGGCCTTTTTTCTGCCTTCTCAGGTTAACTCTATAACTCAAGAAATACCCCCACGGAAGGCTGCAATCTGGGATTTTCATAAGGAAGGCTGAAAGGCTTCTGTCAAAGGGCCAAAAAGCAGCATCTGCAAAAGAGCTCAGGAAAGAGAAATTAAAAATAAAATAATTGGATTATGATCTCTCAGCTAATGAAATCAGATATATTGTTTTTCTCCGAGTCAGGGGTTTTAGACAATGCACAGTGGTACAAGTCTGGGTCCTTCCAGACTCCAGCTGCCCAAAGGATCACGATTTCAGGTGTTGCACAACATTAGGAAGCAAACCAGGAATACGGCAAAGAAACTGAAAGTGTTTTCATCCTGCTGGTAATGAAGGTGTGGTGACAAATAACCAGGAACTGGGCAGGATACGAATAATAAATACGGGAAAACTGTTATTCCAGGATAGGTCTTTGAGTACACGGACAGCTGAAGGAATCCAGTCACCCTGGAGCAGCTTAAAAACCAGTTTTTTCTTGCTCCCTCCCATTCCTCAGCTTTTCAGTCCCTGGGAATGATGCCCTGAGAGCTGAAGCCCAGTGAGGGGAAGCAGAGGAACCCCAGAGCCCGGAGCAAACACACATTCCCTGGCTCCCAATGCAGCACTCGGGATCTGAGCACGGCCGGGTGAGAGCAGAGGCAGGAGCAGCTCCTGAACTTTCTCCTCTCCTCCATTCCCGCAGATAAGGAAATCCAGAAACACCATTCTGGGACACAATTGTTACAGACCTCACGTTATCTGCTGCTGACCCTCAATTGAGATGTCTCTTAGTCAGGGATGATGATTTTTGCGCTCATGAATAATTAGTTTTGCTGGTTTTAAGGGGGGGAAAAAAAAAAAAGCGTATCTTTTAATCAGAATCTAAATGAAAAAATGCTAAAAGCTATTCCCCAACATCTGCCAGTCGAGCATAGATTTAGAAATAAAAATCAAGAGGTATAGACTCATCTCAGGGAATTATGTGTTCAAATCCTCATTTATGGAGATGAGAATGGAAGTGTTAACGTTCGGAGTCTTCTGCTGCACATCCGAGGCATTAGGGTGGCTTAATGAGTCACTGTCTGAAACCAAGAACGAGCTGAAGTTCCTCTCTCACATGCACACATTGAATTTTGTGTATAATTACTCAGTTCTGAGTAACAGCAATTTATTAGATTTCCCCATCAAATGGATGAGTTGCTAACGTACAACATGTTGCAAATAGCCAGGGCTCTTTCCAAGGAAAGGCAGGAGGTATTAGGGACCCAAGCACTGAATGGAACCATGCACTTTATCCCCCCCGTTTCTCAATGAAAATATTTTTGAGGTGAACTTAGTGGCTATGAAAAGCACATTTTTCTAACCAGGGGATCAATTTTGAAGGGCAGAAGAGTGGTCTGAGAGCCCTGAAAACAGCCTGTACAAATGATCAGCATTTTCTTATACAATGAAATGAAGCACAGCCAAAGGACAGCTCTCACGAAGGAGTGACTGGAGAGCAATTGTTTTCTCTCTGCCTTTAATACAAAATACACCATTGCAGCATCGCAGAAAAAGAAAGTTTCTCTGTTGTATTATTATAACACAGAGCTGGCTGCCAGGGAAAAAGGGGGAAACGTGGACAGCAGAGACACTGAAGAAGGACACCGTGTGCTAGGTCAGCAGTGTGTCCTATTTTGACCTTTTCCAAATAGAGAACAGAAATGAAAAAGTCCCCAGGAGCGGCAGAAGTCACGATATCATGAACTAAACTAACTCCAGGCCAATGCTGATTTCCCTCAATCCTGTGATTACAAAAATCAGGAAGATATTGCGTGGAAGAAACACTTTGGGATGAGAACGAGTGTTTGTAGGGTTTCATGGAGAAGTTCTTGCAGTGGATAAACCACACTGAGGGCAGGAGAGGAGCTCAGGCACCTGTTTGCCCTGGCAGCCTCTCCACACTTTCCACTATCCCAGGTTGCTCCAACCTGGCCTTGGACACTTCCAGGGATGGGGCAGCCACAGCTTCTCTGGGCAACTTGTGCCAGAACCTCACAGGGAACAATTCCTTCCGTGTACCTGATCTAAATCTACACTCCTTCAGCTCAAGGCCATTCCCCCCTGTCCCGTCACTGCTTGCCCCATTTAATACGGATCTTGGGACAATGTCCTGGTGCTCCTCCACTCCTGCAGCGGGAGGTACAGCTGGCACAGGCCTGGGGAAGGCAGAGGATGAGCATGAGCAGCGGGACGAGGGCCGGCTCCGAGCCGTGCACCCTCGGCAGCGGGACCGAGCCACCGCTCCATTCCCAGGCCTGTTTTATTTATCCATTTCTATTTTAATAAGCTGCCTGTTCCCTCGGCCCCGGCGTGCCTCCCTCCCCCCGGAGCCCTGGGTTATGTGAAAATGCGTGTGCCAAGCGGCGGGGGCGTGGTGGGGCTCCTGGCTCGCCGGGCCTCGCTCCTGACGTACTGTGTGGTCAAGGAGCCGGGACTGGGGGGCCTGAACGAGGGCCAAGCCTTGCACTTCAGCTTCCTGACCTGGCAGCCATTCAGAGAGACCCTGCTAAGTGCTATTTCCTAAATACACCAGCTTTTCATAACAATCTTACCACATTGCTTTCCTTTACAAGCTCTCTTAAAAGAGAACTGGACTCCTTCTGGTTAATCTACACAGACTGCATTTGGAAGCCATCAGAAACTGAACTGTAAACAAAACGTTATTAATGTGTTGTAATCTGCCCTCAATGTTCCAGATGAAAAGAAAATGTTTTATAGTTTTGGAGTATACATTTTAATTGCCTTTTAAGAGTGCATATACTTTTAGTGCTCTCTGTTATAAAATTGCAGTATCTGTTTCTTGATAACTGTTGAATGATCTCAGCTATTTTTATTAGGCTTTCTCCCCCACCCTGGTCCCCCCTTCCTTAAGCTACCACCACTGGAAGGCTTTTCCAGACCGTTCCTGATACTAGGCTGGCAAAAAGTTCCACGCCTAAGATAAACTCCATTATAAACAACTTCTTTACAACATCCCCTCGCTATAAAAAACACTCGGATCTAGAAAATTAGTTCTTTAAATGAACTTAGGATCCAGTTGCTTTCAGTAAAAATCTGAACTAAATAAGGGCTAAACTGAATTTTCCAGATTTTCAGCCCTTCACTGCTTGGTTTGCTCTTGTGCCTTGTTCCTGCAATGGCTGGAAGCGCTTGGCTTGGGAAGGGATACAGGAATTCAGCACTGGAGATGTCACAGCTGTCCCCAGAGCTGGCAGAAGGTGCCTGGCAGTGTCCCAGCCCACCAAATGAAGGTTGGTTCATGGTAAGATCCTGCTCGAGCTGTAAGCCCCAAATTGCTCACAAAGCAATTCCCCCATGGAAGTGTGCAGCAGAGTTCAGGAGGTTTTGTTGAGCCGTCTTCCCTCGAAGCAGATGCTGCCTTGTACAATAAGGGCTTTCAGTACTTCTGGGATAAATGGGAAAGAGATCACAAAGTTACCTGGCAGGCTTTCCAGGTATCTCCTTACTAGAAAAGTACTTGGTAAAAGAAATAGAAACCCAGGGTCATAAAACTAACCATGGGGTTTGTTGTTCGTTAAGCTGCAGTTTCAGAAGGTGAAGGGAACCCTTAAAATCCTCCATTTCAGGAAATATCAGGCATCTGGACATCACTGTTACCCTGTTTGCACCAACAAATGTGCTAGGAAAGAATGGCTCAGCTATCCAGTTTTAGCTGTGCACTCCTTAAACCCCAAATCCTGCTCTCCTGGCATTTGACTCTCACATACCTTCACTATTAATTCCTTTTCAGGGTAATTAACTTTCTCAGCAGCCCAAACTCCACCTCCAACTCCTCCTGTGATGTCTCTAACACTTCCCTAATACCTTTCTGACTTGCAAGATACTATTATTTGATACAACACAGGCCAGGATATTTCACAGTGGGAACTGCATCCAGTGCCTGGAGAACAACCACTTTTCAATGTTTTCCTCTCATACAATTAAAATATTTGAAGCGGCAAAGCCCCTCTCTCACGTTGGACTGGGATTCACATCACGCAAGTGAACAGCAGTTTATTGTTGCTCTTTTGAGTTCTTTTTATCTTCAAAATTATCAGCGCCTGTAATTTTTTTTTTTTAATGTTGTTTTTAAAAACATTTTTCAGTATGCAGATGTGCTTGTGAAGATTAATGGACTGGGAACACTGAAATCTTGTATTAATCAACTACAAGGGAAGGCAACTGCTGAGTAAAATTTTCCATAGTGCTGCACACAGGAGTTTATGCAGAGAGCTCCTTGTCTTGGAGGAGCCTTCTGTGAGTTCTGCACTGAGACCAGTCATGGGTGACTCTTCCTGAGCTATTCCCTGAGCACTGAACAAGCCACACTATGGGGAACTCTGTCCAGTGTTTATCACGGCCTCTGCTATCAAAAATAGCTGATTTGTTCCATGTGCCAGTTAATCTTTGGGCTCTCCAATGGGAACCATTCCTCCCTGGAGGATCATCCCTCCAAAAGTGCAACTGCACTTTGACCTCAGGCCAAGGGGTGCTGAGCCACGAGAAGCCCCAGCCCCAGGAATCAGCAAAGCTCTCCTCAAGAGGACATTCCACCTCATCACCTGGCAGAGAGGGGCTCACCCCAGAGGGGAATGGAGTTGGGGAAGGGGTTGGAGCACCAGAAGAGCCTGAGGGAGCTGGGGGTGGGGCTCAACCTGGAGAAAAGGAGGCTCAGGGGGAACCTTCTCACTCTGCAACTCAGTGAAAAGAGGCTTGGGGCAAGGTGGGGTTCATCTCTTCTCCCAGGTAACAAGAAACAGGATGAGAGTCCTCAAGCTGCACCAGGAGAGGTTTAGGTTGGATATTTGGGAAAATTCCTTCACTATAAGGGTTGTCCAGCCTCGTCACAGCTGCCCATGGCCGTGGTGGAGCCCCCATCCCTGGAGGGATTTAAATGCCTTGTGGATGTGGCACTTGGGGACATGGCTTAGTGGTGGCCTTGGCAGTGCTGGGGAACGCTTGGATTCCATGATCTGAGAGGTATTTTCCAACTTGTATATTCTATGGCTCTAAATGCTTTAAACATAGATTACATGGAGCTAAACTTGCTTTCTTTCTAAACTTGCTTTCTTTTTCTAAACTTGCAGGATAAGGAAAAGAACCCAGCCCCAAACCAGGGACTGAGGGCAGCGTGCGTGCACACATTTCATTAACAGATCAGTTAATTACCCCAATTCCGTTACTAATTGGATCAGTTTAAACCTGCTGCATGGGAAGTCTCTTGGCAGACACGAACATCACCATAATTACAAAAACAACTGGTTTCTCCAGTTACGTAATTCCACCAATTAAGTAATTCCTCCACATGTAAAGCAAACCCAACCAAAGCCATTCGGGTAGTTTTGACTCATTTTCAGCAACGTGCTGCTTCCCAGTGCTGATGCCTACAAAATCCAGCACCATTCCTCATGGCAATCCTTTCCAAGGGCAGATCCATTCCTGCTGGGTGAAAGGACTCAACAGAATTTGCCAGAGTGACGGGAAAACAAGTTCTGCGAGAAGGAAAACCCACCTAAGCTTTCAAGTGCAGCTTTGGGTATAAATCTTTGAGGTTTGGAAGGTTTGATCCCAGTTTGAGGGATACCACCACCCTTGCTTTGAGCCTTTCTCCCTGGGATTGCTACAAAGCAAAGCTTTCCTGCAGCAGCACAAGGCTCCAAATAGTTTGGGATTTGCCAAAACCAGAGAGAGTTGGATATCTCACAAGAAAAGCTGGGTTTTACTGATCATGTTAAATAGTTTGTCAAGGCAGACTGTGGTGAGTGATAAAGCTCCTGGCCTGTGATCAGTTCTCCTCTCACCAGCAGGTACTACTCAGGTCAACTGAAATTATTAAATCAACAGAAATTACTATCAGGAATAAATGTGAGTAAATTGCTACTGATTCTATGAAAACAAAAGGCAAAACCAATTTTAATTTTTATTTTTAGCTTCCTAAACAAAACAGAAATTCTTTAATTCTTTAGAAAATTAAAAACCACAAGTAAATCTCTGTTTTTCATGACTGACATTTGCTATTCAAAGCCCAGGGACCTCCTCAGAAAGTATTTCCAAGGATTGTGCTCCTGACAAGTTGCCTGTTAATACTGATTGAACAGTTCCTATAGGCAGCAGGAGTCCTCAAGTGTTTCCTTCTAGAAAGAAGCTGCAGAGCTTGATATGAAAGCAAGAAACCCACAAAAATTATATTTAGCTGCTCCCTGTATCACACAGTTTTATCTCTAGGGAGTTTCTGCCATCACATCTTTAATAGGAGATTTCATGTGAAGTTCTGGAAGTCAAATAATGTCCCACCTACCAATACATTAACAGAGATCAGAATTAAGAGTCTCCCTTCCCCTACATATAATAATAGTGAATGTTCATCTGCTGAAAAAAAGCAGATAAATTAAAAACCACTGCAGTTTGTAAAAAGCACTGCTTGGGAAATAACCTTTGGAGCCACTGGAAAAACTCAGAGTTCAATCAACTTTATTTCCAGTACAAAAGCAATTAGATTTTTCCCATCAGAAATCAGATGAAGTAGTAAATTAGGATTTGCCGGTGATGGGAATTCTTAACTTGTGGCATAAATAGAATTTCCTTATTATTATTTTCGGCTATGGCCATCTATCTAAACCCCCATTCCAAGCACAATTTGTGAGAAAAAAGCTGCATTACAGAGTTATCACAGATATCTACATTTAATTTGAGTTTTCCTCCTTCTTTTTAAGCAAAAGTTACTTTAATTAAGCTTTAAACAACAAACAATCAACCCACAGGAACCAACAGATTTGGCTGCTGTTCCATTCACCCAAGACTCCGACTGTAGTGAGAAATCTGATTTAAACAACTCCCAAACCATTTGCATCCCTGCCACCCTCAGAAGGCTACAAATATTTGTGTGTTCGACCAGTCCTGAGACATCAAAGCTGCCCAGTGTCCTGGTTCCAGAGGGAGAAGTTCTTCCTTGAGCCATGGCCATGGCAAATGCTGAGTGTTGGATCCAAAGCCAACAGCTCCTGCTCCTTCCCAGGAGCCCACGGCGCACAAATCCCCCCTTCTAGAGCAGCCACCGCTGGGAAGGTCACGTTGTAAAGCCACTCAATTAAAACAGTAATTAAAGAGTAAACATTAACTTGCAATTTTTCCTTAGGTCTTTCTTACTTCCAGTTGGTACCATTCCTCCCAGACCAAGCTGCACCTTATGGATCTGCACGTTTATCTTGATGAAAAATCTTTAACTTCTCGGTTTTCAAGGGAAGAAAAGCAACGTCCTTCCATTCAGACAGAGCTGCTCCCTGCTCTCCCAGCTCCCACGGCATCGTGGCTGCAGCAATCACATGTTATCCATATTATCTGTCACTGACAAAAGTACACTGGGACGTGGTAAAACAGCCATGAGAAAGGAAATGAATGGGAACTTTTATTCCGTGCTAAGAAGGCCAAAGATAAAACTCCAGGTACAGCCTGGTAAACATTATCTAGCAGGTGGGCTCTTGCAAACACTCTGGAGAGTCTTGATTGCTTGAATTTCAATCCTTATTCCTCACTAAGGGTTGCAGAAAATGCGAACAACAAACAATTTCTTAAAAAAGAAACCAATGCACAGAGCTGCATCAGGGAAAGCTGTCAACTGGCCCCACTCCACGGGAATTAATGCAAAGGCATCGATTTGTTCTAGGCTAATGATAAGGGCTCTTGCTTTAATTTTAGGAGAAGAACTTTCATTTTCTGACTGGCAATCGGAGCTATTTATTACACAACCAGAAAGCCAAAGTTCGGCTTTGCAAGTGACTAATCAAAGCCAAGCCCTCACTGTAGGAGAGGAGGGAAAATAAGTCTGGAATGGTCAACAGCAGTTTGTTAAAACGAAACCCAACTTCTGCCTCACACCCCCTGCCTCCTGCCCATCCTGGAGCAGCTCCACCAGGATTGCAAGCCAGTATTGAAGACAGTTTTCCAGAGGGATGAAAATCACAGCAATTCCAGGGATCACCCAGATCCTACATGGACACAAACCTTTTTCACAGCAACAGGAAACACAAAAAGAAGAGAAATTCAAATAAAACCACAGCAATGCTGTCAAAAAGACAACAGGAAGACAAGGGAGCTCAACATCAAATTGCTGCTGGTATTGTTCCTCATCTCAGAGGAATCCTGGAGGATAATGAACATCCCCTCCAAGTGCCACAGCATCCACCCGAGCGCTGGCATGGACACATGAGCATGGATACAACTGTTTATCCCATTTCCTGGCCCGGAATTTTGTGTCTGAGCACTAACTGTAATATTTGGCACTTAGTCCTCTGCGTTCAAAGAGTTAAGCTCTGTCCTGTAAAGATAAAAATCTCCACTTTTATTACTTTGTACGGGCTCCTACCAAATGGGGATCCAGCTGTAATTGTAACATTCCAAGCTCTGGAGGTGCCAAGTTTTACTAACTATAATTTAACTGCTCCAGCTGATGCAGTCCAAATTCTTGTTTGGATAATCAGCCTTTGTTTAAATATGGACTTTAAAAAAAAAAAAAAAAAAGGAAAGAAAGAAAGAAAGAAAGCCCAGGCCAGCATTAGCCTCCAGGCATGTCATGTGAGCTGATTACCCCGCAGCAGTAGCAGACACTCATGCACAAGAGGAGGATTATTTTGCCAGAATTACTGTTACGGTAACACAGAATCAGAGCTTCTCTCCCCCCAGCCCCCACCCTTTTTCTTTTCTTCCCTTTTTTTTCCTCCCCCCCCCTCCACAATTCACAAGTCTTCTTTCCAAGTTCAAATGAAGTTTAAAGGTGAAAAGGGCAAGAAAGTTTCATGACTGGCTGTTGAAAGAGGGAGAAATAACCAGGGTCTCCAAGTTTGCGTTTACTAAAAGCTCAACAATTTTGTGTTTTGCTGCAATTCATAACTGCACAAATCCCTTTTGTTGGGCCTGTTTGGACTGAAATTAAACACTTGTTAATAATTTATAACTTAATATCATTAGAAAATAATAATAACTGTCAAGCAACTACATTCAATACATAAAGCAAGTTGAGTGGCTCGTTAGATTATTTGTCAAAGCAACAATTTCTATATATTTTAGCTTATTTCTACTGGGAAGAGTGGTTAAAGAGCCACCCAGCTTGCTTGGGAATCATTTCTCCACCAGCTGGGAGCAATTCCCAAATTGCTGCACCTCACCCACATCCAAGTGATGCTGGCTCACTTTAAAAGCACTCCAGCCTGACTCCAGGAGGTGCCTTAAAAGTGCTGGAGGAGAGATGGCCAAAGCCCTTTGCTGCTCACTGACCAAAAATACATCCCACACTGCCCATGGTTTGCTCTAAATCTGACATCTGAATGGAAGTGAAACAGTGAGCAACAAACCAACTGTCAAAATGAGGCATTTAAGAAGAGAAAACTCTTAATTTTGTTGGTCAAGGACCTGAGCTGCACAAAGCACAAGGGCCAGCACAAAGCTGGTGCTGCCTTCCCCAGAGCTGAGTGCAAACAGAAGAAATACCTCTGTGTGTGTCTGTGAGGGATTTTGGGGAGTAAAACTCACTTGTAGAATGTCACAGGCTGTGGTTCTTCTTGGGAAGGCACGAGTGTGGCTTTTTGGAAAAACAGATAGAAACAGAGAATCCCAGAACAGCTTGGGTTGGAAGGGACCTTAAAGATCATCCAGTGCCCCCCCTGCCGTGGGCAGGGACACTTCCCACTATCCCAGGCTGCTCCAAGCCCCGGCCAGCCTGGCCTTGGGCACTTCCAGGGATCCAGGGGCAGCCACAGCTTCTTTGGGAAACCTCTGCCAGAATTCCTTCCCAATATCCCATCCAATCCCACTCTCTTTGAGTTTAACATTAAAGCCCATCAGACATCTGACCTATTTTATCACTTTTCGCTCTGTGTGAGCACCTGTGGCAATTCCATTTTTGTTGCATATTAATCCATGAAGTTGAAAACATAACATTTAAGTACACTAAGCAAGGACGTTGGGAGTTCAGATTAAAAAATTAATCTGAGCCAGTCTGCCCTGATCCTGAGCTCGTGTAAACTGATTTAGTCCATGGTGCCAGAAGAACTGACATTAGTCAGGGGTCTGCTCTTGTTTTCATCTATTTATCTGGTATAATTCCTAATGTACTTACTGAATAAGTCTTTTCTCCTTTTATTCCTTTCAAACTCCTTCTCCTTCTCTTGATTTTGTCTCTTGTGTCCCCTTTGCCTGCAGACCGAAAGCTGAACAGACACATCCAGAGAGAGCCATCTCCCCCCACCCTGCATCACCCCTTTTCCTCTCTCAGCTCTTCCCTTCCCTCACCCTGCCCTGTTTTCTTCCCACAATTTCTTGTATTTCTTATATTCCTGGAGTATTTCAAGGAAGCAGAGAAAGGCTCCAAACCCTGCAGGTTATTTACAGCACAACAGTTCTCAAAATATGATTTAATTCACCTTGAAGCTGAGGAGCTGCCCAATGTCCTCATGTACAAACAGGTTTTGGGGTCCTTTAAAGTGACCATGCAAATAAGAGAGGCAGTAAGAGAAATGGTATTTTATTTCATTTATTTTTTAAAGTCTCCCATGCTTCTCCCAGAAATCAAATGGTGCCTTCAAAGGAACGAGAAGATGCCACTCTGGTTAGTGACAGTAGGCCCTTATAGGTCGTAATTAACTTTTTAAATTCTTCAATCTTTAGTTAAATGTGGAAGATCTCTTTTCTTTTTTTGAAGTGAATGCTCTCAAACACATGGAAAAAATATAGGAATCGATAAAATCGATCTGTAACATATTTTTACTTGAGAAAGGATTACAAGGTTGAATCTTAACATTATATACTTAAAACCATTTCTTGTTCCACTGCCTTTACAGTTCCAAAAAAAAAGTACATTTTGGAGACAAAGGCCTTTATCCTCTTAAGTGCTGTGGATTTCATGCCAATCTCCCAATATAAAGCAGACTTCAGACTTAGACCCAAGAGAAATGGTCTCGGAAAGATTAGATTTTCCACCACAAAATAAAACCCTTGTGTGGGGAACCACACCAGCTCCAACACCTCCTTCCTCCTAAGTACTTGTTTGACAGGGAGAAAAACCCCCAGCCCATCCCATGCCCCCTCCTCCAAATGGAAGTGGTTTGATCATTCCTGCTCTTGTGCCAGCCAGTCTTAACACATGCAAAAGTTCCACAATTGTCACATTTACCTGAATATCCACAGATTTTTTAAGGGTTTTTTTTTGTTATTCTGTATTATTTTGCAACACAGTGTAAGTTTGCTTTTAATATTAGTGTGCAAAGTTATTTCTCCCTGGTGATGGGAAATGGACAAACTCGGTGTGAGTGGCACATAAAGAACATAATGATGAAAAATTCTTTTAAATCAGCAAGATATTTTTAAGAGCCGCCCATCAAAGGTGTGCACCTCTAATAGGAACAGTATATTATATGAAATTAATGATGCCAAGTATCTGGCAGCTCCATAAATACAAGAGGAAACTTTCTTAAACTACTCATGGGGTAGAAGGATATTTTATCAATCATCCCCCTATTAGAAAACACAGATTTTTCAGGATATTTCAAACCCCATTGCCAGTAATAAAGTAGGACAAGCAGGGAAAGGAGAGAAATATTGATTCAATACAATGTAGCTGCTGAGGATTAAATTTTAACACCACCAAAGCCACACAGAAAAGAATGAATTCAAGAATCAGAAGATTAAAACTGCATGTAGTCAGCTCAGGATTGGTGAGCTACAGATGGAAACTTTCTTGACAACACACAGTTTAAATTCTAGTTAGGATATTCTGTGATTAAATGCTCCTACAATTCTTGAGTACATCACTTTTTTTCCTACCGGCTACCGTGATACAAAAGACATCTCCTGCAAACATAGAACTGGGAAAAAAAAAGTGCAAGTAAAAGCCATTTAGGTTTCCAGCAAAGACATCAAAGCAAACCAGCTAATGGACATCCAGGGTAGTCAAATCACTCCTGCAAAATCCATTAGTTACTAAAAGTTCTGGAGGGCTCAGTTTTTACAGTAAAACCTGTAAAAACTCAGTATCCAGTTTCTCTGTTGGGACACTGAGGTGTGAAGATCCAAACGATGCTGGAACTGAACTTGTATATTTGAACCTTTTGAACTCCAGCTGCCCTTCATAAATTACTTTACCACCGGCTTTAACACGTTCCTAACCCACCGTGCAAGGAAAGGGAGGAATCATTAAAAAAACCTGGAAATGGAGCTGAACTTCCTAACACTTCCAGTGGAATTTGTCTTGGTTCAAAAGACAAGTACCTATGGCAGGACCGGGGGGTGAGGAAAAGCTTCCAGATAGTGCAGTGAAATAACATCTGTTTTCATGCTACCAAAACAGAGTGGCCAATCCCCCTCCCCAACCCCAAACCCAGTGGAAGTGAATGGAAATGGCCCCATACAGGCACAGGCAGTGGCTCCTTTCCATCTGGAAACGCTGTCAGATGGAAGCAAATTCCACCAAATTCCCAACTGGTACAGGAACTTCAGTTTGCACCTCAGAACGGGACGTGCTGCCCTGGACGGACACGACTTTGGGATGCAGAGGGTCCTCAGCACACCCCATCCCCAGGGAGACAGATTCACCCTTCCCCTGAGGCAAGCTCAAATATTCAGAGTTTAGAAACTAATCCAACTCCGAGACAACGCCAATAACGATTCTTAATTAATTTTAAGGTGAATTAAACTGCAGCTCAGGAGCTCAAACACGACGTTTCCTGCTTTGCATGGGCAATGAGCACAGGGAGCAGGTCCTTCCTCATTATTTTTTAGACTAGCAGTGTGTTTATAGACAGTCAATCACCGGGATTTCAGGGAAATACTGAGGTTTTAACTCCAGAAGAACGGAAAGGCTGGTTCCCAACCAGCACATTATCCTAAACAAACCAGATATTCCTTTCTCCTACACCTTCCCTGCAGAGAGCTCAGCATCCAAAGCAGCAACACAGAATCCAAACCTCCACAGGAACTCTTCAGCCCCAGTCCTGCCTGCACAGGGATTTTCTTTGGGCTCAGGAAAGTCACCGATTTTTTAATTTTCCATCTGAGATTTGTCATTTCCAAACGAGGAAGCTGCCCATCTTAGAGGAATGTGCTTTCAAGAGGTCACCTAATATAAAAATACTGCTTTTCTCTTTGGATTATGATGTTATCACATTATATCTGGACACTGCATTTCACTTTCTCTTTAAAATGATCTTGCTAAGCAGCAAAGGGACACAGCAGTTCCCATTTACAGGTCACCTCAGGTCTCCTGAACAAACTATGCCCCAGGGTTTTAGTGAAACTCAGGAATTCCAAAAGCAAAGCACATTGCCCTTAGCACACAAAATGCTTCTGATTCGCAGAATGACACAAATGTACAAGAAAAAAAAGGATGCCTGATTATTTTTTGTAATGGATGGCTTTTAGATGGGCAGAACACACTTAGGCATTTCTTAAAGCCCCAAACCACGGGTGATTTCCAACAAAGGCCTTGTGTGAAGTGCTGCTTGCTTATCACAAAGACTTGGAAAAAGAATTTTCAGGGGTTGAACTCTGAGTTTTAACCCTGGACAAAGAATCAGATGCTGCACAAGTGTGCGCTCCTCAGTCCTGTGGTGCTGCCACAGCTCTTGAATCCTTCAGATTGATAAATTTGTGTGAAATTATTTGACATTTTAAAAGAAAATAAATAAAAAAGGAAAGCGACACAACTTTCTGAGTGAAGTCCATGGCACAGTTTGCCTGTTTAAGGAATAAGATACATGAAATTTTATTAAATTTGGGCTTGCAATTTATGAAATTACCACCTCCATTAATTATGACTCCTAATGAGACATTACAATGGACCCCATGGACAGTCCAACCCAGATGAATGAACACAGATGTTAAAAATGATCACTAAAGCTCACATAATTTAACCTGTTTTACTTCCCACTTGCATGAAGAAAAACTTGTGGTTTCTCCTTCCCTCTCCCCCAGCACAGACTGGCTTTCTCTCCCTGGCTTCCCCGCTTGGAAACCAGCCACGGATCATTTACACACTCCCGAGGTTTGGTGGGGCACTTTCTGAGGACCCCTTTGGAAAACGGGACCACATTTCAAACCAGAGGGACACAGGTAGGAGCCTTCAAAAAACAGGCCAGCAGCCAGAGTGGTCATCAGTAATTTTTGTTTAAATGTATTAACAACATAATTTAGAGCATTCACATAATCCAAGCATTGCCCCACCGTGCATGGAGATCTGCAGTCATTACATCTCATCAGCCAGAAAGGATCCACATTTCTGACATTAAACAAACAGTGCTCAAGGCCCCAAACCCAAATCACAGCAACAACCCCCTTTGCCAAACCCAATCTCACAGAATTCAGGAAGCAAAGGTATATCCGAGCTCTTATCCCTGGGAGCTCAGTGGTTTGGGACTCCCAAGCAGCGTCAGTAGGTAAATGCCCAGGCTGATCTCCTCTAAGAGCCACGGCTTCATCTGCTGGGGGGCCTTACAAAATAGCAGAGATCAGTCCTGCCTGATGCAAATGTTAAGTCACAAGAATAACATTACATAATGTACAACAAAATGTTAATTTACAGGACTCAAATCAAGGCCCGGACGTGCTACAACGCACCAGCCCCACGACGAGAGGGCACAAACGAATGAGAGAGTTCTCACAACACTTCCGTCTCTTTGGCCATTTTTGGTTTACATATTTTGTTTCACTCGTTGATAATCTTACAGACAAGGAAAACCATGCTGCTGGGGAAGTACTAAATCACACCGAAGAGCTAAGGTTTTTAGATGAAACAAGAAGCTGATTACACATGCACTGAGTATACCAGTCACTAAGCGTTTCTGGATTGCAGGGATAAGATACTCTCTTTGCTTATTACTGCCTCCTTGATCCAAAGAGATTTAAGCAACTGTTTTCAATTAGATGTTTTTAAGCTAGTAAAACTACATCCATAAAGACATATTTATAGAACAACTTAAAACGAGAAGAATTAAAATGACTACAAAACTGATGAATTCCATTCCCCCACCAACCCCCTCCCCACCCCGAATCATTTACTGACCATTAACAAGCAAAAAGCACTGCAATTTTAAGAATTAATCCAGTGTTGCAAAATTAAATCAGATACACTAGGAGGGATAATGACAAACTGGTGGCTCCAGCGTTGTCAGTTTGCGGGTGATACAAGTTCAAGTCGTCTGTGCTAGTGGCCACTCTGTTGGAACAAACATGAACATAAAAGGGAACATTAAAAGTGCAGCAGCACCAACTGAATCAGTTCTGTCGCTGAGGACGCAGGCTCAGAAGTGGCACAGGGTAAATATTGCATTTTAGAAAGGAGCTGCCCAGTTCCAAGACTGCGAGACCTCAGCGCACGGAAATAAAGGAAGAGGCAGCACTGGAAGTAAATGAGAGGAAGAGGATCCTCATTTCCCTCTAAATTCCAGAGCACAAGAGCCTGGCAGTGTGGCTTTGCCACACATGACTGCTTTCAGTCCTGGGAACCCATGAGGAATATTCTGAGAGCTCCAGGAACAAAACCGAGCTTTGATAGTTTTCATCCGACAGCTGCTTGAACAAAATTTGCCTAAAACGCTCTGCAGCATGTGACTGGAAATATTTGCAGGATGAGTCATCTCATCTCTGGCACTGGAGAACACCAAGCCATGGCAGAGGTTTGGGATGGCCAGAGCCACAAGCAGGGACGCCCTCAGCTCTGCCAGAGCCATCACTGATCAGCTGCTCACTGACATCTCTATTTTATACCTGACCGGCCCATGCTGGAGACAAAATAACTGGTAAGGAAAGCCCCACTCCAGCTCTGCCTCCTCCTGCTGCTAAATCCATCTGAAGAAGCTCCTAAATTTTTAGCATCCTAAATTTTAAGCATCCTAAATTTTATCTTCCCTAAACTTCCCTACAAGCTCAATTTGTTCCTACCTAAGCACATCCTCATGAAAACACTTAAAAGCACATTAACGGTGGAGTGACTTGGAGATTCAAATACATCACTTAAACATACATATTTTATACAGTTAATACCCTCCAGAATCAGGCCATAAATACAAATGGATGTTACAAAGCATGACCCAGTCTCAGTCTGTCACTGTGGCCTTGGCCTGGGCACCTGGGGTGATGGGTGCTGTGCCCTGGACCTGGGAATCTCAGGGAAGCACAAGGGACATTTCATTTGCCTTTTTTTTTTAAATTAAGCCCCTGCAGTTTACATTTGCTCCACGTGCTGAAGAAGCACATGCAACATAAGGAAATGTTAGCAATTACTTTGGGTGATTGAACCTAGAGTTCCACACAGGGTCTATTTTTAAGGGAACTCTTCAGCCCTGAAGTAAGGAAGTGCCCTTTGGCTATGCAGCACCTTGCCTGTCCCCAGCTACGTGGGATAAAAACATATTTGGGAATAAAGGAAAGGAGACAGGGAGGATTCAAGGAGCGACACAACCTGTGCAATTGCAGACTGGTTTTTGTTCCATGATGTCCAAGAAACAGCTGCAGTGAGGAATTCATCCCTTAAATCTCTTTATTGATCCCGCACAGCCCAAACCTGTTGGACGGGCAGATTCTCACACACCCACTGGAATCACTTCGTGCATCCAGATGAACCACGGGATCATTTAGGTTGGAAAAGACCTCTAGGATCGTGGAGTCCAACCATAAGAGGCATAATTACATCAGATTCCCCCTTTGAATGAATGTGTCTCTGACCCTCTGACTTCTAATTGGGTTTTATCATGTTTAGAATGTGTTAAGAAACAAGATTAAAAACATTACATTTTTGTTTATGGGAAATTCAGGAATGAGCAGGCCAATCCAATGCCTTTCATTCACCAAGTGTCTTCCTGCAGGGTAAAGGATGGCTGGTGGGAGCTAAAGTTGCAGGACAAAACCAAAAGCCACGTTTCATACCATTATATCCAGATTGGCAGAGCAAATCTATGAGATAGAAGTGAACATAAAAGCAAGTGAAAGAACACGGACAGAGAGGCAGCAAACAACCTTGCCTAAGGCACAACACTAATGCCAGACTAACTTCAAAGCAGCCACTGAACCAGCACAGGTGACAAACAATCTGCATAAAAATAAGTCTAAAGCAGCACTGGCTCCTTTTCCTTCCTTTAGTCCCTTCTGCTCTTGCTCACTTAAACTCTTTTTTTTCCATTTTATGCATGGAACAATGTATATAAACGAGAATGCAGCATTTTGGCTACAAATTTCCCCAAATAAACTCGGCTAAGAGAAGCCCACCACATCAGAAGCTTTATTCTGCCTATTTCTTTTTGTTTTGCTAATTGTAATTTAAAATGAACCTCTTCCCCAGTAAGCTGACTCAGGGAAAAACCACTCTGAAAGGCATCAGCTGCTGATGAATTGTTTTTATTAATTAAGTTAGAGAAACAAAAACCACAGTGGTTTTCAGTGCTGCAACTTGCAGCAGAACCCACGAGCTTGGAGGCAGAAAGTGTGAAAGTCACAGCTCTGCTCTGCACAGCTCCTCCATTTATTTACTGGGAGGCTGAAATTCCAGGGAAAAGGGTTTTTTTCCTCTCTCTTAACCTAAAGATTTGGTCCTTTGAGCAGCTGCTTTGGACTTAAGAAAGCACCACAAAAGCCACTGCCTTTACTGCATTAAAAACTGAAATAATGGGTATTAAGCAGAAGTAGCTTTTATATACCCTGATATTTGAGATGTTCAGCCTGCACGGGGCTTTGCTGAAAGAAGAGTGGATGGAAGAATAGAGTTAAGAAAAGCATTTAATCCTGCTGAGTTCCAAAGACCTTTGGATTTTCCTTTTAAGTTTTAGGAGGCAAGAGATTCAAGTTTTATTTTCCCTCAGTATTTGAGACTGAGGACATTGAAGAGAATCTCTGGATTTTGGACACCCCTTGGTCCTGGGACATCACACCAAGGAAGGTGGGGTTTCCTTGCTGGGATTTCTTCCCTTAAACATGCAGTTGGTGAAGAAATAGATAATTTTCAATAATAAAACTTTGGGATTCCCTTATTTAAGACAGAACCCTCTTTGAATAGTGACATTTTATATCGTGAGTTCTATTAATAATAACCAGCCTCTACCTTTGGCCATCAGCACTTCTTCTGCTCACCCACTCATCACTATTTTGTTCAATCTCACACAACTTTCATGGAAAGAACCAAAATACCCTAAAATTTGCACATGCAATCAAAAGGAAGCTTATTCACACAGTTAGGACATGCTTTTTCATGCGCTGCTGGTTACTGGGAAGTTTAACTTTTGTTAGAGGATAGAAATAAAACAAAACAGGAAAGTGGATATTTGTCTTACTTATTTCAAGTGTACATATTTTGGGTAATTTTATTTTTTTCCCTGTGACACAGAATAGAGACTCTTCTTGGAGACTGTAATAGCCCTCAGCGTGTTTTCCACCAAGAATGCAAAAAAGAAACACTTTTGCTGGAGAAGTCATGGAAACTGGTAAATTGAAGACACAAGCCCTCATTGAAAACCTATAATTTTTTAATTAAATTTACATGTCAGTGGATCTTTTGAGCTTGGCCTGTGTGTTTTTTATAATGTACGTTTCTCGTGCTTTTTCCCATGGGTATTTCTGCACTATTTCCAAACTGGGATTACTCAAGTTGAAGTGTGATAAAGGGCACATTATAGTTATATTAAGCAAAATAGGGAGGAGAAAGCTTTTCCAGAGTCCAGAGAAAGCTGTTCTCCAAGCCTCATTTCTGGTAACAAGCAGAGCAAGGCAACCACTCAGCTAGAAACTGCTGCCATCAAATCAACGCTTTGTCTCGAGAAAGGGGGGATTTATTCCATCCTATTCTGTTTTCTGCTGAAAAATAAAGGTTGTTCGCTTCAAAATCGTTAAGTCTTGCTCTGGGGTATCATGGAAAGCATGTTGTGAGCAACAAAACAAGAGGGGAAAGCTCCGTGCTGCGCACTGGTGTAACTTGTCTGATCGTGTTTCGAGGAGCTGGAGAGGAGGGGATTTGCGGATGCAGTTTGGGTTCCCCGCTCTTCCCAGCGGTTTCGCAGCCGTGTTGTTCCTCTTCACAGCTCCCCCGAAAGATGCAGGGACCTGCACAGTGCCTGGCCCAAATCGGGAGGACTTGTCAGCAGTGCTGCAGCCACAGAGACAGGCAGCAGCTGGATGGGGAAGGGAAGGGAAGGGAAGGAAAGGAAAGGAGGGCACGTCAGCTCAGAGTGGCAGAAAAGGTTTTTCACGGCAGCTATTTGCAACCCTCCAAGGAGCTACAGAGGCTGCCCATTAAAACCCTGTTAAAACACTTCTGATGTTGTCAGCAGTGGAGAGCCGAAATAGCACAGTGATCACTGAGATACTATCTGCCTCAAGCAGTTCAGTGGTACTGTCAATAATATGAGCAAGAAGGTACAAGATGAGCAACAACCTAATTCCTGCATCAAAATTTCATAAACTCCCTCAGCTGGTAAACACTAGAGATGTGGGCAAACACAGGCCAGCCAATAAACCACCCAGAAAAGATGACCTCTGGTCTGGAATCTTTCCCAAAAGCTTTGAACCTTTAAGTTAATTTACACTTTGAAAGCAAAGCAGAGTGATGGCAAGGGGAAACGGGAGGGATGAGGTGATGCCTCTCCCATCAGTGCTCCCAAGCTGCTCCTCAGCTCCACATTCCTGACAGTGCCCAAGGAAAAACCACAGCACCACTTTTAGGCATACACCCTTCCAAATATCCCAGGCTATAGTTTCTCCCCACTTTTCTCTGCTTTGATTTTTGATTGATCTTCAGTATTAATTCCTTGGGATAGATTTTGCAAGTATATTCTTACCAGGCAGGAATTCTTGAGGAAAGCAACGCCTCGTTTGAAAGCAGACCTCCTGATGTGCCAGGGTACTAAAACTGTGAGTAACGACAGCAGAATCATCTACTTCTCTGCTACTCTGCTCGTAAGTGCTACTCACAGTGAGTAATGGCTGGAGAAACAGGGCCAGGGTGAAGAGTTATTTATAATACAGTAGCCACTGAATAAGAGCTTAGCTATGAATTCACTACTCTGGCTACAATTTCATGAGAAAACAAACAGAGCCAGCTTTTGGTTTTCCAGTTTTAAAAGCTATACACCCACTATAAACCAGCAAAAATAATTCAGGACGGATTGGGGTGGTTATCTACAAAGGAACCATGATGGAGACCGTGTGCACCTCAGCTGAATGCAGGATAAGCAGAGATGCTTTAATTCCTTAGGTGCTTCCTCAGGATGGCTGTGGTAGGCAGGGAAACCCTTAGACTTGACTTAAGCCAGTCTCAGATGCTTTCCCCTTTTTATGCAATAAATATCCACTGCAGAGAGCCAAAAGCCAGAGCTTGCTGCAAATCAAGCTAAGAATTAGACTGTCACCTGCTCAGCAGTGCTGGGTTTAGGGGTCAGAATATCCCTCCAGTTCTTAATAGGAAGTGACTGTGCTAAGGGTCTCAGAGCAAACTCCTCTCAGGGGAACCCTGGATCTGCACAGACCCAGCGTGCTGAGGAATATTTCTGAATTGTTTCTGTCAGCCCAGAATGGAGCAAAGCAATAATAACATATTTGGGCATTAAAAAAAAAGGGATTGGGGACAACAGGATCAAGCTCACCACTCTCCTGAATCTCCTCCACAGGAACACGTCATTTCCCAGCGCACCCTGCAGAATAAATGGATATTTTCCAACTCCCACATTACAGGTCACGACTTCCTGGTGCTAATTTGGATTCTGCTGAGGAACTTTTTATCGACTGGAGTTGGGAGAGCAAGGCACAGCGAGAGACTCTGGGCTTGGCACTGTGTATTTGAAGGCTGGTTTACAGAAAACTCTGGTTTTTACCCCACAAGGACATATGGCTCAGATTTGGGATGGAAGCAGAGACTTGGAAAACCAGAAGAACGATTCCCCAATTTAATTCTGAATTGTAAACACAGAAGGGATGGTTTCTTAGGGGATTTTTAAACCAACTGCCAGCTTTACTATCTGTTGTGCATCCAGCTTGGAGAGTCCAAGGGGGATAGTTTCACCTTGACACACGAAGTTATACATCAAACTAAGCTCTCCCATCTTTTTGGGAGGGAGTTGGTCATTTTAGTGCCACTGAGCCCCTTGCAAGTGGCCAAACTTCCCCTTGGACAAGCCCTGAGCTCAGCCAGAGCCACTTGAAAAGTCTGATTAAAAACTTACAAATCCTAAAACAAAGTATCTTGTACTTTTTTACATGTCCTATAATTTTAACAAAGTTGTCTTTCCCTCTCTCCTCATCTAGAGGAAAGTTAAAACCATTCAGTGTTAGAGAAAAGGAATCCAAAGAGTAATGACAACCTCACTGCCCCGCTCTCACGAGCCTGAAGTTAAATACCTGCCTTTGTACAACTCTTCCCCTTCTTTTATTAGCTAAATATTGTGGCACCAGAGCACGAAGAATAAAATTACAACCACTTGAGATGAGTGTAACTTTTACAAGAGTCAGATATCCCCAACAACCCAACAGTCAATAACCCAGCACAAATTAACTCTGGCAAATAATAGGTGTGTTGACCCTAAATTCATGAGGCAATAAAACCTACCAACAGCCCGTTGTTTTTAAAATACTCAGGCACTTCTGAAAGACAATATAGTTTTTGTTTGGGAGCAAGAAGATCATTAATTAGGAAAGCTTTTAAAAGAAGTTTTAGTATCATTAGCAAAAGCTAATGGGAAAATAAATTAAGTTACAACATCTGACACCAAGTTTGGAAAAGAAAGGCACTAAAACCCCAAAGCTGCCTAACCCTTACATGTCCCATGTAACTGCACCCATAGATCCCCTTCTCCACAGACCTCCATAACCACACTAAAAAAATTAAATTTCCTCCCTTTCTTATTGCATTTTGAGTTAGAGACACATTGCTGCTAACACAGTGCAGTCACAGAGATATAATTTGAACCAACTTTGTTCACCCCTCCAACTCCACCACAATAAAAATACACTCAGAAACACAATCTAACAGGCTGTTCTTCCAAATTTGCTTTTTTTTTTTCTGAGAGCTTTTCAAGAATAGTAAAGCTCAGGTAGAACTGTAAGTTCTTGTGTGAATTCTTATTCCTTGAGGGAAAAAAAAATTTCTAAATATTTTGAGATTCTTAAAAAAAAAAAAAAATAAAGTAATACACCATGAAAGGTGGCCTAAAATATTTTATGGCTAGGAGGAAAATTCTCTTTTCCCTTGCCCTGGATGCTTTGCTCAGAGACGCCACAATGTCTGTCAAACAATCGTTGCATACGAAGGGAGGCACATAATGACATTGTCCATTATTCCAACCATGTCAGCTAAGGAATTATGAAAGATTTATACCTATTTCGTACTAAAACTATTTAGTAAATGTCACATAGCACAGCAAAAAACCATGGGCACATTATTGAGAGGGCAGCGGGCTCAGCACAGAGCTCTCAGAGATGCCCAGCCAGAGCAGACTCTGCAAGCAAAGTGTTTATATGGCCATAAAACCCTACAGTGACACACCACCTTCTTCTGGTTTTCTAGGAAGAAAGAAAATGTAGATTTTAAATACTATACAATTTAAAAAGGAAGCTGTACAGGAAGTAAAATTAAATATTAGTAACAGATAAAAAAATTTGGAAAATTAACTAAGACAATTAAAACTGCAACAGCTCAGTACCTCAAACCCCTATTCCTGGACAGGCTGCCTAATTTAAGAAGAAGATGCACTTTTCTCTTCCCTTTTGCTTCAAGCTTTGCTTCTATAAGAAGTCAAGTAATTAACGTGCCAGGGGAAGAAATTTTCCTCTTCAATACCTTTACATTTGTGTAAAGCAAAATTATACAAAATGCTGGTGCAAGTCCCAAAGGGAAGATCCAGGTGTGTGGAGCCCACCCCTGCCAAGGCCACTTTAAATCCACCCCGAGCTGCTGCTGGCTCTGGCTGTCCCTGGGATGCACCAGGGCCCAGGTTCCTCCTGCTGGGATGGAGTTTATCCACAGGAAATACGAAGGGAAAATTCACGCTCAGCTGCTTAATGGGAACTGACAGGGCCTCTCCAGAGAGGGAGAAACTTTGGATGTCAGGCAGGTTAGCATAGGGCAAGCAGACGGTCAATAAAATATTCAATAAAGGACTCTGATATGATAGATCTAATATTGTGGAAAAAGCCAGAAGTCCTTTTTTTTTTTGGTGAGAAAACGAGTTTAAAATGGTGGTTAAAATGGTCTATACAATATTAACCTCCTAAAGCTTGAAAACCATTGTGGCTGGGTTTTGAACTTGTTAGAAAGGTACAAACAGCTAAAGGCTCGTGTAGCACATGATACAGTTCTGGGGAGAGGCAAAATGCATAATTCGGAATAAGGGCACTACTGTTTTTACAAAATCTGTTAAAAATTATTTCAAAACCAATCTTTAATTGTTAGGGAAAAAAAAAAAAAGAAGAAGAGTATCTACTGATCACCTAATCCACAGGATGCTCAGGAAAACAGGCAAAAAACCTCCCCCAGTCTGGATCCCAGCAGAGATCCTGACCGGGGTCCCAGGGCTTGCTCCTCTCCTCCCCACCAGATCTAACCTGCTGCTCATTTTCCCAAGCAGGATTCCAACTAGATTCCCTCTCCAAACAACTTTTCCATGACAGCTTTTCCATGCCCTGCAGTTTTGCCCCTGCATCACCAGACTGGAGGGGTTGGTAGGAAACCACTGAGGGATCAGGAAAGCAGCCGGCGTGAGCAGGGAATCCCTGCAATCATTCTAATGAAGCTAAATCTTGGAGTTTACCTAAAAGGAAAATTAAATCAAGCACTGGAGTGGATTGGAAAGAAATACACCAGGAGATGGATAAAGTTAATCACGTTTAGTTAAGGCTGATGCTGACCTACTCAGCCTTGCCTCGGAGATCCCCCAGACTTGCTGGAAGTTTTATTAAAGGGGAACACAGAGCACACGGGGCTGTAGCAGCTGCCCTGAATGCCTGCAGTGATTTATGTGTGCAGACTGCAGGGGAAGTCCCACCTCACCCCTGCAGCATCACTGCTGGAGATCAGGGGTGGGAATGCAGGAGAGCAGGGCTGGGGACTGTGATTTGGGAACTCACTAAGTCTGGCCCTGTCCTTCAAACCCTGCACTCAGGGATAGACAAGTCAGGGAAAAACTTCAACTCAGGAAAATAATGAGAGCAGAATTTCACTGTTACATTCTAGCAGAGAATCACTGAGGTTGCAAAAGCCCTCTAAGATCATCAGGCCCAACCGTTCCACTGCCAAAGCCACCAGGAACCCACACCCCCAAGTGCCACATCCACACATCCTTTAAATCCCTGCTGGGATGGGGACTCCACCACTGCCCTGGGCAGCTGTGCCAGTGCTTTGACATATTTACACGAAGCCCCAAAGTCTCCTCAGTGGCCTGGCAAGAGCCAAAATTCTGGCACATACGAGCTGCTGGGTGTTTTGGGGATGTACCCAGCCCATGGGCCCCACGCTGACTAGTGGAGTTCTATCTGACATTTATAATTTACAAAATGGAGTTGTATTTCCCAAAATGCAGCGCTGGAGCAAATCCTTTTAACTCCTTCTGCTTTAACCAGTATCAGCTACACAAACCACGCAGTCTCCTGATGAAGGAGCAAAAGATTAGGATATGAATCTGTCAAGTTTGGAATATTTTTTTCTGTATAGCTCTGTTAAATCACTGAAGACAGTAACGCTTCAGTATGTTCTGAGAATAGCTCATTTGTTCTTTATTTCAGTGTTACAGAAAAGATTATTTGCAACTATTCGCTTCCTTACAAAATATTCAGATTCCTCAATGAAAAGCGTTTCCCACATTGTGGAGCCACCCACACAGCTCCATTTGAACGTGAATGAAAAGCTCTGCTTGATGCTGCTGAATATGTTAACCTCTCACAGATCCCCAGCCCTGGTGAGCCACTCTGCTCCTGCATCTGCACAAGAACAGTGTGGAACACAAGCTGGATTCTGTTGATTTCGGACACAGAAAGACAACAAAGGCATCAGATGATTATGACTGAAATACCCTAATCTGCGTCTGAAGTTGTTTCATTTCTGGCAAACTAACCCCCAAATTTCAGCTTACTAGGAATTAATTGTAATGTGTAACAGATCATAATTAGTAATGGGATATGAAGCATTTTCCCTTCTATTTTGGGCTACTGGTGTCAGCTCTGCCCAGTTTTAACTCAATCAGAAACCATCAGCAGTTAATGACCAGTTAGTGGTCAGTGTGAAACAGCCTTGTGGTTGAAGTCCTTTCCCCAGTCACACTGTCACAATTAGCACTCAGGATAGCAATCTCAAACCAAATTTTTGAGGGAACGTCTGTTCCAATCCTTACGTCTTTGTTAGAAAAGTGCAGCTTGCACTGTAATGCTGCTTTTTGAAATGTCACCTTTGCCTACAACCACACTGACAACCCATCAAACTCCTGTGTGATGCCCAGTCGAGGACAGGAGGGGCAGGACACTGGTGGGTACAAGGAACTCAGGCTGGGTGGTGCTGGAGAACTGAGAACTCCCAGAGCAGCTCCTTCAAAACCAGTAAAACCTCCTGTTTGCTATTTCCTATCTACTAAAGAGCTCTAAACCTGAACTACCTCCCTGGCTTAGTCCTCATTCGCACGAGGACCTCCCTGTGGGCACACCGGGGTCACCTGCCCACAGCACTGTCCCCACAGAACATCCAACATTCCGAGTTCCTCCACGTGCAGCCAACAGCCAGGCCACGAGCCTGGTACCTCCCCAGCAAACATGGACATGGATTGCCAGGATAGACCCATCCAGAGCGTTCAAACAACCCAAACACATCAAGCCACCCTTGGAATTTGACCAAACACTCTGCAGTCTCTTGTTCTTCTAAGCGCAGCGTGACCGGGACATCAGCTCTTTAAAACCTGTATTTCCTCCCCAGTTTTCCTCCTTTCCCTACTCACACACTCCTACGTGAATCCCAATGAGGTGCAGAGGCTTAGGTATCACTTTTCCCTTCCCACCATCCCGTTTCACTGGGAAAGCTGACTCTTCCATCTGTCCCTCCCTCCCTGCCCCATCTGGTGACATTAACGGGTCCTGACGCTGCAGCACCCGCCCGGCTCCTTTAAAGGATCACTAAAAGAGATGTCAGTGCTCTGAAGAAATTCAGAGGGGTAAAAAAAAAAGGAAAGGGAAAAAAAAAAAAAAAGGAAAGAGAAAGAAAGAGTTGCTCTTCTTTGAGAGCTGGCTGGAGTGCAGAGCTATCTTCATAAATAGACAGGAAACAGAAAAGACTAATGTTGGGCAGATGACAGATCCCTGAATTCAGTTAACTGGCCTTCAAGATATGAACTGTTCTATTAAACATAGAGGCATTATGTTGGTCATCCACTTTAAGCCCAAGAGTGATTAAAATGCTGGCAGAAAATAAAAACTGGCTATTGAAGAGCTTGCCCCGAGGTCCTAATTTCAAATCAAATTTTACAGCGCCGCACAGGAACAATGGCAGCCCAGTACTCCAAGTCTTCTTTTTGTCACTTTGTACAAAGAAACCCCCTCAAACTCTCTCAAAGAACAATGGCCCCTCTAGATTCGCAACTACGCCAAGAATGGGCTCAAACCATACAAAAACACATTTTAAAAATACATTTTACACTGCCCTTGACATTTGAGATAAATAGAAGCCAATGCATTGAAATTCCAAGTATTTTTTTATATCCTTTCACAATGTGAATTTTTTATTTTCTCCCGTCTACTTGATCTTTGACATTCTGGCCTCTGCAAGAGAAGGACACAGCAGAGCAGTCAAAGAAATTAATTATGCAGATAATTGCATTTTATTAAAATGATTACTGTAGCAGGGAACGCCACAAACAACAGCGACACGGCCCCGGCCCCCTGAAGAAATCAAGAGGACACAAACAGTTCATTTTTAATTGAAAAACTTCTCAGCTATTAACATTTAATTATCTGTTACCGATATATGGCTCTAACTTTAATTAGCATTTTTCTATACGTCAGGTTGGCTTCTCAGTAAAAACCCCTCTCTTTGAAAGTTCCTCTGAGCTGCTGCAGATTCCCCCTTCCTACAGCCCGAGTTTATTTGAGTTTGGCAGCTTGGAAACAGCCAGTTGTTTCCTAGTGAACAGCACACGAGACCATATGTTTCAACATTTAAGCAATTCAGAATCAGAGGTATAATTCTGAGTGTCCTTAGCAGAAATTGTACATTAAATACCCCAAGGACTGGAGCTCTACAAGAGATCCAGCCTTTTTTAGCACTTTCCCCATAGCAACAAAACCACTCCACACTACTTATATCATCCCCTGGAACCACAAGCATGTGGAGAGCAGCGGTGAGCTGGCTGCAGTGTTCTCAGCAGCAAGGGACAAGCAACTGGATAATTTTCCCTTTCTCTTTCCTGCACAACTCTCCCATCAGGATTCATCCCAAATTCCTTCTGAAACACACCTGTGGTCAGGACTTGCACCTGCTTTCTTGATTTGTGGACACCTACTTTAAAAGAAGTCATTAATCAATAATTTCTTTTGCTAAACACATGGTTTGGGTTATTCTCTTCATTTCTGGGGTGATGGACATGACCAGAACTATGGATTTAAATCCAGATATAGCCAAGGCACATTCAGTAGGATGGTGCTGGTTTGTCTACTCTGCTTCTCCTGATATGAGGTCACACAGCCTCCAAACTGCACAAGAATATTTTAAAAGCACATTCAGAGAGAGACAAAAACCCAACAAATCCTGAGAGGGTTCACATCAGTGAATCCACCAGTAAATATTCATTGTTCTAACCACAACAACTGCAAAAAAGGAAGAAAATGACAATCCAAGATTAAAATTCAGTGGTGTTTGCTGCTTGGAGGATAGGCACAAAGCAGGAAAGGCAGCAGTTTATCAAATACCCTCGAGAATTTGAGTGAAGCCTTGTTCCTACGACAGCCCTGCCCGCGATGGCCCTGCAGTCACACGCAACACTCGGATCACGGGGTGAACACGGGGCCGCCCTTCCTGATCCTCAGGCACACAAACCCAACACTCAACATTTGACACTTTCACTCCCTTCTAACCACTTTGCTGAGCATGTGCTGCCTAACACTCACTTATTCTTTGATTTTTCACACCAAGCTGAAACAGGAAATAGGTTTTTCCAGAGTGGGAATGCAGGACTGCCCTGCTCCAGCAGCCAGGGACTGGCACCGTTGCAGCCTGTGCCTCTGTGGGGCTGTAACACACTCAACATGACTTTTGTTTTCCTCCTTTTATTTATTTTTCCATCCCACATATGTCTGGAAACTGAAGAAAATGTTCACTTACTTGAATTTACTTACTTTGCATGAATTAAATAATCATTTACTTCAGTATTCAAATCCATCTCCTCCTAGCTTTCATCATAACACTGGCATTAAATAACAGACATGAAATTAATAATTACAATTTCTAGACACAAAGTGTTTTCAAAATATTTTTCATCAGTATCTAAAGGTTGTTTTCCTTTGGTAAAGATTCTTCCTCTCATTTTGACTTGGTAGTCTGGCACTGAAAATTCCTTCGAATGTCTGAGTGATTCTGAGTGATTAAAACAAGCAAACAAACCCTCCAGAAATAATTCCATTTGTGGGTATTTCCTTTAACAGCATTAATAATCTAATGCATTTAAAAGGAAGATTTAGAATTCTAATTCACTTGTATTTCACAGGATTAAAAATGCAATATATGTAATATAGCCACGGGACAGAGACACAACCAGAACAAGGAGGTATTTTAACAATATCCTTTCCTGTTGTGCAGCAGTTCAGTGTCAACACCTCTCTAGGTCATTTAAATTTTACTTTACCAATCTGTAAAATGTAAAGAAAACATTTCTTATTCAGACAGGTCTGAAAATACACATTCAGTGGGACAGAGGTTAAAGAACAAACTGATCAGGACTGAAAATAAAACTAAGTGTTAAGTTCTCATTTGGAACTAGATTTAAATCTAATAGCCAGTCCTGAGTGACCTGTACACCTAAGAGAGGACACGACCTTCCCTAAATTTCTTTACCTTTTGTAGCATCAATTGCCAATTTCCAACAAAATATTCCATAACAGAGATCTTTTTATTTCCTTACTCTGAAACACCAGAGAGAAACAATTTCAGAATGAAGAACACTCAAAGGGACTTTTTGTAGGCCAGTACGTCCGTCCTGCTGCTGAAACTAGCAGCATTTTCAATAGTAATGATAAATATGTTAAATAAATGTATGTTTTAAAAGCAAAAGAGAGAACAGAGAGAAATTCCCACTCCTGGGAGCATCCGGCTACCTGGGCATGAGAAGCCCTGCTGCCCTTCCCCAGGCAGCCCAGGTTATTCTTGTCTCCTTTTTTCCCTAGAAATTCCACCCTGACCCTGAGAAACTGTCATCAAAACAAGGCCATTTCCATGAAACATATCTCCACTGTGAAAACACTTAATAAAAACATTCCCATCCCATTCTAATTTTAATTTGCGCTAAGTTTCAACGCAAAGACCAGGCACAGCTGCCTGATTTCCTTCTCCAAAGCGCCCTGAGTTTCAAGTTCCCTGCCCAAAACATGAAATTAAATCTGTGGGACTTCAAGGCACATGAGGCAAATTACCATTTAGGAAAATTAAGCTTTTAATGAAATAAAATGTCATTTAAATATTACGGGACTCTTTGGCTATATCCAATAGCGAGGCTACTAAATAAAGCCTTTATAAGAAAAAAAATGCACACTGAGGGAAAATAGGACTGTTATTTTTAACACTGATAATTTTGTTTAAAAGAAGATTCCTTCCTGTGTTTCATCATTTTACATTATGCTCTATTATAGACACTAATGTGGGAAAAAAAGTTCAGAAAAATCCAGGCCCAGAATATTATGGAAAAAAGAACCACCAAATGTAAAGGTCCCGTAATATTTGGTATCTTCAGATTTTTCTGCACTGGTTCACATGACCCCCAATTTATTTTTAGAAAGGCAGCAATTCCCACTTGGACACGGTGCAATACCTTGTACCCGAATGTTGCTTTGCACAAATAAACCATAGAAAGTGTTGACTTAAAAATAAAACATTGGAAAAGGAGAAAGTTTTTTTCTCTGCGAAAATTTCCGGAAAAGCTGTAAACAAAGGCAGGTTTGGCTCGGTGGTTGAGTGGCTCTGTTGAGCTGTTGAGGATGGAGAACATATCAAACCTCACAGAGTGAGGAAATGTTTGTAAAACAGTTAGTAAATCATAGGCAGCAAGGTCACCGTGTTTAACAGCGGGAATGACACTTTGCCAAAACCCCAGCTGGGAAAGGGCGGGGACGCACACGGCTCCTCGCTCATTTAGGCTTCTTCACGTCCCAAACTTCATTTAAAAATCAAATCAAACTCTTGGAAAGCAGAGGAAACCTACGGGGTTTCAAACTGAGGAGCTCTGCCAGGATGACACACTCATCCACTGGATCATTTCAATACCTGGTTCTGTTTCACCAAACGGAGCATGAGCTGTGAAATCATCAAGAAATTCTCTGCAGTTGGATTTCCCCACAGATTGATACTGCCTGACCTTTTATCTCAGGGAGCTTTGAGTTCTTGCTCTAAATTCAAATGCAGAAACAACCCCAAAAATCTGAGAACTGGCAAAGCCAGAAGGTGAAATTACACATTTTTAAACACAGACACTACAAACCCACGTACGAACAGCGAGAGTTTAATTCATCTGGTGCCAAAAAAGCCAGGAATGGTTATTTGGAGTTGAAAAGTTGTCATGCAATCACTTCATAATATGGAGAGATTTATGGAATGACTCACCTGCTACCGTAGGACCCAAACCCCCCGTCCTGGCGCTGGCAGCAAATGCAAAGGAAACACTTAAGCACATACTTGACTTCAACTCTCTCATGTTTGAAGTTAAGCATGGACCTAAGTGCTCTGCTGGACTGTGGCCTATATGCTGCACAACCATGATAAAAAAAAAAATATTCCTTCCAAATTTCTTATATATGACATCTGAGTTAAAATGCTGGGGTTTAAATGACAGTTTATGATGAGGTTTTTGAGTGTCCTGTGCCTCTGTTCACCACACTGTCGTGAACTGGGGAGAAAAAGTTGGCCTACGGTGATGAAAAGAGTTTCTGCTTTTTGAGAAGAACCCATGGGGCACTGCTCCTTCCTTTAGGTGGCAGAAAAGGGACACTGCAGTTGGAATGAGCACAGCTGGTGCGGGAGAGATTAAGTAAGAAATAATTTGCTCAGCGCCTGTTAAACCTTAGGCTGCCCCACGAAGCCAGCGAAGTTCAATAACGCAGTTAAATGTTTTCCTGCTTCCTACTGGAGGAAAAAGTAGGAATAAAGAAATATTCCATTTGAGGGGGGCAGTTTTTTATTTTACCTTTTCTGCTTTGTACTATGTATGCTTTCTTTTGGTCTCACTCTGCTGCTTTTTTTATAAAGGAAAAGTTTCAGTTAAAATGACTCCTGAATCCAACTTCTACATCTTTTGGACAAACACAGTGTGGTTAAAATGGTTTTCCTTATCACCAACCCAACCAAACTCCTAAGAATTTTTTTTTGGTGTTTTGGGGAGTTGGTAAACAGCTAAAGATTTAAACTTTGCCAAGGAAACTCACACTGCCCTTAAAGGCACTTCTAGTCCTGCAGCCACCACTGGGCCACCACCAAGGTCCACTGGGCCATAGAAACCCCCCTTTGCCAGGGGGCTCCAGTGCAGGTGTGCATTTGAAGTGTCAAGGAAAAGGAAGGAAGGAAATAACTTTAACCTACATTCAAGTTATTATTTTCACTGGTTATGCTGTTTCAAACCCAAAGATGACTACTAAGGAAAAATATTCACAGTATAAATTTCAGCCAGGGAAGTGCTAAAGAATAATTAAGGAGTGAAATTACATTTATAGGGGACTTGTAAGGATCAAGTTAAGAGCAAATAATAAAAAACTGAGGCCAACATTATGTGTATGCACATGGCAAAGCTCTAATTCTTCTGACACTACATTTATAGAAACAGGACTTTCTATATGATTATGATCATATTTAACACGAACTCTGCAATCAATGCAACAGGAGGAAGAGGAAATTTATCCGAAAGGCAAGGAGAAGGAGAACATTGAGACCAGAGGTTAGGTTAGTACTACAGAAACCTGAGAGTGACTTAATTAAGCCACAGTAGTGCAACTTCAATCATTTCACCTGGCTCTGTTTTAAGAAGAGAGAGTCTTTCTTAAATGGAAAATCCTACAGGGAACTGATGGACCTGACTATTAATTAACCAGTCCTGTACGTTGAACATTTCCATTTGGTTAATCTTCTGGAAAGGAATTACTGTTTCATTTTATGAAATCTTCTTATTTACTCATTCCACGAAGCTTTGGGCATGTCTGCTACTGTATAGTTTATTTTTCAGTCTTTTCTTCTTCTTTGGTCCTTCCTGGTCAGGTTTTGGTCAGTATTATGGATCAGTTGAGCAGTTCAATGAGATTAAATCAACAATATGTTTAAAGCTGCCAGTACAGAAGTTAAATTTTACCTCCCTTAATCCATCTTATGTGCTTCAGAATTGTGCTCCAAGAACCAGAGATATTAATTAACAGACAATAAATGCACTATTTAACAACTACAATGTCAAAGGAAAACTCTTGCTGCCTGATACCATTTTGCCACTCTTGTTTAGCACACAACCCTTCCTTCCTGCATTTGGGATATTCTTGTGCCTCTCCTGTCTCCAGGATATTTAGGGACTATCCCAACCCGCCCCATCTCCCAGGAACCAGAATTTGTTTATTTGTTACCAATGAGGCTAAAACTGTCCTGAAATACTCTTCAAAAGGAACTGGTGGAGCTCAGACATTCCCATGCAGTCCTGTTGTTCCAGGTGGTGGCTGTTCCTTGTGGAGAAGCTGCAGATTATTGCCGTGGAAGCCACGTTCTCAGCCCAGCTCTGCATTTCCCTTGGCTCGGCCTCAAGGAACATTTCCCTGCTCTCCCTGCTCGAAGCACCACATTTGTTACAGGGAGGAACAATCAGACTTGCTTGGGTTTCGTAAAGCTGACTGTGTGCCCTGGAAGAGAAGTTGATTTGACCTGGATTCTGGATTTGAAATTATTGAAGCACATCCCATGGGTAGTACCAGTCCTGGACACTTCCCACCAGTCACTTCATGTAATATACTTGAAATACTTTACATTTTCTCTCACTTTGCTTTCTGCTTCTATCAAACTCTGCAAAGAAAGAAATTTACAATGGTTTTCTCACAGTTGGTCCAACCACTGTTATTTGTGAGGGTTTCCAGCAGTAAAACTGCCACCCTCAGGCACTGTAACTCTTGCAAGTATTAAGCTTCACATCCTTTAATTTTTGTTGTCTATCTGAATTATTATTTTGTAAACAGAGAGCCTTCAATGCAGATGTCCTAATGAGCAATTTTGGGTTTCAACACAACGCATGCCTCTGTTTTTAACTTGATACACCATCACCATCTACTGCTTTAAACTTCTTGTCCTGTTCAGACTCCACACTCAAACTACTGAGCTCTGTTTCACAAAACTAAACAAGTGGGCACTTGAGAAAATTAACTCTGTCAAGACAGAAGTCTAGCAAAAATCTTTAGAAGAAATGACTCTGCTTGGATTTGATGGAACCCTCTTCTCTTTTGCCCTCCAAGGCTGAATCTTTCCATGGAACTCACTGCCTTGTACTCGAGCTCAGCTCAACCACCCAGCTGGGACATCACCCCTGACACCTCATCTTCAAAACTCCACTTCAGAAAGACAAGAGTTAGGAGGAAAAAATAGCGAAAGCAACCACAAAAGAAATCAAGCAGCTTATTAATCCTTCTATTAATCCTCCTGCCAATTCTTTATGGAATTAGAAGCTGTCCAAAGTATACTGATTTTTATATTCTGATTTTTATGTACATTCTTTCAAGCTGTAGAAATCTCAATGTATGTTTCTCACTTAAAAAAAAAAGTTGAATGACTGTATTTGTGCAGAAACAGAGTAATTTCTTCAGTAAATACATTCCTAACTGGCACTGCAAAGCCAATTCAGCTCCTCCCATACCCTGGGTGCTCATTTCTATTTAAAACCAGCCCTCTTGCACCAGTGCCCTTATCTCCAGAGGAGATTGCTGGACAGGCTGGTCGGTGTTTCCAATTTCCTTATATAACAAGGCTCCAATGTCAGGAGGAAGTGGGCAGATACTGGGAAATCAGGGTGGATAAAAAGCACTAGACCCGTAACCTACGAGGTCAGGAGGTTACAACTTCAGGGCCCAGCCAGTAAGGTGGAAGGATGTGTTCAGGTAGTTTTAAATTACCTTGTTTTACTGCTCTTTTCCAAGAGGAAAAGAGATAAGATCAAATTCAGAAGATTCGTATCACCCACATGAATATATACACACAGCCAATACAAGCTTTACTTATTTCCCACTGTAAATAGTCTGAATGTTCAGAGGTTGAAAATTCTTCTCTCCCCTGCAACTGTGATTTCCCAGTTAGAAGAGCTCAATGCTGCCCAGATACTGAGAGCTTTCTTAACCTCTCTGCAAATAACTATTCACAGAACCAAAAGTTGAATTTGTGTGACCCCAAGTTGGTTTCTAAGTCCTGACAGGCTCAGGGACAACTGCAGATGGAAAAGAAAGCTTTAGCCACACATGAGGGATTTTATGCATCTGCATGTGCAGCAGAAAGGACAGGAATCCTCTCCCCAGGAATGAAGGAGCAGTGAAATCACAGTTTGCAACTTGGATGCTTGAGTAATGACATCATGAGCATCAAAGAACTGACACCCCTGGTCAGGATGGCAGGAAACAAAAGTCAGAATGCAAAATTTATGAGCACAAAGCACACCAGCAGCAACTGTGGAAGGCCTTCCCTGACGTCACCATGTGGATGGCAACAATGCTGAGGGAAAGAACGTTTAATGCCCAGGTTTCTGGACAAATAAAGTCTTTGACTGGACAGATCAAAACATGCTAAGAGGACAGGTACAGGTAAAAGCAAATTGTAAGAGGAACAAACTGTATCTGTGATTTAGAACTCAGAGACATGACCAGCAACTTCTTTGTCTCTCCTTCTGTTGAATCTGATGATATGAACACTCAGAAGACATGAACGGAGCATAAATCTTCACATGATTCTTCAATCTGTCTACAAATGACCATGACATTACATATAAACTATTCCCTGGAACATATCTGCTGCCCTTTGAAAGAGTTAAGGAGTGTATCAGACACCGTGATAAACACAGAAAACCGAGCGTGAATACCAATAAATGCAAGCCTTCCGTCTCGGAAACTCTTCACTTATTTGATTAAGTTAGGTGAAAAACAGAGCAGTCATGCTTGTAGCTTTTCTTCCTTTTTCCTTCCCTCCACTCTTTTTATTCCTAATGCGAATCGGAAGTCTATGTGGAGCAGCCTGGCTACCCCCGGTCTAACCTCCCCATCTGGAAGGGAACTAACCAGCCTTGGGGCTACTTCCAACCCTTCCCAGCTGTTGGCTTTGGGTTTTTTGTTTTTGCGGGCTTGAGAAAGCATATTTATATAAATGATTGCCATATCCTTTGCCAGCTGTTGACCCTGCTCTCGGCCCGGTTGGGGCATGTTTTTCATTTCTGGCGGCCGCAGACTGGGGCTGACCCTGGCGGAGCAGCGCGTTATGCAAACAGCTTCACGCGCCCCGGCCCCGAGCCGGAGCACAATGGGTGCCCAGTGCTGCCCCGGTGTTTCCCTCTGGGCTAAAGTCCCCCCCAGCCCCGAGCTGGGAGCAGCGCTCAGGAAAAATAAATGATGAGATTCACAGCGCTGGCCCGAGCCTTCCTGTCCCCGGCAGAAGCGCTCGGCGGTTTCAGACACTGGGATCAGCAAAAAGTTTAACAAAAACACACGTGGAGAGGCATTTTCGTCTCAGATACAGCTCCTATAAGCAAAAAGGTTAATGGAAACACACGTGGAAAGGCAGTTGCACTCAGCCACCTCTTATTTGGTAGCAGAAGGTTTCCTGAGCTGAGCTGTCAAAACATCCTGAACTGTTTTTTCTAGACTTGGTTTTCCTCCTGTGGAACTGCGAGCTGACAGATCTTCACTGAAGTTCTTGAAAAACTGCAGCTAAATAAATAAATAATGATAATAATAATAATAATAACAACAACAACAATAAATCACAAGGTTCTACTCTAACAATTCTAAACTTTCAGATCAAATGCATCTGAGAAGGAAAACCACCTTCTCCGTGTCCCAAAGCACTGCTCTGAGTGTTTCTCCATCACCTGTAGCCATGCTGAAACACAAGTTTTGAACTCTATTAAAGAATGGAGAATTCTCTCAACAAACCCTTCTGAAGCAACAGCAGCTACTCACCTTGGCTGGCACCTCACTAACCAATACTGCTGAAGTTAAATGGGACACAGACAATGAACTCCAGCCAGCCCTTACAACTTTCATAAGCATTATCAGATTTTTTGATAATAAGTAGAGGTGGCATATGTGTTCTGTTTAGTATGCAGAAGAGCCTCATTTTATTCTCAATGCACAGATTTAATTAAAAATAAATTTACTGTTAACGCTTAAAGTGGTGCCAAGATTATCCAAACAGAAGGTTTATGATACTTAATAATTGATAAAGGGAGGGAAATTCACAGATTGCAAGTGATTATTATTTAGTAGGTCTGTTTGCAAAGGTGAAAGTGGCATTACAGCCAGCCAAAAGGGAAAAAAAAAATCCTTTAGAATTCGTAGAGTTGGAAAAATTTGAATTTAGCAAACACTTTGTGGAAGCATTTGGAATGAAACCGATTACAGATCCCGACAGTTTCAGCGACTACTTCAGATAATACTGAAAGTATTCAAAGTGTTTTCTCAAACATCAGCTTCAGCCCAAATCCACACAAGGGAGGGGTTATTTTATCTTTTTTTTTAATTTGGGCACATGCAGGAGCTCAGCTTCTTTAAGGCGCTGATTCTCTGCTTGGATTTCAAACCAGCTTTAGCACAATGTGCCAGAAATTTCCACAAGTGCTGAGAGAATTAACTGATGGGATCTTTGAAGCCTCTCTATCCCAGATTAACTAATACAAAATCTGTGAAATCACAGTTCAATCTTCTTTTTTTCCTGGCTGGATGTGTTTGCAGCGGTCGGGATGACAAGATGCTCCCAAGCCATCTGGCCCCTCGCACAGGATTTGATTCAGAAAATTAATAGTAACACCATTGGTGTGCACAGATTGCAGCAATCCAGACACGTAGGCCTGTTACACAAGCCGGCCTTTTGTAACTCCCCCCTAGGTTACACTCACTGAGAACGCTGATGGTGCCTCGGAAAAGATTTCCATTCAAACGTGTGAGTAACGAGGGAGCAATTCCACCCAACACCGAGCCCGGAGCTGCTCTGCTCCGCTCACCCCTCGCCAGGGCAGGGAACTCGCTCATTTCGGGGGGAAAAGCTGGACTTTGAGCACTCCCCGCAGAATAAAAAAGGCAAAAAAATTTTTTTTTTTACTTTCATGTATTATGCAAATATAATGTCTATAAATAATGCAGCCCCTGCTCTCGATAAGTGCTACCTCGCACGTATTGGCCGAGGAATTAAACCCTTCTTTTAGGACTATCACACTCCACCCGTTTTCATGGATGAGCAAAGGCTCTGTTGGAGGCAGGCTGCAAGTTTTATTTACAAACCAAATTCTGAACGTCCAAACAACAGGGCTGGGAGAATGTAAAGGCAGCTTTGGACAACTTTTTCTGCACAATCCAAAAAACTCCTTATTCTGTATGGAAAAGAAAAGCTTTTTGGCAGAAGTGCTGCTTCCTGGAACAGACTTGGGGTTGGAAGAAACTCGTATAAATTATCTATGTTAGATAAATTGTGTATTAAAATGTTACTTTAAAAGATTATTTTTGTTTGGTTCAAGCCTAACATCTCACTATATTTTACATAATTCAAAGCTTATTCCCATTAAAATTCATTAGATCTGTGTATTCAAATCCACGAGGTACCTTTGGAAACACTAAGCTCGTGTTTAACTGCAACTGTGAATTTTCAGCTTTCTTTAAAGGTTTCTAGACAGGGTTTTTGTGCTGCAGCAGAGGCTGCCTGGCAGAGGAGGCGGAGAGCTCCCGGGAAAACCCCGCTGTGTCAAACGCACGGAAAAGATGGGAACAGAGGGAATTTCAAACAGGTACATTCACTCTCAGAGTGCACCCTGCTGAAGGGATGGTGAGGGCTGTACACGATTCCAAACACAGTGTAACTTGTAAATACAGGGAACATTAATGGGAACAGTTTTGTCTCTTTTTACTGGCACTGATGGATTTCATCGCTGTGTGTGAAAGAGGCGAAGCCTTGCACTCCTTGGCATGAATTTTTAAGCCCCTTAACGGTTCCAGAAAACACAGTATACAAAGTATACAATAAAAAATTGCTTTGCCTCGGGAGCATTAAAAGCAGCAGCATCTATAAAAGCCAAGGAGGTGAGAGATCCTGGGGGAATTCTCCGCTCCCCTGAAGCCTTGTGGTTGCAGCGGGTGAGCTCTGAATAAACAAGGGAGGAACAGCCATCCCCGGGATATTTTGGGCAGCACTCCCGTGTTTTCCCCTCTCAGAGCTCGTTTGGAAACACCTTCAGGGGAAGTGTTTTTAGAGGGCTGCACTTTCTCAAAGGCAGGTCCCTTCAACGTGCCGGGCTGCTCACCCCAACTACTCATCACCGCTGCAAACTCCCATTCCAGGCTCTTCTGGGCTTGCACATTCCTTAAAAAACTGGCAAAAGTGGAAAACTTCACTTTTTTGGTTTTATAGCAAGCCTCCACCTCATCAGTTCCGAGTTCAGGTTTCAATCACTGCTGCTGCTGATCATTTTTACTCTGTGACGTGTCGGATTAGTCCGACCCTGTCCTGCTGAAGCCAGTGGAACACTCCCCCCTTCCTCCAAACAGAATTAAGCCCTAAATGAGTAGTTTTCCTTCAGTGCAAAGATCAGCAAGCCCATAAAAACATACAGGGATAGATACAAAATATATGAGACTTTACCCTCCCAAAAACCCTAAAACTCGAACCCTAAAAAAATATTTTACAGCCGAATCCTTTGAGATACAGAAGTTTTCCTAAGTCTGGAAGGTGCTGAGGCCCCGGCACGTCCAGGGCTGCACTATTTGCTGCTAAACTTAGGTTAATAGCTGATGACCCTTTCCATTCTTAACCCCGAGCTCTGACCTCCTGACCCACCCCTGGTGACGGTGTTTATAAGCGTGTTGCCACTGGTGTAAATAAAAAAGGAACACAATGTGCTGAAATTGTTACTGGTGATGACAACTGACACACATTTTACACCGCCAGTGGGCAAACCCATCAATAAATAACTCCAAATCTGGTGTTAATGTGCTCAGAGCTTCTTGCAGTGCTCGTGTCATTTCTGCTGGTTTTCTTCTTTCCCTCTATTTTTGTGGGACAAACAAAAAGCTTCCAATAAGGAAACAGACCCAAAATTAAGGCAGCTGATGGATAAGGTTTGCCATTAGCATCAGACCACAGCTGGATTTTCTACCTTCCAAGGTACTCCTTCAAATACGAAAAAAACCCATGAAAATCTCCTGCACCATAGATCAAGCAGAACAGCCTGTTTTCTAAAAGCTTCCAAGTGAAAAACCATGTGGCTCGTGATGAAAATAAAGGTTTTTGGAAGTCCCTGGCTGTGAGGCACTGTAAAAACTCTTGTTCTCCATGCTGTCCACAAGTCAACCAAAACAAACTTTAAAAAAAGCAAAAACCTATTGGAATGCTTAGTGTAAAAAAAAGACAAAAGGACAGACTCTAAAATTGCACCCATCTCTTTAAAAAAATCTTTTGTTTCTTTTAAATGAAATACTCTATTTCTAAGTTTATCACAAATTAAATTTTAATCCAGATTAGACTTACAGAGCAACAGTTAAAGTTTTCAATATATACAGCCATATTTTGCACCAGAACATGAGTTCCTGTGATTGAAATCTGCATCTTTTACTGACGATACCACAATGGCAAATACAGATTTTCTTAATTTACGTGAATAATTTCAAATTATAAACGATGCAGGGTATAAGGGCTCCCTTTTGGAGCTCCCAGCCCCACACATGGTGCCCGGCACCCCTCGCTCTGCCAGCCCCTGCTGATGGCTCAGATGGAAACACAGAGGGGAAACAAAGGGGAAACCACCAATCCAAAAATATCAGACAGATTTAAACATTTCCGAGCTGGAAATCTTCTGATCATCTCCACCAACTTGTCAAGGGGCTGTGAAATCCTGCAAAGGCCACTAAGAGCACAAAACCCACACACTCTGGAAAACAGTGGATTCCTGAGAACCAGCTCATCAGGAAATGCAGGAAAATATAACAGCAAAATGTAAGATTTTCTCAAAGTCCTGTCAACTAACAGGCAGAATCTTGCGTTTAATGGTGAACAGCTAAAATCTTTTTTTTCTTACTGTTGCTGCTACAATTTGATGAGGCAAAAGGTCCATGAACGTGTTCCTAAAGGAACAAGTTATAAAAGTGGTTATAGTAGATGTAACAACCTATAAAATATGGTCAAATAACAGTCATCTGTCTTTCTCCAAAAAGAAAAATCAGATTACGTGTAATTGCAAAATCTAATTTACATTCCCCTATTTTCCATTTAAATTTCCACTTTTAGGAAATATTCCCTTGCTTCCAAGCTGTGCCTGTGTAAAAGATGCTTTGCCATGTTTCTAATTGATTCGTTTTACACTATCGAAAGGATAACAGGGATTTGCAAAAGAATTCTTTCTGCCTTGCACACATCTCTCATTTGCCCATCTTAATTCAATTAAAGGAAGTAAGGACGGTTTGACCGATGAATGAACCATATTTTAACTGAGGACATTTCTATGTAAACTGGAATATACCAAGCACTAATTCTCAGCCAGTTACTTCCGATCTGCAACTTTTATTTTGAAAGGTCACGGCTTGGTCACCGAAAAGACAGAGGATATTAAATGCTGGCAAGCATTGTACAACAGTGCAAAACTGCAGGCTGATATCAAAAGATTTTAAACTCAAATGCAATTTATATGCAAACAGTCTGTATTTATTCTTAGCTATCAGTAGCTAGTAGTCAAAACTTTAAAGCAACCCCTCTCTAAAAAACAAGAAATCCTTTAAAAACCCTTTTAAACCAACCCAGCTCAGTGCATTGTGTGTCTGGTCCTTGGAAAGGCATTAAGGAAAATACAATTTCTCCATTTCCCATAGGATTCATATTATATTGCTGGGAATTGCTACACCCAGGACACTAAATAGATCACTTCTGTGGGCTGCTAAAGGAAATATGTACGGAAACACTGAGCCCAGCTACCAAAATTTATTTACAGGTGTGAAGCAGGGACAGGTCACTGTGTATATCCAGAGTTACCTGGAATATAATTTCTGCCATCAGCAGTGGTATCACCCTCTCATTTGACCTGCAGTCTCTACACTGACCTGGAATACCCTGGAATACTGGAATATATTTTAATCTATCAAAGAGGTTAAAAGTGGAACAAAAAACAACAGCTTCAAAGCTTAATTGAAACACACACAACTATTTCCCAAGAATGTAAAGGAAATGCTGTCACCCGAGCTGGGAATTTAATGAGGGCACTTGTTTCTACTTCAAGTAGAGAAGTTCTCCATCCTCATCCTCTCCCCAGGCATGGACACTTTGCTGCTCCTGCACCACGAGAAGAGAAAAAGTCCTTCAAGTTCAAGTAAAATACAGCAGATTTGGTGAGGAGCAGCACAGGAGCAGCACAATACAGGGGTGGTTCGATGGTGGGGAGCATCAACACTTTCTGTGGAGTATTATTAGACAAAGAGAACATTTCAAGGAGAAATAGGTATTAATATATTTGCAGGGCTGTTCCCTCAGCACCTTTTGGCCACTGCTCTCAACCTCATTGCATAACAGGAGATGGCTGCAGACGATGGCAGAGGAGGGGATGGTCCAGTAAGGATATTTTTAAGGAAATACTTGCTGACAGCATGCTGAAATGAGGATAAACACATGCCTACTGTTTCAAAACAGCTGCAAAAGCTGAACTTTTATTAAATAAACACGGCAAACAAGCCAGCTAAAGCCCACAGGCAAGATGCTCTGTCACCAGGGAGGTGAGGATGACAAGGTGTGTCCTTGACCAACTACTTGGAAAGTTCCTCCTGAATCTGTTGGGGAGCACCTGAGGGCTTTAAGTCTGAATTCCCACTGAGAACAACAAAGCATGGAGGGACACATTTGCACCAAAGATAGGGACAAATTCCAGATAAATGAGGGGCTCTGAAAGTGCTTTGTCTCAGTGCCAAGGTGGCCACTGGTGGCCTCAAGCTCCCTGGAGACCCCTCATAGTCAAGTCCTGCTACCAGACCCTGTGGACAACAGGTTACCAACCCAAACAGCTTCATTCCAGAAATCCAAAGTAGAGTTTATGCAATTTGGTTTTGGTTTCTAAGCCAACACATTGCCAGAAGAATTGGTGAATGTTGGTGAGTCCAAAGCCATTTCTGAACAGCCACCAGAGACGTGCAGGCAATACCAAGGGGAAGGTGGACTTTACTCCTCTGCTTCTGCTCTAAGAGAGGAGTCAGAGACACAGGGCTCTCCCACGACACATCTCAGCCAAGAGTTGGGGTCTGTGTGGGTTTAATTTCAGATCAGTCTCACACATTTGTCCCTGTAACAAACACCCAGGGGAAAAAGTGATGCAATTAGTTTTAATTAGGATGATGACAAAACTACTTGCTGAGAATATAAAACCCCTGACATGTTTTAGATCTCACATTTTGGTGACCAGGTAGAATCTGAGTCACTTCTGGAAAGCTCCCATTTGTATCTAACATCACAGACCACCGTTGCTCCCTGTCACCAAACCCACTGCACGGCAGCGCTGAAACCAAAGTCACAACTCCACTCTCCGTGGCGGGAGAACTCCTCAGGAGTAGAGCAGAAGGCAGCTCCTCACATTGTTATAAATAAAGGACATCCAGCTTGTGCCACGGGGAAGAGTTATTCCCATTTGTGAGTTTTTCCTGGAGTGAGAGCAAACTCCACTAAATATTCCTGTCTGCCTTGGTGTGCACAAAGAGCCCGGAGCACATAAATCTGGAGGAATATTGCTCTTAGAAGGACCAAGACACACACACCCCCCGATGCCCATAAGCTGTGGAGATGATTTAAGGAAAACGATGCTGGTTTTGGGGTGGGAGCTGGGTGGGATCCCCACACCCCACGGGGCTGGGGGACGGTGGCAGTACCCGTTGGGTAGCGGTGGCACTGCCAGCGCTGCCCGGCCGGGCCGTGCGTTAATGACCTCGCAGCAGTAGACAGATCCAGTCCTTCTGCTTTTCTTTCTCACTGAATGATTTCCCTAAAGCCAAAGCTGGGCAAAATGCCACTAATGCTGCCGTAAAACTCCCGCTGTGTTAGGAGGGAGGCAGGCGACTGAGGGTTAGGAGGTAATCAAGCTTACAGATTAAGGCTCGCTAAAGCTACAAGATCAGCACGGCTCGGGGTGTTTATTAACTCTTTGGAAACCAAGATGCACCATTTCCTATCATGTTCATAAAAAGGGTGTTTTCTAACCAGCCCTGACAGCTGAACTGTTTTGCAAGATTAATTCTAATTTGTGCGAAGCCAGGAGTGCAGAAGAGACACACTTGAAAGCTGATTGGAGCAGTTTCAGTATAAACTGTGCCTCAAAGTAGGAGATCACATGACAAAAACCTCCCAAAAATTACAGACAAGGAAAACTGATAATTATTCTTCCAGTCAGAAGCATTGCTTTTAAAATTAAACCAGGTAGCCTGAAAGTCAGTGAGTTCAACATCCTTCTGCCCCCTCGGTGCATCAAAGCTGTGGCCTGGGAATTCCTCTTTTGGAGCAGTGCAGAACGGGTTAATTTCTGAATATAAAATGAGGTTGCTGCAATCTGGGTGTTTTTTGTTTTGTTTTGTTTGTAACACAAAGCAAAATATACTCTACAGATGCTTGATTAAAATGCAACAGCTGTTTATGGCGGTGCATTTTCCGCTAATTTACTGGGGCAGATTTTTGAAGGAGCCTTGTTTTATTGCATCTTCATTTGCATAAACATTCATATACCAGAGCAGTCTGGCCACTTGTCCCTGGTTTGGCTGATATTTAAGGTTTAAATTCAAATTTGGCCAAGCCATCCACTCCCAGAAGAGAAAAAACAGCTTTGGGAGTAAGGTGTTCCACCTCTGCCCCGGGATCCAACCGGCACTTTGTACATATTTAACTTCTCAATCCAAAATATTCCATTTTTTGACATCATACACAACTAGTTGTTAATCTGCTCTTCACATCTGTCTGGGTAGGCCTGATGCCTCTTTTTTTTTTTTTAATATCTATTATTATTTCCCTTTTGTTTATTTGATCTGTTACATTCCTTAAGCTTGATGTCTAATCCAAATTATTCACAAATACAAAAGGGTTTATGTAAATTATTGTGACAAACAAACCCAAATCACAATTAAAACATTGTTAAGTGAATTAGACAACAATGGCTGCAGCTTCCCTATCATAGATTGAGGCAGAGGGATTTGAACTTTATTGACAGTAGCAGCAGAAAGCCTTAATCAGTAAGCACCAGCACAGTCTGGGTTTCGTAGGGTAATGACCCATCTATATATTCATAACAAGGGTCTCATTCATCATAATTCGTATTAAAAAAAAAAACCCTCTTGCAAAACTAATGGAGGGAATGTGTGAAAAGTGATTGGATGGGTAAAGCTCTGTGGGGCTGGAAAGGCTTTAATTGATTTTATTGTGCTGTGTCTAAGCCTCCTTGCCCAGTACATCAGATCTGTATCTAACTGCATTTCAATTGATTTTCACTGATAGGCTTCTTTCTTATGTCTAGGGCTTAAGAACTAAACTAATAAAAGGATAAAAGACTTTGTAATACAGATTTTGAAAATAATGTGCACACATGATTTCCAGGGAAGAAAATTGTATGATATGTGTTTGTCCTCCCCAGGTGACTACAACCAAATGCAATAGGAAAAAAATGCAACTAATATGAAGGAGATTACTAAGGGTGGGAGATCAAGGGAAGAAAAAGAAAGAAAATAAGGAAAAAATGTCCCTTGGCTAAAATCAGCTTGACTGTAAGCAGACTTGACTTCAATGGAGTTGTACCTGCTCACATAGGGGTGATTTTGACTGATACCTCAAACTTGATTGAAAGAGATTACAATTCATTTCAGATGTGGGTTAATTCTTCACCATTTTAAATAATGAATCATATTCTGATAGAAGTACCTAATGTACATATCCTGATAAAATAACCTAAAGCAAAATGAGCTGGGGTTGAACTGCTTATGGATGATCATTTTCTTGGACTTTTAAAAGACATGAATTTTTAAAGCATCTAACCTGTGACAGTTATATTGTGACAGATACCAAACTCATTTTTATGCAGCTGCATTTACACCCAGGCCAGATTCAGCTTGTTCAAGCCCCAGGACGTTGCTGATGGGGCTTTTTATCAAATAATCACTCAGAGGAGGTGATAACTCACTTTGAAAAACTGATTATAAAAGCAACAGGTTCACCTAAAGCAAACACATATTAAATGCAAATACCCAACCACAGGAGGAAAATCTAAATGTTGGGAAAGTGAAAACATCCCCAAAAGGCCATTTTTCCCCATTTTTTACTCTCCATACCCCACTATCATTTGCTAATCTATTGCAAACTGCACTATCTGCTCGTCAGATGGTTTGTAACATCTGTATAACAAATGATAATGCAGAATAGTTGTTCTGGGTTTGTGTTCCTTTATGAGGCTTGGTGTCGATAATCTCCAAAGCACACCCATGATTCTTTAAATTAAACATAAGAATCTTGTCTCACAGTACAGCTAGGTTATCCATGTGTAAGAGCCCAAGCCAAGTAATTACACATCCGCTCAAAGGATTAGACACATAAGATTTCTTTAAATTTTTAATAAAAGTGCACAGCTGTTGTAGGGAAAAAACTCTTTTGTTCTAGATTTTTTTAAAAACCATTAAGCTCAAAGTGATTCACAGTTATGCTTCAAGAAAAGTACTTTCAAAGTATTTCTGTTAGGCACTTTTTTTAGTAGATTTAACATCACTTTAACCTCATGGCAACAGATTTGAGCCAGGAATAAGCTCATGGAGAGGTATTTGGTCAAGTTTTAAAGAACATTTCTCTGCTCTTCCCAGGATACCTGCAATGCACTTCCCACGTGAAGTGTACATAAACTGTGACATTTGCTGTGTGAAGTCAGGCTGTGGGTCAGGGCCTGGCACTGGTGACACAGGCAGAGAGCAGGAGAGTGACACCAAACAGGTGACAGCATCCACACAAGCCCTAGCAAAGTCAGGATGAACTGGAAGAGACCAACGGGCCACGCTGGCCAAACAGGACTATGAAAAAAATCTTTACATGGCCTTCAAATGTCATGCTTTTGGAAAGAGAGGGAAGAAACCTGGACAACAATAACGAGGATGGACCATCAAGAAGAGAGGGAGGTTCCTGAGGACCATAACCATCAAAAGAGGAATTAGCAGAGAGGGAGAGGTCAGGAATGCAGGGGCTGGGGCAGAGCCCAAGGACAGGGATGGGACAGTGGCTGGCACGGCCGTGCTCCTGCACAGCAGAAAGCAGCAATATCGTCCTGCTCAGCTCAGCAGTGAGATGTCACCTCAAACACATGTACCATACCCCTGTTCCAGCTGGAAACTTGAAAGAGATACAGAGCAGCCTGATGAGGGGAACAGAGGCCCTGGCTCTGATAAGGATGGGAGCAGCAGGGCTCCTTCCCATTCCAGCTGGGAGCCAGGACAAGCACACAGCTGTGCTCCACAGACAGCCCAGGGAAGGAAAAACTGTTTAACCTAAAGGACAGCATGGGAACAAACCCAGGTGTGCCTTAAAAGCTTAAATACAAAGTATGGGGGTGTGAAGTCCGAGGGACACAGGAGCAGTCTCATCACCCGTGTCCATCCTGCTTTTCTAATTGAAATATTTGAACTTTGCTCTGCACCTCGGTGTAAATGTACTACCATAAAACCTTTGCTACAATGTGCAATCTTCCTAACCAACAATATGCAGGATTTACAAGATAAACTATGGTATGTGGGTATATTTACAGCAAATCTAAATCTCTAAAGGTTTTAATGAACTGCAGCTGACCTTGATCAGTGATTCAAAGCCCAGAGCAGCTTCTACTCTCTCACACATTACTAACCTTTGCTACAACATTTATCAATTTACCTTCTTGATCTCTCAAGCAGGTCATGTTTTCTAATCAGCCACTAGCTCAAAGACCTACATCCCAATTAAATTACTGAATGAAGACATGCTGGAATGTAGGCTTCTTTTGAAAGAATTAGCACAAAATACACTTAAATACTGGATTTGCCATGTCTGAACTCATTTTTTTTAAACACTTCTACAGAATATGCAAGCACAGATACATATCCTGCTCAGAACTGTTAATGTCATCCCTGAAACACTCTGTTTCCTTGGATGTTTTCTGGTTTTGCTTCTCTAAGTGTTCTGTGCATTAATACTGACCTGAGCTTTAAATCATCTATGCTGAGCTGTGAGCTCCTCAGACATTGGCTTGTCTGAAATCTTTGGGTAGGAAAAAATACACAGATGTTTATTATTAAGCATAAGAGCAGCTTCACAGACTTAAAACCACTTGCAACTTAAGTTAGATGCTTATTAAAATGTCCCCAAGATCTGAGCCTCGTTTTTTTCTCTTTCAGTGCAGCATTTTTATCTCTTCACATACAGTGAAGTAGAAGAGGGAAGGGGATGAATGTCCAGCTGTAGGGGGGATGTGTCCAGCTGAAGGGGTGAAATCTCCAGCTGAAGGGCTCTGTGCAGCCCCTCAGGGTGGGGGATCCAAGAGCAGAGTGCCCAGAACTCCCTTCCCAAGGGATTTGGGGCAGCGGCAGCAGCGACCCCCGAGATTTCAGCCAGCCTTGCTTTGGTTTAAAAATCAGATTGTGCAAACACTTGCTTTGTGCTGGCCAGGGCAGGGTGCTGACAGAGCCCGGGGATGTGCAGTAGCTCAGGCACACAGTAGCTCTGATGCTCCCTGGATGTGATGCACATGTTGGGAATGCCTGTGCCCAGCATGTGCAAAACCAGGCACACAGGAGGGGGAAGGACGGGAGCACGTCGTGCTGAGCCTCACAGCAGCCTGGCTGATGGATAAATAAATATCCTCCACACTGCTGCTGCTTTTAACAGCATTGCTGCAAACACAGGTGAGAAGGAATCCCCTAAAACAGAACAAATCCCCTGGGATTTTTTTTTAATTCCCTATTTTTTGCTACTCTCGGAATTAGGAAACAGTAATGACAGACACTGACAAACCTCAAACACCCAACACTTCCCAGACACACACAAATCATACTCATGGTCACTGAGACAGATGACAGACGTTCAGAGCACCAAAGCAGAAGCAGCTTCGACGAAATTTAGATTCCAACAGGGATTCCTCTGATTTTGGAAAGCAGCTTGCTTCCCCTAAAATTACACACACTTGTTTCTACCAGACTTGGATCACTCACCCCCCTCCCTTTATCAACCATTGCACAGGGAATTCAGGCTCATCAATAAGCCACGAAAGAAATGTGAAGCCACATTTTATGCAACATGAAGAGTTTGGATTATTTTAGTTTCCATGAAGGTGGAAGAGATGCCAAATCTGCAGGTGCAGCCTGTGAGAGCAGCTTTGGTGCTGCTGAATCCAGCTTGTCCCTGCTGGGAATTTGCTGGGAATTTCCAGGAGGCAGTACCTGGAATCCACCCCCACAGCCTCACATGGATAAGAAAGCTCAGTAAGGTAAGGGATTTGAAGTATGGAAAAGGGTGAGAACTCCTAAATTAGGGAAATCCAATCAGGATTTGAGCAAGGATCAGCTAGTTCAAAAAGAGATGATGTTTTCAGAGTAAAAATACCAAGCTGGTCAAACACTACTAATTTTCTATTTTCATTTTCCTTCTTCCGGCACATTCTTCAGTTATAGAATGAATTAAATTTAATGTATAAAATAATTCTGATGTTTAAAAAGGGGAGTGTTGAACCCCAACACTTTGGGAATAAAATGAGATAATACCTCTGGCCCCTTGTCCATCCTCCTGCCCATCTCTGTGTCACTCTGTGTACACAGTAAAACTGCCTGCATAATTAATTTGATTTGTTTTTTCTGCAATACTTACAGCAAAGATGATTTCCCTACACTAATGAAAGGGCTCTGCCATGAGGAACAGCTCAGGACCTCTTCCTTTAAGGAGTATTTTAGGCTACTTAAACCTCACAGGTACTGTATTTTGATACTGCTGTCACAGGAAAACAAAAAACATGCTGCAAAAACTGACCCATGGCACGTACAAGAAAACACTCCTTGCTCCAAGTTTAATTTATCTGTTGACAGAGAAGATCTACTGTGCTTAATGCAAAGTTCAATAGAAATACATGTAATACAGATATCCAGAATCATAACTGCAATAAAATAAGCTCCGCGTTTATCTGGCTGTTAAACGCAATCCAAAAATTTATTGGTAAAAAGGAATCAAATTCGGTTATGGCATAAAATACATTTCTTGCCTTCCAGGAGCAAGCTCCCCGAGCTCCATTCATCACAACAAATCAGTGCTGTTCATCTCTCCCAGGCTCTGCAGCCGCGGCACACGGAGCCGGGGATCGCGCTGCCCTCCCCACCTTGCTCACATCCCCAAAAGGGACAGCACAGCCCCAAATATCCCGGCCCACAGCAAACCTCAGCCCTCCAGCTGGCTCGCTTTGCCCTTGCTGTTGTTTTTTAAATGAAGCCATCAGCTGAGGGGTGGGTTTGGAGTGGATGTTCTGAGGTTCGTTGTTAGAGACTTTTCAGGCTGATGCTCGGAGCTGACCCACGCAGATCCAGGCACTCCCTCCTCAGCTACGTTTTATAGAGTGGTTTTAAAAGGTGACAGTAATAATTCGCAGGCAACGTTTATGACAGAAAAGAAAAAAAAAAATATTTCATCAGCTCCTCCAGCTGCTGTTTCAGAAAGATCTCCTCGAGAAGGACCTGCATTAAACACTGAGCACTTGTAGTTATTGTGCATATCTTCCCTAATTACAAATTCATAAGAGCAAGAGGATTTCTTGGTGAGAGTTCCAACATGTGTCTTTTTGCCTTGAGCTTACTACGCTGGCTACTGAAAACACAAATACACTAAAAATGAAATAACTGTCCCATTTTAATGTGGCCATAAGCTTCCTGCCAGGCTGCGACCTAATTGAGACTTTTGATCTGAGCTTTTCCCAAACATGTTATTCTTCGGAGTCTGTAAAACATTTTAACTGCAGATCTCCTGCAATCATTACTGCAAGCTACAGGGAATAAAATAATCAAGGAAAAAAGGGAAGTGGGAGGGGGAGAGAATATTCAGTTTATCAAAGTCAGTGGAAATACAAGGTATTAATTATGCTAAATGAAGAAATATGGGCATTTTGGTCACTTTGGGGGGTCAGCACTGTTTTAATGTGGCGCTGCCAGGCAGCTGCCTCTGCCTGACCTGCGCATCCCCGTCAGCTGCCGGATCACATCAAAGCAGGAGGGAGTGAGGAAAGCGGTGCCAAGGTCACCGGGCTGCCTCCAACCACCACGTTGTTATCAATTACAATCACTGATAAGGACATGACCCCTTTTTGAGGCACAGAAATGGGGGATATCCGTGTGCCTGCGTGCCCCCAAACCACGCTCGCCCCGCTCCGTGCGCCGAGAGGGAGAATAAAACTGCCCAGCACATTTTAATTCTTAAACTGGCACCAGGGGAAAAATAGGAGCCAGAGTCCAGTGCTGATAAGATCCACTCAGATCCCCGAATGCAGCTCCCTTGATTGGGTTAACTGAGCCAAACACACGACAGAGCACAATTAAAGCAGAGGGGAAATTGTATTTCTCCCCTGCAGACGGCTCTTGTGAAGTTTCATCAAAGCAAACCCAAAAATGTCTTTATTATAGCGAGACCTACAGCAGGAGCACATGTAAGCCGAAATAAGGGGTGTTATACAGTAGTAAGTCACCTAGTAAAATAAAAGTATATTTTCAATAAAGATTAGCTCTGCATTTTATTTCTTGAAATTCTTTGATCAAGTAATTTTGAACTACATAAAACCAGCCAGACCTCCCTAACTGAGCATTCCTCAAGAGATTGCTCTGCTGCACTCAAAATGCCACAATTGCATCTGACTGTACTTCAGGTGACATTGCTCCTGTTCATTTTAAACACGTAGCAGTTTTTGCTCACATTTGTTGCAGATATATTATTTTAGAGAAAAGGAAAGCTCCACACACAGACCATCCTATTTCCCATCCAAAATGCAAAATATTTTTACAGTACTCCTGCATTTTAAATGTTCTCAAAAGTGCTGAGAAAACGATACAAAAAAGGTGGAACATAACTTAAATCCTTAATGATTTAAAATGCCAAAATTAATTCATTCCCATTGCATTCAGAATGAACAAGAAATTAAAACGTTAACACTGTGAATCATCTTGGTTTCTGCAAGCCGAAGTTAAACACTAACTAGTTTACTCTGTGTGCCCAAAATATTTACTAGCTCTGACTCAGATTTAAACAGTATAAAATACGATCATTCTGGAGTGCAGAACAGTTCTTACACATACAAAAGAGGTAATGAGGTGAAACTGGAAGGTACAGAGCTGTATCTTTCCAATCTACCTACAGGTTTGGATTTTACAACATTTTTTCCCCCTGAGGGGACCAAAAGGGCCGTATGTGGTGCTATGGAATTAAAGAGCTACGATTATTTCATGTACCTTTGGAATTTAGCATGAAGTTAAGCATAGAAAATACAGTCAAGGAGACTGTTTAAAAGCCTATGGAAGGGTGAAGGGAGGAACAGTGGGATGTAGCCTTTAATCCTTTAACAAACCTCACTGTCTGTGCCACGAGGCAGAGAGAAAAATACATTTTACATTTTATAAATAGTCGTGAACACAAGCTAAAGCATTTTGCCACTTCTGGGAAATCAATAGGCAAAAACAAGCCACTCATTTGCAAATAATTTATGTGGCTTTTTTTGCTAATGCAGGACAATCTCTCTGTGAAAACGAGGGCAATAACTTTATTATGCTCATAAATGCAATGCAAAGCAAGCAGAGACTGATGCCCCTGCTCTATCTGCTGAACAAAAGCACAACTTCGATCAGATCCATCAGACTGTGGAGCTGCACAACTTTGTTTTAAGTCAGGCAAAATTACAGAGCATATGGAACCAAAAAAGCCGCAATTATTTAAAATACATTAGATAAGCTGCCATTTGTCATCGCTGAAAAGTGCAGGAACACAGCGGTGATGTTTCTACGGAGGAAACACCTCCAGAGCCACCTCTCACACGTGCATGGCAGCAGATCTGCCATCCCAAGGCTCTGCTTTTCCTGGGGAAGGAGTGCAGAATGAGGCCAATTACCAGGGAGCCTCCTGAATCCCCACAAATGAATGCCATGGCACAGATTCTGCTGCGGAGCAGGGCGGGGAGAAGGGGCGGCCCCCACAGCTCAATCAGCACTAGACACACAAAGCTCCTTAGGCAGGTCTGAAGATCAGTTATGTAGGGCAGGGAGAAGAAAGACCATCCTCCTACCCAGCTGTGTGGGACACGAGCTGGATAATTAACACACACTCCCCTAACACACTGTGCCCTCCTACACGGGGAAATCCTCCTTTGGGAAGTGGGAGAGGAGTTCTGCAGGGTTTCCATGGGAGTGGTGCCCTCCCAGCACCCCTTCCCCAGGCAGGGCAGCACCCGGGCCAGTCCTGTGGGAACACAGCACCAGCATTTTCTGTGCGGTGCCTGTGGCTTATGATAAAAAAAAAAAAAGGTTCTATTCCTTAAAAATGCTCAAACTTCAACAGAAACTTTGCTCTGAAGGGGAGACAGGCAGCAGCCTGAGAATACCTCTCAGGTGGTTTGCTGCTCAGTTACCTCCCAGGAACCAGCTCACAAGTCCATAATTCCATCCAACCTGCCCTATATCCCACTGTAGGGGGTTTTTTAAAGCTTAGCCATTATTTCATAAAAAGAAAGCTAAAGAAAAATAGTAACTCGTGAAAAACTGGTATTTGCCATAGGCTGTTAATGCATTGTGTTACTGCTCTGCTTGCAAATGTCTAATAAATTACAAGAGCTGCATAAAGTCCTTATAGGAAACATCAGCCCACGAGTCAGCCCTCTCTTGAACAGCACAAAAACAACTGATAAAAAATATAATCAGAGCAAAGACGGCTTGAAAGTATTTCAGAAACTCATCCGGCTTCAGATTTGATGGTCTTATTACAAAGGACAAAATGCTGAACTTCTCCAAGACTAAAGAGAGGGGGAAAAAAAGAGTTTCCATTTGTGCAAGAGAAATGCACAAAACATCCATGATTAAATAAAACTTCCTGTGATTGAATCTGACTACCATTTTACAATATTAATGCTAATGGATTATCATCCTCTTGTTTGCATGTTTAACTTCGGTTCCCATAAAAGTTGCTTGTACACAGGATCAGAGGGAAATGGCATTTCAGAAACTAAAAACAAAACACACACGCTAAGAAGCAAAGGCGAGTTTAAGAGCTACAAAATCAGCAACATCCAGACAATAATCAGTTTCCAATGTCAGACCAGGAAGTCAGGCAGCAAAAAACAAAAGATGCGCCCGAAAAAAGAAAAAAGACTTTTAGGAAACAGCAAAATTAAACCAGGAGTAGATATGTAAAATAGATGAATGAAGACAACGTCTTCCTGCACCGAGGGAGTTGTTTAAGGAGAAACAGTGTCCGTTTGTGGCCAGCGATAATACTTTCCATTCAATAGAGTTTGCAGCTTGCTGATTCATATGATTGCAGGCTGGCGCCCCGCTGGCGAGCCCCCTCCGCTGAAATTAAATCCACTCTCTTCAGTTATAAATTATAATGCTCTATAAACAACACTCCCACTGGGAACGGGGAGAGAGAGAGAGCTCTCTGCATAGTCCACTCACTGTTTAATGCTCTGCTCTTCTGCCACAAACAAGGACTGTATGTCTGCCACAGACAGCACTCTTGCTGTAATTTATAGACTGTTTGATGTTGAGAGCAGGGGAAGGAAAGTAGAACTGTAATGCGAGTCAAAGAGGAAAAGAAGTTGGAAGTGGGTGAGTGTGCAAGAAAGAGGAAGGACAGAATACATTTTACACACATATTTTAGAGATACATCACGGTATGTATCTTTGCTGCCCCTTAGGAATTATCCCCTCCAAAAAAAAAAAAA
>VZTE01001746.1:1903236-1947146 GCA_013397775.1 Eulacestoma nigropectus
AAAAAAAAAAAAAAATCTGGAATACCACTTAAAATAAATGAGACGTCCGCGCCGCAGCGTGCGACGCCGGGATCATTCCATATCAATCAGGAGCCATCTCCACGGCTGAGACGTGAAGTCTGTTATCACAGAGAATATGAAAACATTAACATGATAAGGATTTAACTAAAACTGACAGCAGCCCAGAAATTCCCAGCCTGGGCTGACGAGCTTTTCCCGGAGCAGCGTGCCCGCTGCGCCTGGATCCTGCAGCCCACGAGGCACACGGAGCCAGACCCAGAGCAAGGCTCCCAACCAGTGCAGCTTCCTGCTTATTCCCACCTTCCTCATCTGTGCTGGGCACATGGAGATTATTCTGACTGCTCTTCATGATTTTCATGAGTTATTTTTAAATGAACATGCAAGAGGCACCCAACTGCTCCAAACGCACGCACAAATCCGACTTTTTTTTTTTAACCAAATGGATTTAAAAATGCCAGTGAAACTATTTCTGCTGTGGGAAAGATGAAGATTCCAAGTAAAAAGTATATTATTATCCCTAAGAACAGCCTAAGTTACCCAGCTGAGAGGGTACTGGGAAATACCCCACAGGCCAGGGAGAGCTTCGTCAGGAGCAGAAACCAGCACGAATTTCAGAGCAGAACCCTTTCATTATTGTCATGGAAATTGCAAACTAAACCGTGAGGGAATGACAGAGTGTTCATGAAAATGGACACCAAGATTGAGATGTCCATCACTCAAGAGTTTGATGAATGACTACAAGTCAGTGATCCACTGCCTGACCAAAAACCCCGAATCTCCCAAAACTGGCACAGCAGTCACGTAAAAGTCTCCACGTGATTTTTAAGAGTTACGTAGGACATTGGCCTGAGGCTTTTTTTGGTTAATAATATTTCTCAATTTTCCCCCAAACCCCACCACTACCCCTTTCTCTTCCTCCTCTTTTTTTGAAACTGAGTAGCTTTTAGGTTTGAGAGAGGGAGGGAGGGTAGAAATCTCCTTTACTGTGAGGTTGAGCCCTTGTATGTCAAATCTGGCCTGGAGCAAATTTTCACAGCTGAATTATAAACCCTGTAAACAAGGGTTTATGATGGAAATGCTGACACAACCTTAATTACAAACAGCGTGAAGTGGGGGGAGGCTCTGTAACACACACTCCTTTTCACTGCCAGTCCTCCGGCACGCCAAGGCTGCCATCCACGGAAAAACCACTCCTGCTCCTGCTCCTTCCCCTCACTGCTCAGGCAGGAGCGTTTATATCAAATCTGGTTGCTCAATACTGTCCTTTAGCAAAGAAAAAAAAAAAACAAACCCTTGATTTTGTAATAAAAGTATAATGTATAGCTTAAAAATAAATTAAATAAAGGAAACATTAAAAGATAAATGGAGCAGGATGCTCTATGGCTGAGGTAATTTGAGTGGAAAGGAAAGGAGGGAGTTTACATTAATAAATGATTAAAGGCCTTAACGAGGGCCTATCTGGTTGAAGAGAGGAGCATAGTTCCCCACCTCTCCTCCTTCAGCTCAGCTTTTTTACATTTGTTCTCAATGCTGATCAATATGGTTTTCATTTAGTGATTTCCATAATGCCATATGTGATCTGCAAGCCTGACATAATGAAGGCAGCGAGAGAGCTGAAGTCATTTGAACATTCTCGCTTGCATGTCTGTCGCCAATTTAGAAAATAAATATCTATTGAGAGTTAGGGTTTCCTCCTGTCTAGGAGAATCACAGCAGGATTTGCATATGCAGATTGCAAAGCCTGGTTTTCTCTCTTCTCCCCCTCTCCTCTTTTTAAATAAATAAAAATTATGTTAAAGAATATCTTCCCCCCTGTGTTGCAGTGAGTTTGTGTCTTTATAACGAAGAAGAAATATTATTAAAGTTTAAAACTGAATGAGGGTTGGCTCCTCTCTGCTCTGGCTGAGACTTGCTTGGCATCCCAAAAAAGCAAAGGTTTGCTGTCTGCTGAGTCACATTGACCTGCTGGATCCCATCAGAGACCACCTTAGTTTGAAATATAATAAAAATAAGGTCTGTATTAAGCAACATTTGGTTTCATCATGCCATTGTCTTCAAGGGCAGAGTCTCAGTCAATACTGCAGAGGTATCACCCCCTGTAAACTGAGCTCTTCTGCCCCTCAGAGGTGTGAATTACAGCATTTATATAACACCACTGCTATAAACTGTATGTTTAATAAAAAAGCAGGACTGGCAGGAACCTTTTGGAGGGCTGGAATTGGGGTTCCTGCCACCTGTAAAATATCCCTGGCACAGGAACAGCGTAAGAGCCATAATTGAATTGCAAAAATGTAAATGGTTTATCATGGACAAGATGCCACAGCAGATTTAAAGGTGTTTGGCAGCCACTTGAGCTCTCAGTCAGATCTCACAGGAATGGATGAAACTGGAGGTTTCTAAATCCTCACCCTTTGGTTGTAATCACTTCTCAGAGACACCCAACTTTGGGACTTAATTCTGTTCATGAAAATAAGCAACAGGTTAAAAGCTGTACTTCAGAGTGTCAGTATTTGGGTGACTCCCCCCTGACCCAAATTCCCAATTCTTCACCAGACCAGGGAGATGTAGTCTCCTGAGTTACATCCCAAACATCAGCACACAACATTTCCTGGCTGCTGCAAGGGGAGCAGCAGCACCCTGGGATGCTCCAGCTGGAGCACAGAGTTCCATTTGCTGCAAAGGGAGGATTCTCCCCAGAAGAGGTTTTGCTTTTAATGCCCAATATGTAAACAGCGAAACAACACAGGAAAAATTATCCTTTGCATTAAATTTAGGATCCAGGCTGCTGCTTTGGCTACTCTGAGCACATAAATGGTGTTGTACTACAAAGGTTTCAGAGTTTTGCCCGTGGCTCAGTTGAACACTGAGCCATGAAAGTATTATCTGAGTTGCTGTTAATAAAACTGGCAGTTCATTAAGGGTATCTGACAGAGAAAAACCAATGTAAATAGGGATTTGTGACTGGTGAGCAAGCTTTCCATCATAAACAAACTTTCTTTGAGGTTCAAAGAGTTTAGTTAACGATTTAAAGATTTTTTTTTTCCTCATTGTTTTCAGGCATTGCCAACTCTTTGTCTACAAGAAAATAGCTTGAAAAAGCTGTTCTTTGTACACATTTTCCAAGTTCCACAAATTGCTATAGACATAAAATGTAACCATGGAAAAAAAACCCCACTGCTGAATTCTGAGGATGTCAAAACTAAAATACCCTGAAGATATTGTTAAAATTATAAAGGTTGTCCCTCTCTGGAGGTGCAAAGCAACATGAAAATAATTTCTTCTCCTTCTGTTTATATCACACTTCTGCATCTCTGTTTACCCAGTGTAACTAATGGTAAGGGATTTCAGCTTCCCAATTATGATATTGCATTGACCTAATTGGGTTTCTGGAGGGCTTCAGGGAATTCCAGCCTTAAAGACTTTGTTCCCACTATATCAAGAAAGATGTGGAAGTGTGGCCGTTCCAGAAAGGGACAAACGAACCTACAGAGGAATAAATTCTGGAATAAACTGGGCTGCGAGCAGCAAAAACACAAACGCCGTGCCTTGAACTGTAAAGTCCTCACAGCAGCCTGGCTGGGATGAATAAATCAGGAGCCGGGAGAAAGGACGGGAGAGCTCCAAGGGCTGCAGCAGTGCCGGGGCTGCCACTGACCTCCCGCCCAATTACAGCCTCATTGGCAAAGCAAACAAGGAATTATTGGGAATTATTGGCTCTTTAGTCGGGCTTTTCTTCTCCCGCCCCGGCCCCTGGTTCTCATTCTGCTTTTTTCTCCCCTTTTCCTGTTAGGCACAAAAAAAAAACCCAAACAAAAAAACCCCAACCCCAAAAAAAACCCCAATCCCCAAACAACCCCATCTGAAAACACCTGATATTCATCTGAGTCCTGCAGTTGTACAGTCTTGTTAAATTGTTACCACCTTTTCCACGAGCAGTTTTGGCAATTAACCTCGTGGTCATACACTTCAAAGGGAACAACTGTTGAGTTTAACCTCCTTGAGCTACCATGGATTCCTTTATGATTTTTCTTCAAACACTTTCATCCCCAACAAAAAATGCAGACTGATAAGATTGGTGTTTATTTTTCCATTTTGTCAGTTTATTAGGATGACAAATACCTCGACCAGTCACCACTAGTTTGTGCTCCTCAAAGTCTGTGCAGAAGGAAGCTCTCCTATTAATTCACATTTCTAAGGCAAGGTCTCTGCTTGCTGGAATCCATGGATTTGATACATCTGACCCCTCCTTGCCCCTGTTTGCAAATCTCTCATATATTTCTCACAATGCCTAAAAGCTCCAAAAACAGAACATACAAGTAGAGTTAATGCTGAGGACACGAGATGCCATTACAAATATATATTTTCCATCTATTTATTTTGTAAAACCCCACCATTACTGAGAGACAGGACTACTTTGCACATGAAAAGGGCTAAGAAGATTCCTCCCCCCTCAATAAGAGTACCAGTTAACAGGATCAGGATCTGTGTTAGTACAAACCACATTAACTTTTCCTTCTGTCTAAACTTCTGCCTACAACATATATTAATTTACCAGACCGTGCAGCTGCTCCTTAAGCAACTGGATAGCAAATGATAGGAAAGTACCAAAGCAAATACTACAGGAGTGTGATCAGGTTACTTGGAATGCTGTTTCCCCCCGCATTTACATTCTGGTATTATAGCACATTTTTTCCTCCAAAGTAATCACAAAAATGTAAAATGGGTTATTCTTAGGAGAAGCTTTCAAGAGAGAGCCAAAGAATCCCAAAAAAGCGTCTGAGTGACCTTTTGGTAGGGAGCGAGCACAGCCGGCCGTGCCGGTGGCCAGGGGAAGCATCACTTTTCTCTGGCTGCAAACTGCCTTGGGTGGGAGAGGGAACAAAATCCCTCTCCAGGAAAAGAATGGAACAAAAGTTTCGGATCTGTCTTGCAGTGCAAGAAGGGGAAGCATTTGGGCAAGCATATGGCATGTGTTTCAGGTTGTGAGGGAGGCAAGAAAAAAAAAATAATCACGATGTTCCGTGCAGTTCAGACCAAATAGAAAACTTATTCTGACTATTCTCATTTGTCAGAGGTTTTTCAAAACTAAGCAGATCTCTCCATGGCTCTGATGTCAAAGGAGGAAGGAACCGGTGGCTATCGAGTTTACATTTTTAGGTTCTCTTTTAACTGTTCCCACTTTTAATTTTAATGTTCTTGTCAACAAAATGAGAAACTCCTTCACTCAGAAAAAAAAAAAATGGAGAAATTAGCACATTAAATGATACATGGGTCTGGTGCTATGTTGCACAGTTCAGTGAACCCCTGCACAGATCAGCAAGATGGCTGGAAATGTCTCTTTCCGTCTGTTTTTCATCTCGGAAGGCTGTGTACTCAGCAGAGTGTGAAGAGAGCCTCTCTCCCCTCCGACCGCTCCTGCTCACCCCCCCAAAGCCCCTGCAGCAGAGAGCAGGAACTGGAGCAAATGCTTTTGTGAATTAAGAGATCTTGTGAGCGTAAATTTGGTCAGGCTGCTCCTTTCTGCAGGCCAGCCCCGGCTGCTGCCCCAGGATGTGAACTGTCAGTTCGCATAGCTGGTGATGAGTTGCAGAACCATCAGTAAAGGTGAAGACGGCAGAAGCAAGAAAGATTCAAGACTGGTGGAAATCATTTCACAAGGAAAATTTCAGCCATCAGTGGGAGGAAGCTTTGAAAAATGCTGCCATTTCCGAGTCAGAACGAAGGAAAAATTAAATTACTGCCGGTGAGGCGAGCCAAAGTCGCATCTTACCCTAGGGAGAGGTTTGATAATGGTAAACATTTGACAGCTGGCCTGAAGTTGTTATCTTGTTCTAACAGTTGTTATAGTCTGAGTGAACATTTCTGATAAGAGAACAGAAAGAAAAACACTAACCCATTTTTAATTTCTTGCTCTCTGTATTTTAAGCTGCAGTGCCCAAAGCCAAACAGGTTTAAAGCCGTTTGCCACCATCACTCCGATTAAAGCCTCAGTTTTTACACCGAGCACTGGACCAGGGTTGGGAATGAACGACATCACTGGGTACAGCAATGGAATAATTTAAAATAACTTCAACCCTCTCCCTCCCAATATCCCTTAAATATCCCTCCTCTGTTTCACCACAAACAATTACAAGAATTAACCCTAAATTAGAGTGAAATTGAAAAAATTAATCCGTTTAAGTATTTAACTTCAAGATCTACCACAAAATCTTGTTTCGCTATTACTTTACTTCAAGCTGTTGATGTACAACCACAAAACTTTAATTCCTTTATTATTCTTTACTAAAGAATACTTAGTCAGACACATTAGAAAGGCAGCAACCTCCGTTCCACCTGAGTGGAGCAATAATGAAAGAAAACCAGTTCTGTTTAAGCAGAAATAGGTATGCTATCTTCCCAGGAAATTTCATTATACGTCAGATTTTTTTGTGCTCGGTTGTTCCTGACAAAGCACGTATTGAGGAGGGAGCCACGGCTCTGCTCCGTCCTGCCATCAGCAGCTCCTCCTTTAGGAAAACACAGCGTGGATATGGAAAGTACATTACACGTATGTCAAAATCAAACTACCATCCTGGCAGAGAAACATGGGCTGCTTGGGGTTGTTTTTTTTTTTTCTTTTTTAAACCAGGAATGAATTTCTAAGCTGTTTAACGCAGCTTAACCTCACAGAACACGTGCACAAAGCATTTACCTCCCATTAAAAATAATTAAGATGAATATTTACCGTGGCTATTAAACTCTGTTTAATAACTTACTGATATGGACTGGGGGTAAATCTTCCTATCCCTGAGTACCTAAAGCCTCCCTGCCCAATGTGCCTCCTTCTGCAGGGGCAGGCCCAGGGAAAGCTGACAGATAGGTTTTCCCTGATGGTCATGATCCCAGTCCCAACCCCAGGCACAGGATAAAGCCCCAATTAGACAGGCAGCATGTGAAGCTTGTCCCTTAGACACATAAATTAACTCCAAAACTCTTTCTGTATCTCCTGCATTAACAGGTAGAAAGTGTTTCATTATTTTTTCCAGTGACTCTGCCCCACTCTTAAAGCAAGAGTGTATAAATTGATATTAAAGTATGGTATTTTGAGAATGTTTCAAAGTAAGGTCAAACTCGTATTAAAAACCTACTAGTGTAGGCTAAAATAACAGTCTGGCTGAGCAGCCCTCGGTGCATCTGGGTTCAATTACCCACTACATCCTTGCTATGTTTTCTACCAGCAAGAACAACGCAAGCAAGGCTCGGAGTTCACGGATAATGTCAAAGTTAGGTTACCCAGAAGAGGAATGAGATAAATCATCCAAATATCATGGTCATATTGGCAGCCCATTTTATTCCCCCCTTCATCACTGAAAGCAACACAATGTTGCATAACAACAAATAGAGGACAAAAGCCCTCACCTCGGGAGGAAGAGCGAACCCAGCTGGAGTCCTGCTCTCTCACACACACTGGGAGTGAAAAGCACACGCTGAAACGATGGCTCAAAAAAAGGAGGCAGAACCCAACCTAATGCGCAAAGCAAACAAACACGATTTACCACACTGGCACCCTGACGGATTCTTTTTTTTTGGTGTTTGACCCCGGAACAATGAGGCTGGATTAACATTCATTATTTGCATTCAACGAGCTGTCGTGGGGAGCAGGAACTGCTCCAGCACCAGCCTGAGAAACAAGAGAGGCTGGGACACTTGTGGAATCATTGGCTCTCTCCTTTCTGACCCATTCAACGGTGCCCAAAACTTTGACCAAATACAAGCCCCCCGTGTCTTGCTTTCATGTTTCAAGCTGGTTAACAAGGATTTAAGAGCTGGGTGGGTAAACAACACACTGGGGCTCCACTCAGCAGCATCCTGGCTAAGAGGATGCCGGACTGGGAGCAGCCATCCCAAGGATCCCATCAAAGTCAGGCTGCCACATCCTACACAAACAGCACAAGGCAGACTCCAATGTCACCAGCCCTCCCAGGGGACAGCTGCCACATCCCCGCACTCCACCTCAACCTCCCAAACTGGTCCCAAATTGGGAGGCTGTACTCAGACCTTGCATAAAATCACAGCAGTGTCTCTGTCTGCAAAGGCAGACGCTCCTCCAGGGAACGGGAAGATTGTCCTTCACTTCCATCAAGGCCCATAAAAAAGCAATTGTCAGTAAAGTTGCTCAAAATTATGTATGTTCTGGGAACGCTGCACGAAGTACTTTTAAAGCAGCATGTTTAATTCTGAGCAGCTCTATATGAAACGTGGCAAAAGGCAGCAATAAATCACCAGCATCAAAACTGCTTTTGTGGTGCATGAGGAGTTAGTTTATCCATCCTGGAATTCTCTTTGCAACAAAGTAATCACACATTTGCAAAATGATCAATCAAGTTAAATTTAAAGGAAAACGTGTTTTTTACCCAGGCAGTGTTTGTCAGAACACTTCCAAATTAGAACATAACAAGATTTTACAATATCCAATGCTCCATTATATACATATATTATAAATTCATGTCACTGTAATGTACCTAATTATATAAGGTAATTTCTTATAGAAAAGCACAGGTATAAAAGTTTGATGCCAGAACAGTCTGGCTGTTTATTAATTTACTATTGCAGATGAGAAACCCTTCTCTGACTGTTCCAGGGACGGATGCAATGCACTCCTGCATTCCAGGAAAGCAACCTGCCCAGCTTACAAAATATTAACCAGCCTCCAGAATGCCAGGCTGGGAGCACCCCAAGGCTCAGCCCCTTCCCATGTCTGAGCAGGAGCCTCCTCTCCCTCTCCCAGCACTCGCCCTGTGCTCACCTGTTTCCCTGGAGACCAGCATTTACAATGAGGGCTATAAATACACACAGTAATTAGGCATCTTTTGAAGCAAACCTTCCAAGCCATTTGCCATCTCAGGAATGTTTTAACTTCTGGGACAGAGAATGATCTTGGTTGAAAAAGAATATGAATGCAGCCCTCAGATGGGCTCAGAGCTATCATGAGGGAGAACTGTGAAATTATAACTGTGAAAGTTATCCCTGGACAGGTCATCACTACTGCCAGGGAATGGAAAATTTTGTCAATGAATCCAGACTTTGCTGCTTGTTCTCCCACTGGGAACAAAGCTTAATATCACTGTGAATCACTACAGAATATGAAACAGAGATTAAAAACTTATTTCTCACAACCTATTGTTAATGGCCAAGGAAAGGCCCTGAAACATCAGCTGATGCTGAAGGAACTGAGCCAGCAGCTGCTCCAGACCTTTGCCTGCTTTGTCAGCTCCTTGCAAAGGCTACAGGATTTACACAGTTCCTTTTGCCAAGTCGTGGTGGAGATCTATCAGCATTCAAACAAGTCATTTACACTTTGTTGAGCTCAAATTATCCACACGGTTCCTATTTACTGAACAGGGAGGTGCAGTGTGTCTACTAAATAATAAAGAATTCATTTACTGCACAGGCCAGCTGGGACGGGACATGGAGCAGCCTGGTCCAATGGAAGGTGTCAGGAGTAGAATTAGATGAGCTTTAAGGTCCCTTCCAATCCAAACCATTGCAGGATTCTGTAATTTGTTGCTTCCAGGGCAAGCAAAGCAAACTGGAAAGACGCAGAGGTGTGTGCACACAGACAGATGCAGTAACAATACTTTTTAACTCCCGCAGATTGTCTCTCATATCCTTTAATTTTATTTACTTTAACTCTTTCACCTTTTCATGTGAAGGCTTCAGGATCCTTTCAAATACTGGCTTCAAATCATGAAATAGTATCTTCAGCAAAATGCCCCAGTATTTTAGGCTATGATTGCAGAGACCCATTTACATCAGTGGAATTTCAACTTTGCCAAGCACTGAGCACTTCTCCAGCCAAGAAAAAGGAACTTTTTTTGCACATAGAACTAAAGTAAAACTTTGGCAGGTTGGGCATTAATGACCAGAGAAACAGAAGATTCATATTTACTTCTTACTGACCCTTAACATTGTTATTGTTAAATACAGCCTTGCAGGGGAAAACAGAGTTTCCCCTGGCTGCCTCTTGGAGTCCTGCAAACCACCAGGAGCAGACAGACTTTTCAGCAGGTGCCAGGGAGCATCAGAACCATGTTTGGTACCTCGACACAAACCTGCTTACAAGGTACAGTGACTGATGTCTGCTTTTATGGCTTGATCCTGCTCCACCCGAGTCAAATTCAAAATTCCCAAGGAAAACCACCCTTCACATAAGACAAGGCAATTAAATATTGAAACACACAGTACATAAACCCCAAAGCAGTCACTGTTTGCCTGCTGAAAGTACTGGGAAGAACTCGGGACCATCAACTGTGCAGGGGGAAGAGATGAAGTCTTCCCTCACAAGACAATTTTAATGCCTGCAGTGAACCTGTTTGGGGCTGAATTTACTTCCAGAATTTCAACCCTTCCCTTGCAAGCTGGAATTGGGAGTTATGGTAGAAGGGGGTTGGGGGGGTGCATTTTTGGAAGAACAAAGGAAAGCAACTTCAATACAACCCTGAGCAGACTTGCAGGCAGAATTGTCTTAGGTAAAAATGATATTCCTCTGACAACGATGTGTAAGTACCTGCTCTTATCTAATACAGAGATCCTTTTGAAGTAGGTGGTTTGGGTGCCAGTGCTGGTGCTCCTGACACAGAAGAAAGGGTGGCTGAATGCAGCAAGAGCTTTGTCTGATCTGCATCACTTTGAACCATAAAAGCAGCAAGAGGGAGAACAGAAGGGAAGCCAAGTGCTTAATACTGGACAGCGACTTTCTTTAAACCTCTTCCACTGTCTAATTAACTGCAGCAAACCTCCCCTGTCACAGCAGCTGGTGCAAAAGCACCACTGAAGCTTCTTGGCTCCTTCAAACAGATGTAAAGGGTAAGTTTGAATTTAACCAGCATTTCTTAGTTTTATTTCTGTAGTGCTGGAACTGCTGAGATGTCGTCATTCACAGAGGAGCAGCCATCACTCACCCTGGTGGCGTTTATGAAGAATTCATGGTGACAACTCTTCAGACACTCTGGCATCACTCTGAAGCACCATGAATTCCACAGTGGTCTTCTGGGGAGAGTTGGGGACTTCATTTCTGGTGCATTAAGAATGAATGTGGGGATTTTTTGAACATTCAAGTTCCTTTTCTATTGAGCCTTTAGGGATGTGAGATCCTTCAACTTTTTCCAAGAGAGGTTTGTGCATCAGAATGGACAAGTGTGCATCCTTGAGTCCATACTTTAAGACTGTTTGCCTAAATCTCAGTCAAAGAGGCTACTGAGCAGCTCAGAAATAAGAATCCAGCAGATATTATTTAATTCTGGCACAGCTGAGAAAAGTTGCTGAGATTTGCAGAAGTCTCACATCCCCTAACACTGAATTTCACCAAAAGGAACTCAGAGCAAGCCATCCCCGTTCTGGATGATCCTTCTGAAGAGCTCCTGCAGATGGAGCACACACAGAATCTCAAGTTGCTGAACACAGCTCCATCCTGGAATTAGCAAATTATTTTTAAACACTTTACATGTGATTATGCCTAATGAATAAACCAACACACATTTACGAGGGGGAGATGTTACGGTTCAAAAAAGCAATACAACATCTTTCAGCTACCCTTTCTTAAAGCCTTAATAAGCCTGTGCATAAATCAAACCCTTCCTTGCTTGGATAGACTCTCACTGAGACGTGCCCATGGTGCTAATTCAGAGCAGAAAACGCTCTTATTCCAGGCCACTGCAGTGAAGTGACATTTACCTAATGCAGCTATAAATTTCCTGATAATTAGTGGGCAGCTGATGGTGATGCAAACTGACTAGTGCAGCAATGCCAGTCTCAAACTAGCTCTCCAACACCCACAAGTTAATCAGATTTAAACCCAAAAACTTCCAAAATTCTGACTGGTGCAATGGCTCAGGGACAAAGGCTGGTGCCACCAAGCTTCCACCAGTTGCTGTGATCTCTTCATGGTCCAGACACTGCTACTAACGAGATGTAGCTCCCCTAAACACTCCATTTCTCACATCAAACAACTCACAAGACTTTTCACTTAGCCACACGTAATCAGCATTTCCTGAACTCTCTATGATTGTGGAGCAAACATAGATCAGTTCACTCGGAACTAAAACAATGGAATTTGGAGGGGTTTGAAACAGTGCTTTCAAAAATAACTTTCAAAAGCCACATCTAAAATTTCAACGCCAGTTTTGAAAGCTTCTGATGTCTATCAGGATTTTCAAAGTTAAGTAGGTGAGCAATTAAAGAAAGTTTAAAACTGAAGTTAAGAAATCTGGCATCAAATCACATGCAACCTTTCACTCATCACGGTCTCCAATGCTGCTTCATTCTATGTCACTACCCTAAAAAGTAATTCAGTTGGACAAAAAGATATTAAGGAACCTTAATTTTTGTTTTCTTTTTCCAACCTGATGCTGAACAATGTTTACATTCTAATACTTTGGAAGTATCAGGATTAGAATCAGTACAAGACTGATTAAAGAGCAGCCTTAGATGCACAGTGAGTTTATTTAACACTGCAAGAACTACCATGGAAGTTGTAAGTAGCTTCTCAGACAGAGAGAAAACACAGACCCATCCTTTAAAATACTTTCTCAAAACAGTCTTTGACCTTTTGGGTGCATCATGAACGAGGCCAGTCAATCAGAGAAAATCCTTCTCCCTGTTTTTTTCTTGGATGAACTGTTCCTTCATCACACTATTTTAGGAAGAAAACAACCCAACCTTTCAGCACGATAGGTCAGAATGTTGTTCTAAAGCAAAGCATGAGCTAAAATTTCATGAGAAAGTTAATTAACATTTGGAAAATACCCTGAAATTCTCACTGAATGCAAAGGGCCATCCACACACTCTCACAGGTCAGGAAGTGTCCACTTCTGCATGTGATTCCCAAAGGAAGGAACAAGGACTGCTGGCACTGCTGTAGGGATGGCACAGCAACAAGTACAAAGTCCACAGCTCAGAGTGTCACTGCTGCTCTGATGAACACTCCTACAACAGATACAGCTCCTCCCTGCATCAACAGCATCCTCACACGAGCACAAATCGGACAAGAAAGCAACTGCAGAGCGGAATGCAAAGACCAATAAAGGCAGGGCACGTTTTTCCATGTACTCAGCTTTTAGTCCATACACTAATTGTAGCCCAGGCTGATCTTTAAAAGTTGAAAAATCCACAGAATTAAAACCAAAAAGCTACAATAGGGTGAAATATTTGCATTTATTTTTGTTCTGAATTCCTGGTTAATAGAAGTGGCGGACCATGCAGAACCTACCAATGTGCTTTTGAGACTTGTCTCTAGTTACACGTCCAACACTAGATAGGAACTTTCTGGCCTCTCTCTGGTTTAAAGCCTGGTTTGTAAGCATTATTTTTTGTCATTCTTTTTCCTTATTAGAAAGGGCAGTGAGGAAAAAAGATGATTAAAGATATCAAACAAACACCAAACCTCCTGTGAATGGACTGTTGGAAAATAAAGTGCGATTTAATGACGTGAGAAATTAGATGAAACTGTCAAGTTTAAAGAATCTTAAAATGGTTAACAGGTCAAAACATAAAAACTTCTTTATGTAGAGAGTGAATATAAAGGGAACATGGTAAGTATCTGCCAAGGGTTAATTGCAACCCTGCATGAAAAGCAGTTAACAAGTGAGAGTTAGAACACCCAGGAGGAAAAGAAAAATTTTTCCAGTGCCATGAGAAATAAACAACAAGGGGGAAATATTTCCTTTGGCCACTGTTACCTCCTCTCCAAAAGCTCAGAGGAGCAGTGGGAATGCCAAGGCCTGGTTTGCTCTTGACTCCCTCCGAAACATTTGTCTTCATTACCACTCTTTTTAATCAGGGCTCCTTCATGAGTGTTTCTGCTCAGCCCCCAAGGGGCAACTCTCGGCTGCGATAAATCAGCATCCATACCGCAAGTCACTAATCAGCACTCTCAGGGAAAGAATAACAGTGAAGTGCAGACCACTAAAGGCTTGGAGGAACCTGAAGGCTCAGTGGCCTCAAGGAAGGATGGCCCACATCAAAATAATCAGCCACTGAACCATCCCTACCTTCTAGGCTTAGCAGGACTCGCACTCGCAGATATTATTTAAAAGCCTCCTGCACACAAATTGTTGTCACTGGATAAAGGGACTTTATTGATAAAGAGGGAACAGGCTCTCACCCTTAAGCTTGGTTCCACTAATTCAGTGGATTGCACTTGTGCCTTCTGCTAGAAAGCATTCAGGGAAACAAACTTGGTAATGGATACCTCGTGCTGCCATCCTGCCATTTCTAGAGGAAAAAAAATCAGCGTACAACGAACTGAAAGAGGAGGGAAAGGAAATGGATAGAAGAGAACAGATTCCCAAGGCACCTCATGTATTACTGCAATGGAAGAAGAAAGGATTTTGTCCATTTCTTTTGTTTTCAAAGGTTATTTATAAACACAACTAAACAGATGTCATCTCAAAAGGAAAATATCTGCATAGGTTATCTGTGCTCATGCCCATCTCCCTGCATCCAACCCCTTTAAAACTCTGCATGATGTTCCAACTGCAGAAACAATTAATATTTCAGTAGTTGTTATTATTCCTTAAAATTGTCCAAGTTCCCAACTCTGCGTCAGTGCTTGCCAAGGACACCACAGAAAAAAGCTGAATGCACACCCAAGCCCTTGTGCCTCCCCCAGCTGCCAGCACCACTGAGAAACAACCTTGAGCTGTAAAACTGAGCACTGGCACCCAAATTAGCAAACTAAGCCATCCAATGGCTGTTGAACAAAAATCCTGGAGCAAGCTTTTCCAAAACCACAATTGCAGCCACCCAGTGTTGGGTTTTTTTTCCCTGTTAAGACTCATCTCTATGGTACCTGGAAACCTGGCCCACAGAGATAAAGTGATTATGGAAAGATCACAGAAAAAGAAGAATCTTCCACTGTTCCTACATCCAAAGCTCAGGAAGGTCCAGGAATCACATCCCTACCGCAAGCTGACTCCAGCACTGAAATTCGGATTAGTGTAGGAAAGCCTCCACTCCTAAACCAACAAAGCAGAATTACTTACTGTGATCTACTTTCTTTCCTTGAAGTTTTGGGCTATATGAACTGTAGGATGGATTCACTTCGAGCTGGGAAGGGTCTCTGTGAGGGTATTAAAAAGCCTCCTCATGACCCAGAGTGGCAGCACCTTGTGCCTGACCTCTGCCAAACTATTCCCAAAGCAACAGAAAGCACCACTGGGATACAGCAGCTTCTGACTGAAGGTTTAATCTTGAACACCAAAAAGGGAAAGAAAGAGAGGCAACCTTTGCTGTGAACTCATCGTGAACCTTCTGCAGAGTTCCAGGCTTACACTCAGGTTTATTACACTTAAAGGGGTTACCCTAAGCAACATGAAATATTTACTATGGCAATCAAAATACAAGTGAATAATCTGCTAATTATGCTTACTAATTAATACTCATTTGAATTTCTGAGTTATCTAAGTAGGAGCATAGAGTACCCAGTTAAGGGGACACACTGTGCTCCAAAGTCCAATCTTTTGAGCACTATAAATAGGTGGTTTAGGAAAGCTAGGGCCGGGTTCTATTAGAGGAGCTGCTAAACCAGAGCGTGGAATGCAGCAAAAATATTCCCTCCACCAACCGTGCTCCGTTACTTCAAAGAATTCAATATACCCCAGTGCTGCTTTCTCAGAGATGAAAATTGTCATTTTAAGTTGTCTGGTCCCACTCCACTTAAATGATCCTTTAATTTCCTTTCTGATCCCCGAGCCCTCAGGTGGCTCGCGCGGCGCTCCGTGCCCGGGGTCGCATGTGAAGTTCACAGCTCCTCTGCTGAGCTCCTGATCCTCTCCCCAAGCAGCCCTTTCCTGTCTCGCTCTGCCTTGCGTGCTCTGCTCCCCGGCAGCATCAGCTGCCAGCCTCAATCCCTCTCCTGGAACGCCCCTTCCCCCTCCAGCCCGGGCCTGACATCCGGAACTGACTTAGGAAGTGCTCTAATGGTTACCAAATTTTTGGGAACTGCCTCAGCTTTTCGGAGCTGAACATGTGTTCAGTGCAGGCAGCATCCACCGGCACCACTTGACCTCACGGCAGCCTTCGACTTGCTGATTTTTCTTTTCCTTTTTTTTTTTTTTTCCACTCTTTATCCCCCCCCTCCTTGAAAAAACAAGAAAACTTTTACCAGATAACACATGATGTAAATGCAAAATTATGTTGTGAAATGACTGCAAACATGCTGTTTTCCAGATGTTTGACGAGACAGTAAAGAAACAGCACAAAGAAGGGTCAACAGTTTCCGTCAGAGACTCTGCTGGGTTCCACATGAAAAAAAAACCCCAAACCCCAACATTCAGATCTCATAAATTCAAGGGGCTCTGCACAGCTGACAAGCTATTTAGGCTTTAAAAAACAAAACGTGAGGTTCCTCTGTCATCTGCCAAATTTCACTCCATCGATAGGTGGTTAAAAGCCATTTGACTGTTAACATTCTATGAATTTCCTAAACCCATTATTGCCTCAAATACAAGAGACTGCCTGGGAATTGCTGCTCCTGGGAAAAGCTATCTGAGGTAAGCAGGGCTGCATCCTCTGTTTGCTTATAAATACAAATCTCCCTGCACAAGCCCAAAACTTTGCAGGAGAAAACGATCAAAAAGAGTTGGAAGAAGAGATGAAAGAACAAAGCAGCTGCCAGGCACTTCCCCTCATCCCCACCACGCCAAGAATGACTGACTATTGCCACAAGGAATATCAGCTTTTGTTTTCCAGCCGTTCATCCCCAGCTGATGCCAGAGGCACAGACAGATCACCCGGGCGAGCACGAACGGTGCTACCGGCGCGGGGCCCGGCAAGCTGTGGAGCTGGGGACATCTCTGCATCAATCCATCAGGACCGGCAGGGCTGGAATTCCATTTCGTTCCAACTCTGCTTCCTCTCGCAGGACGCAAACCCGTCCTTTTGGGCCAGGCCAGCAGGAGCTGTGATTATAAGATTCTTGCTACACTTTTCTTCCGTCCCCTTCTCCACGCAAGCAATTTTTACCGAGAACATGACTTGTGATGGGCTGGGTCACGCTTTTTACAGAAATTCAACAAATTAATCTTGAATTTCAGCATGTTTCTACATAGGAAAACACCAACCATAATTCACAGACAGCTCTGCCAGAGTGGAAGCTACAGCTCCAGACCCACTCATTTGTTAGTGTGGGATCCACTCCGTGCAGGATCACTTTGGATGCCTTTTAAAGACACGTGGCTCAGTCCCACCCTGTGATGTTTACATGGGGCCTGCAGCTCAGCGAGGTCAGGCTGCTGCTCTGAAAGCAGCACAGCCTCTGTGCAAGCTCCCACCCTGCATCCATGAGGTTCTGGATGCAAGGAAAGGCATCCCGTGAGGATTTTCTACACGAGGATACCGACAGCGTGATTATAGTGAATTATGGTTTGTCTTTATGTGAAAGCAACACCACTGAAAACATTTTAACTCCAGACAGAGCATCGGTGCATGTCTCTGAAACTCCTGGTTCTGTTCTAGCTGCACTGATCAGTTCCCCTGTAGACAACCCCAAGCCCACAATGAATTCATTCCCTGTATTCAGCAGCCGGTAATAGCCAGTAGTTGGCAGCACGGTCCCTCCACCTCAGCCACAAGCCTTGGGGAAATCTCCCCTGGCTGGCAGAAATCTGCATCTGATGGTATGTTAGGAACATATTTGTTCTCCTTCTCTGCAGTAATCAGGATAAAAAGTTCATGTGCTCTGCCTGCCTCACTGTCAAAGCAGGATGTTCCTCTGCCAGGAGAGTCTGACACAAGAGGAGCTGGGTTTCCCTGTTACTGACTCAATAAAATCCCCAGCTTGTCTTTTTCTGCATTATTACAACACTAAAATATTGCATGAATTGAACTATATACTTAATTTTATTTACAGTGAAAGAAATCATTCATTTGGTTGTGAAAGAGTTAATAAGGAAGAAAATCACACACAGTGCGTGTTAAAGGTTAGAGGAATAATCAGTCATTTGAAAAACACTACATAAACATTTTTCCGGATGCAATTTTCAGTCCAAGGATACATTTCCCAGTAGAAATCAGCAGCTAAAAAGGAAATCATTTAGTCTCCGTAAGTGCCAAATTGTATCCTGATTTTTCCTGGTCTGGCTCAACTTTCAAAACTAGTGGTTCAACTTCTGCAATCTTTCACCCAATGACTATATAAACACATCCTTATAAGACAGACATAATCCTTGGGTGGGCCAATTTATGTTGGATTATGAAAATACTTAAAGTACAGAATCGTATAATGACTGTTGTCCTTTGGTTTCCACTAAAAGGAAAAAAAACCCCTCAACACAGACAGTCTCCGCTCCTTCCAAGGGCTCTCCGCGACAGTTGTCTCTGGCAACTGTGTCAACATCTTCTGAAAGTGATTAGGTACCACTCCATTTATTATTTAGTTATCACAAGCTCTATTTTAATGACACCTAATGTGACACGTATCTATTTTGAGCTTTCACATGCAGAGGGAAAAAAAAAAAATAATCCCTGGCAAATTGTCTGCACGTCAATGTGGTGAGTCCCCGCTGCACAAGGGGAGGGGGGAGAGTTGTTCCCCACCCCAGCCAGAAAAACAGTTCTGACTCTCAAAAATCCTCTGGCTACTCTCTGTTTGGTTAAAGGTTATATAAATAGTAGCTTTAAGAAGGATAAAACAATCTCCATACAAAGCAAACATATTCATTTGTAATTTATTGCTGCCCGATGCACACATACACATACCCAAGTATAGATGTTAAATCCAAAAAATTATCTGTTCCTGCCCACTTGTACTTTCAGCGATGGAACTGAGGAACAATGGAAACTTTTATTCTTTGTGGAAAGGTAAATTCTGTTTTTTCACTTCCCCTCTGAAACCCTAGAGTTTTTACAGGCAGCTACAAAAGTCAGCATGTTAAAGCCAACAGTATCCCATCTTCAACACTTACCATGTGGTAGAACAGAACTTTCCTTTCCCTCCAATGTATAAAGTTATGTGAAAGAAGACATTTTTTCAAGTCTACAGAGAGTAAAGAATAAATTATAGTGATAAGATCTGGAAAAGTTTGGTTGGAAGTTAAGAGATTTTCACATCTGTGTCTACACATCCATGTCTTGGGAATAATGTATCTCGAGTACCAGTCACATAAAAATGCAAGAAATTGTTCCTCTCTCAAAAGCAGCCAAATCATTCATTGTACTCATGTCTACACTTTGACTGGTAGCTTCCAGCAGAGATCTGAGCTAGCAAACTACAATGCTTCCCCCTAATTTCAAACCCTGACTATTTAACGTGTGTATGCATAAAAAAATACATAATTAGTAACATATACACAACTTAATTCACCATGCCATTATTCCCTCTTGGAGCTGGAATAAGTTAATTTATTCATGCTGTTCAAACATAAACTGAGTGATGGTGCAGGGACTCTGCCTGTAACACCATGAGCCTGATTTATATCCCTGAAGTCAGTGACCATCTTTCCCTCTGTTTCTGAGGGCTTTGGGATTCACTGCTTTTCCAGGCAGATTCTTACACTGTGCTGTGCATAGCAGTCCAGTGTGATGTCAACAATAGCTGAGAAATTACTCCTCATTTATTTAAATAAACGTGGTAATGGCACAGCCTTTCATGAGCCTGGTGCAGAACACTTGGATGCATCACACGGCAGGAACAGCAGGAATTGAGCTGTTTGAAACGCTCCTTGAGGCTTTTCTAGGCCAGCTCAAGATGGGAGAACAGCTGAAAATAAAGCAAAATGTGCAGCCTAACCCTCTGTGGGCATTGCCTCCTGCTCAGGTAACAGAAACATGATGCACACCTTTGACACACCATTCCACAGCTTTATTCCCATGAAAGAAAAAGAATAAAATTATTTCAGCCATCAAGACTCCAATGCTTTCCTCTGGTTGTCTAGTACAGTGTATGATTTACTTAAAAGACAGATTATATTATGAACCTCTAATTCATAGAAATAATAATTTTAAAAAAAGTATTCCACAAAACACACACTGAGGTCCTCCAACAATGAAGTGCAAGTATCTCACTTTATCCTAATTTTTGACAGGACAAAACATTCCAACAGGTTCAGCAGGGCAGAATTGTAGCAGGCACACCAAGAAAGCCCAGGTAGCCCTTTGAGGCACAAAAGAAAAGTTTTTGTTCAAAATCAAGAATTTCTGGCTGACATATTTCACGTTCCTTTCGGCTTTAAAACACCCTGCTCTGAAAGCCACCATTATTTACAAGTGAAGAAAGAAAAGGGAATTTGCCCCATTTCTCCCCACTCCTCACTCTGCTATTGTCCCCTGTATCTATTTCCAGGAAGCCAGATTCATTAGGGTTAATCTGCCTACTAAATGAATAAACAAAGGATTTCTCTGTCACCAAGGGGCCAGGTGAGCCGATATCATCTTCTAACACAGAAAATCATCCACACAAATACAGCGCAGGAAATTACCTGCTGCAATCCCACACCTGGGATCATTTGGCAAGTGCCTTAGAAATGTTGAGTAGATGACTGAAATCAAACTAATTATGGGGGTTTTCTTAATGCAGATCTTCTATCAGGAGGAAAAAAAGGCCTTTCTGAAAATGTGATGTAAAAAGGTCTCAATTTCTTGGCTTACCTCACTTACTAACAATTCAGAAAACTTCCTCGGATGAAAACGTTACAGGATTTGTGTAATTAAAGTATTCTGCTTCCTCACTAATGACAGTCACCTCTGGCTGTCTCCAGCAGTGCTCACACTGCAAAAATATCAAGGTTTACAAATTGCTGCTGTGAGAATCTAATGAAAGATACAGGAAAAATGATCTAATGAAGCTGACATAAATACAATTTCTAATCCCACAACATCCACATGCCCAGCTAACTCCTCACACAGCCCCAGCTCCAAGGGCTGTTAGTTCTCACATTTCTGGTGGGTGTCACAGCTTTGGGAGTTGACATCTGAAGGATGAGTGGACATCTGGAGAAGATTCAGATCTTACTTTCCAAATCTTTGCTTCTTGTGCAGACGTAAATCATAGAACCATGGGATGGTTTGGGTTGGAAGGGACCTTAAAGCCCATCCAGTTCCACCCCCTGCCATGGCAGGGCCACCTTCCACTATCCCAGATTGCTCCAAGCCCTGGCCTTGGACACTTCCAGGGATGGGGCAGCCACTTCTCCAGGCAAATACTGAGGAAATATTAGGAGTAGGAAGAGAGGTTGGGGGAATTTACCAAAAAACTCCAAATACAAGACAGGAACAAGAATTCCTTCCATGCAGGGGTGTGAACTGTGCACGTGTTACAGCAGAAAAGGAGCCAACACGGGGATTAGGAACTACAGAAAAAGCTGTGACTGGGACTACGGAGACAAGAGGAAAACCTGAAGAAAAAGGAAACAAAAATGGGAGAGATCCTGGGATTCAAAGAAAGGAGACACACCCAGGTAGAAACATGGGCACAAACCCCAAAGTTTAGAGCTTGGCAATGCTATGGAGGAAGACAGAGCAGGATTTGAAGCTTTGGGACGAATGCTGCTCCCACAACTACAGAGCAAAGGGCTCCCTGCCCTCCCGCAAACACGGACTCCGTTTGATGTTCCTTCTACAGCAAGCAAGAGGAGATAAATTAAAATTGAGAACCTAGAGAGGGCTTTGATCCTACTGCCTGGAAATATGTATAAGAATATTTTCTCCAGACGTACTTTTGCTATATATGGAAACCAAATGCTGACTAATCACACAAACCTTATGGTGCCTGAGCACAGCTGCAAGCTGCAGCAGAACACTGTCACAGCAGCCCAGGAAAACGGGGAAATCCAAAAAGTTTGCTGAGAAAGAGGAGAAAATGGTGATCAAAGGCACTGGAGGCCCGATCAGACAAGATCTAGCTGGTGAGCTTTTAAGATACAAGTGACACATTTATGACTTATTCTTGTATTACTGAACTTCAACAGGCCAAGTAATGATTATCCATTTTCCAAGGGTAGAGAAAAATGATTCTCTCTGAGATCTGCTGACTCAGGACAGCAGTAATGGGATGCAAAAGCCTGAATTTTGGTTTATTGGTTTATAGATAGCACCAGCTGGAAAGGATAGAGCTATTTGGAGCTGTTGACCAGGACATGGCCTCACGTCCCAGGCACAGACAGGGATGGGATGTGGACAGAAGCTCTGATGTGGCACCGTCACTCCTGGTGATGGCCAGACAACAGTCAGGGCTCGAATGTGCCTAAGGAATATGGGGGTTTAATTTCTCCAGGTACTCCTTATCCTCTGAAATGGGAGAAATACCAACTCAAAGAGCGGCATCAATTCTTGCTTTTCACTTTAAGTGCTCATCAGTATGGCATAGCTAATTAATGCTTTCAATAGGTGTTAAAAATTCCTGGGCTGTAAGGCAGTAAATGCATTATGAGCAGGCAAAGGCAAGTGGCTACAGTTTAGAAGCACAAAGGTGAGATAATGGCCTTCCACATCATTGAACTGTCAACCTCATTTAGCACAAAGCCTGGCATCTGGAGATTTCAAATCATACAGCCGTTTAAAAATATATAGAATGTTAAATTAAATGACAAACACGAGACATGTCACCTTTTAGAGGCAGAAATGTAAAACCAAAGCATATGTTCTCCAACTGTATTTGCTTCAGGATCAGCAATATTTTTGTAACCTCATTAGTTTCTTGACTTGGTTTTAAACATGCGAGGATGGATATACAAATAAGTTACAGGTCCTCCACGTGATATCCTCAATTATAAGTCAATCTTTACCAGCAAAATAAATTAAGAACTGTAAGTTTAACTCTTGTGGAAGGTGAAGACAATAAGGAAAAATTTCTGCAAGTTGTTAGGGATGAAAGTCCCTCTGTACTGTGAGCTCTGAATGCAAGAGGCCTGTGCAAATACCCCAGTTTCAAGCCTACATTTACAAGCACACCCTGTGGCTCTGTGTGTGTCAAACTGTCCCTGACAACCCCAGGGCTCAGAGGCAGGAACGAACCCAAGCTCCGGTACCCTGGACCCAGTCTGGCTGTGTGACAGAGCCCAGGCTGTAGCTGGCTCCACACAGGGTGGGTTTCGGTTTTGGCACCGTGTCCTGTCACTGCTTCAGTGGGAGAGTGTCACACCAGGGCAGCTCTGTGGGACGAGGGGAAGGTGACAAACCCCACTCCCCAGCACCATTTGGTACCTCTGTATGGTGCTGCTGCTCTTGAGAGCCCAGCTCCATGTCCCCCTGGAAAAGGGGGGCACCCCTCACCTGCCACCCCCGTGCCAGATCCGTGTCCTCCCGTCACGTGCCGTGACCCGGAGCGGGCGTTCGCACTTCACGCCTTGCACAATCCTCACTGAAGGGTTATTAAAAGGCCATAACTAGGCCAATAAAGCTGGATTTTATTTGTTCACGCACAGCAGCAGGGGAGTGCTGCCTGCTGATGGCACTAAGCAAAACATCACACCCCCAGTCCAAAACCTTTTTCAACTCCTGCTGTAGAACTGGATCAGCTACAAGTTTAACAGAGAGCAGGTAAGGCTGAAAAATCAGATCAGGTAGAGCTGGTGCCCTTCTACCTTCCCCTCTTCACCCTCTACCAAAACCAATTTTATAGCATGGGAAATATTTGATACCACCTAATGATCACTAATTAATAATCTCACTGAGCATCTTTAGGATGTGCATCCTCCCAAGGACCTTCTTCCATGGGGATGGATTATCTTCCTCTGCAGGCACTGTGGGACCAGCACAAACCAACTGCAGTATAATTTAATTTTTTTTCTGTCAGGCAGATTCACAAAGCTTCAATCACATTTCATTGCACAGAAAGGAAAAAGCATGAGCCAAACTTTGAAATAAAATCATGAAATAGTGAAGCACTGCTGGCAGTTCAGCTTACCGGGCATCAAAGTTTAAACTTTGCTTTCAACCTCAGTTTTCCAAACACACTGTCACTCACCATAATATGGGTTAAAAATAAGAGAAAGCAAAGATGAAATGTAAATGATTTAAATGCATGCATATGTTCTTTTGTAAAATGTATAATGCAGCTGCAAGGTTTTTCCTCATATTTTGGACACAAATCAAGAGGGAAATGGTTCACTTATGATACAGTGAATTTTTTATCTAACTTCAGTGCTAAAATGTAGCTCCCTGTAAGCATTTCACTGTATACTGTGTGTTGGTTTACTTTTATTTGTTTGGGGTTTTTTTAGAGCTTAAACACAAACACCAAAACCAAAAGACTAACACCAGAGCACTTTTTGCTTCTCCAAATTCTTTCACAGCAACTTTCTGCTCGTTAAAAATCCACCAGCAACACAAAAACTTTGCAGATGATCTCTGGCCATTTATTACATCTGACATTCAATCACAAGTAAAATTATCCTTGTCCATCACTGAAAATACATTTTAAAAGCAAACAGTACACAGTGGTTTGCTCAGCATTCCTGCTGTAAATAATAGAGGTGAAAATCCCAATTAATGAGAACTGCAAGGAGCTAGCAAGATTCTTAACTGCAACAGTTTTTGTATCAAGGCAAAATTAAGTAGGTAGCACCTTTCTGGAGTGGTATAGTCAAGATTCTTTGTAGTGTCCCAAAACTGAAAGAAGCTACGAATGACAAAGATTGCAGTTCCTGCTCTGCCTTTCTCAAGTCAACAGCACTGTGACTCGGAGCAGAGGAAATGCAACACAAAAGGGGATGGCAGAGCCAGTTACCAAAACTCCCACTACTCCAACCCGTGCCAAAGCCTCGCAAATTCCAGGAGTTATCCCGCAGCCCAGGTGGGCTGCAGGGAGCCAGGGCCAGCTGCGCCTGGGACAAACGGCCAGGCAGGCGAGCCCCGCTCCCGGAGCAGATGTGAGCTCCAGGGAAAGCAGCTGTGCCGGAGCCCCCGGGGTGTTCCACACGAGGCACAAATGGTTGCCCGCTGTTGCTGGAGGGAAGTATCAGGGAAGAAAGGCTTGGCAAGCCTGGGATTTCAGAAGAGGACGGTCTGCACCCCACTTGACCTGGGGACATGGGATTTTTGATAGGACTATTACAATCGCAGAGCTTATAAAATATATTTGGAAAGGCTTTCGTGTTGGTTTTGGGATAGGATACGAAGGCCCCAGGAATCCACTCTGAGGCCTTAAATCTGTGGCCAAACTCCAGCAAAAGCCATATGTTGTTCATATCAGCACCTTTTGCTTTTCCCTTGCTCCATTTTCCAGGCCCGCACCCAGCAGAGACTCGATGCACCAGGGCTCAGGGACCACCTCTCACCTGGAGAAATCCCAGGATAATGATGCCAGTAATCCCAAATCTGTTTTCTGTCATTTGCTGACTGTGCCCAGCTTGTTTTCACCTTCACAAGGGGCGCAGCACCAGGTTTATGCACACATGGAGTGCTTCGCTTCGCGCGCTCCCTCGGAGACTCCACGCTCCTTTTGGAAGGAGGCGAGTCCCAGGTGGGCAGGTCCAAGCAGGAATAAAAGCCCCACAGCTGGGGGTTGGGACCTCCAGGATCCTCCTTGCACACAAGAGCAGCTGAGGAGGAGAATGGTGACAATCAGGGGCTCCTTTCACCCCGTGCTCCCGTTCCCTGCTCTCTGCAGCAGCCACTTGCTGGCACCAGCTTTGGCTTTTCGGAATTCTCCAGCCAGAGCTGGAGCAGTAACCAGCACCCAATTTAGCCTGGGCTGTAATAAAAAGTGAAAGTTAAAAGCAATGCGAGCAGCAGATAAAGAACTATTAAAATCTGTCTGGGGTGATGCCAGGGATGGAGTCCAAGGCAGGGGAGGAGCCACAGCTCCAAGCCAATGGGTATCCCACAGTGTTGGATAATTAAGGAAAACAAAATATTTTCCATCTGTTTCTTTACCCCTTACGTCACCGAGGCAATAAAATATATACACAAGTAAGCACCAACAGGCTGTATTTCAACTTAGATATAAATATTTATTCCCAGCAGAGAACATCTTTACTCCAGCAAGTAGCCAGGGTGAGGAGGCTGTGATTGGAACACTCTCAAGGTATTAAACTCCACCTTAGAGTAGATGAAATGCCTGGCTAATTTATCATGCCAAATAGCTCAGTTTTATGTGTCATACACCTAAATCCATACTTCTGCTCACTTATCCTTATTATACCTCATAATAATGGACAATTGCTAAAACCTGCTCTTTTTGGACTAACAGTGGTGAAATTAAGTGCTTATGCTGATATTACACTGGAAATTACAGCAGGAGGAAACTGGAAGACAAAAGGAAGAGTCTGCAGAGACCTGAGGACAAGGGCTGATGTTCTGGAACACCTCCTGAAAAGAGGGGAGGACAAGCTGGAGGATCTCAAGAGGACCAGAACCAGAATCCTGATGGCTGAAATCCTTAACATCTAACAGACACTGCAGGCCAAAGTGGCAACAAGAAACAATGAGGCACATTTAGATGTTTTTCAAAGCAAACACGGGAAATGGTGAGCAAATACTTCAAAAGATAAAGCCTAATTTAGTGAAATCACTAAATAAGGATGTCTCTATTATAAACTAGTTACAAATAAAGCTTTCCCTAAAACAATACTGCCTCCAAAATTCAAATACTCTTCTTTTAACTTGCACATCCATTTTAAGACCATTTTAAGCAGTCCAGATTAATAGATGAGCTTAGAATATGTTACAAACTTATAAAAATATAAAGATTTGCAAAACGATTCCTTTAAGCAGTGCAGGAAAAGAGCAGAAATGTCAATGCACACGCTGCCTGCAAATACCAGTGGTGTGTTATTTCTGTGCAATCTCTCAAAACACAAGTACAGACACTGAGGTTTCTGGATCTCTTGTAAGTTTAACAGTAGCTGGGAGCTCTTAGATCTCCAGCTATAATAAATATTGTATCCTACAGAAGCCCATCGGGAATCTCAGCTCATGTGTTGTTCCACAGAAGATTGTGGTGTCAGATATGATTAGAATCAACACTTCCCACTTCTTCAGAGCTTTAAAGCTACCTACACACAACATTAACAGCTGTTAATGAAAGATAATTAAGGGGCACATAAGAATCTCATATTAAGAATGAGCTTTTGTTAACTAGTGCAAAATACCCAGGATAATAAGATTTTTTTTTTTTCCCCCCTAAATAAACCCAAGGCATTTCTGTGCCTAGACCATGCTCTAGCCCACTGCAATTTTTCAGCTGATATGAACTGAAGGTGGCTTCCCCAACTGGAAGTTAGCAGCTCACACTTAAGCAGTGAGACACTGCAGAGGCTGCACTAATGGAGCCCTGTACACGCGTCAGGCAGGTTGTGTGACACGAGAACAACTGTCTGGGAGCAGCAGCACTGTGCCAGTGACCATTATCGGGGCCCCTGGGGGCCCCACTGCAACTTATCTTCCTATGTGAGGAAAAACCCCATGCCCTTGGATTTGGTTACGATGCTGGGGAGGTCACAGTTCAGCTTTCAGGGAGCTGTGACACCAACAGAGGAACTGCTGGGCCAAAAATCACGTGGGAGAGATGAACGAGGAGAGCAGCACCTCCAGGGACCTCAACTGCTTAAAGTCAAATTCCACCCAGCACAGCAGGGTGTAGAAATTGCTGATTTTTGATTTTCACTTGTATCAGTGAAATCAGATGCATGTAGCACCATTTTTTTAAGCTGATACAGACTTGTTTTGAAACACAACCATCTTAGAAGAGATGAACTGCTTCAATCACTATCAGACTGCTCAGATGCACCAGAGGCAAACTGGGATGAGGCATCTCCTCTGTCCCTTGCAGGGTAAAGCTACCCCAAATCACCACGTTGTGCTGTGGGGAGCGAGCTCCCACCTCCAGAACTGACTAAACCACCCACAATCATCACAGGGTGGAAAATTAAATCAGTATCTAATGATTCTGCTGCTTTTCACTCACTGCTCCCATGCTTGTCCTCTCCAGTGTACTTCTCTTGCCTCCAGAAAACACCCACCAGTGTTTCAAGACATTAATGCTACTCCATGTAGCCCTGCAGCTGAGTCTTTTCCCAATCCAGGCAATGATCCAGCAGCAAGTGCCCAGTCAGTAGTGTCAGGTCATTTTAATTTCTCCTCACATCTCCCCAGTCTATAGGGCATAGCTGTTTCTAGATGTAATCATGTACACTGCATTGGCATCTTGGAGCCTGTTGGAGTCAGTTCTGTCTTAAGGCTCTCCTCAAAAATCATCAGATAACATTTTCTCAAATTAGATGAAATAAATCAAGTTGAAAACATTCTAAGTACCAGAATTTTGCATTATGCAGCTCATGCACACACACACTTAGCCAGGCAGATGAGCTGGATGGAGAGAGCAGGAGCACATGTGAGAGTGTGCTACTGCACTGAGGAAACAAAGACACCTGAGATGTCCCACGTGCTGTCACTAGTCAAGGAATAATGCATAAAATGTTATGCAAATAGGTAACATAATAAGCATTTAAAATAGACATATTAACTGAATCAGCACGGAAGTTATTCCAGGAAAGAACCATAACTTAAACTCATGTAAATTTAAGCTGACGGGACGAATAACGACAAACCAAGCAGTGCTGGGTCGGTGTTTCTGTGTTACTGAACAGGTGATGCCCCCTAAGAGCAGCTTGTTCTCTGCCCGTTATTAAAACTTCTCAATTGCTGTGAAGAACAGCCCAGGGGCCAAACCCCTTCCTTGCCTTCAAAGCTCAGCATTATACTCTGCAGTCCTGAGTGCAATCTCTATCTGCCACAACAAACCACCTTTATCCCATGCAGGTAATTACAGGTTCAGGTCAAGGACTGCAGCCCGGATTGATTTCATCTCTCCGCAGCCCTGGCCGGCTCCACTCAAGCAGGGCAGCTCGAGCAGCCGTGACACCGGAGCTCCTGGAATGGGAACCCAGCCCCGGCTCAGCCTGGCACTTATTGCCTGTGGCAGCAGGGACAGCCTGGGAATTCACAATGTCGGTGACTTCATCTGCCAGCTGCATTCACACATCTTTACTACCTGAATAACTGATCTCCGCTACTCCGAGGCAGCACTTTGTGGTGTACAGCATTTGGGAATAAATATTTGATCATGCATACAACAGAAAGGAGCTCAGATGGTCTAAGGTGTGACAGCAGAAGTGTTTATTAAATTCCAAGTGAGAGCAGTGCTGGACAGTAAAAATTGGTCCCGTGGTCCCGGCCTCACAGGTATGGTGATGAACAATAAAAGGACAACTCCCTCCCCCACAAAACTCCAGTCAATTCTTCTGTTCATTAAACCCTCTGCAGGCAGAGCTCTCTGTCCATGACAGGCCAGTCATACACAAAAGAAAGGGAAGTACTAAATTACAAGCTGATTTTAAGTGGGCATTGATTGAAGTAACCAGAAGAGAGCTCAGTATTGTCAGAGTTTCATACAACAGTAATAAACAATCTTCATTAAAAAATGATGTGTGCACCCCCCAGCAGCACAGCACTTGCCAGCTTTCAGTTGAGAACATTAAGGTTCCCCCCACCCCACACACAATCAAAGAGGAGAAAAATCCTCAGGATCTTTTTCTTCTACAAAATTAATTTTATTCATCAAATAATGCCATTCACTGAAATCCTTCCCACTCAATTTCTGCATTTGTCCTAAGCAAGAAAGAAACAGATTTATGACTCTATTCTGTGATCTCCTCTCAACAGGAAGGGAAGAGGTTGATGCAAAAAAGAGATCAGACAATTCCTCTGTCAATGTTCTCATCCTCCACTAGCAATGCAACCAAATCATTGTTTGGCTGATGGGTAAGTGTCCAAAACCCCTTTGTGTGAGGGAATAAACAGGGCTTTCCAGAGACAGACACACAGATGCAGCCACTTCTCTTAAATGAGCAAGACTGAGTCACTGAGCACACCTGAGGGCCTGAGCCCACACCTGGGGTGCAGCTGAAGGGAAACACTTGTGTGTACACTCAATGCAGCTGTGTGGGCAAACTCCCTGACCAGCAACTGCTGCAAAATTCTTTCTCTAGAGGCCTTCTAGCTCTGAAAGCTCAGAGTTGACTGTACAGATATCCCAACCCTCCTGCACCCTTAATTTCTGCATCATTCATTATACAGAGAGTTCTCCCAGGTTTAATTTTTCAGGTATGTAATACATATGATATGTGTCATTCCTCCACAGGTTACAGAATGAAAATTCAGAGAGGTGCCTGGGTGGTTCTGGTGTGTAAAGAGCGTGACCTTCAGCTGCAGCATCTCCTGCACACAGAAGGACTCTTTAAGGTTTCTCTTTCATCTCTGGGCTCTAATAAAGTCTTAAATGGAACCTGACTTACTAAGACTTAACCCACCTGTGTCAAAGCCAAGCCCACAGCCTGAGCACACTCTTGGGAAGGATGGACACCTACACACAGCAAGCAGCTCCTACCTGTACAGTGGTTCTGCTGCTGCATTATCACCAAAGGCTTCCTGTTTCACAAAGATTTAAACTCCCTGTTGTCCCTTTAACATTCCCAACTGCCAATCTGGAATAGCATTGGAATTACAGTGCATTTAATCCTTGAGGGTATATTCTCTCTGTGATACATATGACTAAAATGTGCGCATTGAGGGACAAACGTCCAGTAGCTTTAGGTGACTGAAACTTTGCAAACTTTTCTTGAAAAAATAAACCTGAGAAGAGTGTCTTAGGAGAATTTTAAGTTGAGAGAACTATATTGAAGTACACATTTTTTAAATGCATCCATGTAATCTTTACAGATTCAGCCATCCACCTTGAGAATGCCACTGCAAATTTTCATTATTGATAACAGTATTAGAGTTTTGCACTTTTTAAATGAAGACTTTTGCAAATGATCTTATGAGATTGTCCTTAGTACACCACAGTTTTACAGACACATGAGGAAAATCATGCTTAAAAAAAGCACACAAACTGCTTATTAAATGCAACAACAGAGTTGTCACCAACGGGGGAGAAGGAAGGAAGCTTTTGAGAATGGCAGAAGGATAATGGGAGAGGATAAACATGTACTCGAAGTCTTTTGATAGGAAGGAGAAGTGATGAGTCAGATAAGTAGAGGCGCCACACGGGTTGCATCTCCAAGCAACAGGCAATCAAACCTCCAGATAAGCATCTTCATAGAGTGCAACAGGCTCCAGTGCAGGGGCAGAGCTGAACAATCACTTCCTGGTTCAGCTCAGGCAGGAAAAATTTATGACCTACTTAAAAATCCTTCAAACCTAAAAATGTCTTTCCCATAAAGAACTTCAGCCATGTAGGGCATGCCATGGGAAGAGCAGGAAATGAGAGTACTTGAAGTGGTGTACTGGAACACAAAAACACAATGCTGTACATGAGTGGTATTTAAACTAAACCCTTCCCATCCACAGCTGAGATTAATGGAGTTTTCTGCACATCTGAGAGGTGAGAAGAGAGGAAAATAAGCATAAAATACTCTTCTTCCCTTTGCTGGGCCCTGCTACAAGAACAGCTTGAAATCTCCAAACACAGAGTGTGTTTTTATCTTGTGTCTCCTTTACTCTGCAACAATTCACACCCCTACACCATCACACAATCTAGAATTTGAACTCCTAAGTTCTGCATGGGAAACAGGGAGGCTCAGGCAATACAAAACCTGCAAAGAGATGTTAAATCCCTGAATCAAAAATCAATTCCAACCCAAACTGTCTGGGTGAAGTAAATAAAATACTGCCATCAGTATATCCCTAACAAAACCCATGTACTGTTTATAAGAAACTTATGAGGTGTTACAACCAAACTGAGTCACTGCTGTACAGTAAATAGATTTTCAGTGTCCTAACAATGTATACAATGGATTTTGGCAATTTTAATATGGACACACATGTTAAAGGCATTACAAATGAGGCTTCATCACATTCACATGAGTCAGTTCACATTAAAGCCCCATCCACACCTCAGGAAAAGTTGTTTAGCACGGAAGAGGCACAGTCCTGTGTGTCCATTGTTTCTGCTGTAGATGGAGTAACACAGCTTCAGGAAGTGCTACAGTCACAGAACTGTCACATTTCAGAATTATTGCACATCCTTGTTACAGGTGAAGGCACTGCTCCTACACAGGAGGGAAAAATCCCCACCCTGATAATCCTGATATCTCTGTATCAGCTGATAGTGAGGCACAGCTCTGCCATTAATCACTGTGAATCTCAAGTGTCACATCCACAGCCTGAAGCACTCCTGTGATTCCAGCTTGTAACCTTTTAGGAGCAATACGCATAGACGAACTAGGCCAAAAAAATAATCATAACTGATGCATTGATATTTCCTTCTGTATCAAACAATTATTTTCAAAGCTACTTTGTCATGTAGTAAAACAAACAAAATTCCCTTTCAATAACCAGCATCAGATGTTTGTCTAAGCCCAACAGGAATTAATTTAACAACTTTTAAATATTTGAAAATGGAATTTATAAGGACAATTCTCAATATCCAAAGTAAATGTGGTTACTATTGAACTCTGTTATAAACACATATATGAAATGCCCTGTAATACCCAAATAAATTCATTTGGCAAACAACGAAGTATCTTGGACTCAGCATTTATATCAAACAGCAAACAGAGTCTGAAACAGGAGCTTTTATTTCAACTCTCTTTAAACCAACCTTCAGAAAGCCTTTTCTGTATGTGTTACAGTCTCTTTTTACAGTTTAACCTCAATCCAATCAGGAGTCTCCAGGGATTTTCAAATCGCTAAAGATTAAAATCCTCTCCGACTTGGCTGTTTGACTAATGCTGTGTGTTTAATAATTCTACTTGTGAGAGATTTTATTTGACAAAATCCTGCTGTGTGGACCCTCAGATGCTGTACAGCTGCACTGGAACATAAAGCTCTGCTGCCCTTGTTTCTTTAGACAGGCTATTCCCCAGCACTGAGGGGGAAAGAGGACTTTATAGTACATCTATTACTCTGTTGATATTAACACAACCACTGTGGTATTAAATCTACACACTCTTTTCAGAGCAGAGCAGTGAAAATGTGCCTATTACACAAACATTAGATAAACTCTCCTGTTGTCCTGACTGTTCACAGAAATCAATTACATTTATGATTACATTTCAATGAAAGCTACTTTATAAATGAGATGGAACGCTAATATTCTATGCTTTAGGCATTCATTAATAAAAGCATTTCAATGTTAGTATTTGTAAATGTTCTGCTTTTTAGTTTAGGCAGTTTGTAGCATTCTATAGCTCATGTTAAACTTTACATAAATAGTGTGTCCAGATCTTACCACAATGCTGTGACTTCACATTTGAGTGGTAAGAGGGGGAAAAGAAAAATCATCATTATGGCAAGGTTGAGTACTTGTTTAAGACAGCACTTACCCTGTGGTGCAGCTGAAAACCAGGACAACCTTTATGGCAACGATTAGTAAACAAGTTACCAGCCAAAACAAAAGACCAGGTTGATGAACACGAATGTGAAAGAGAGAATGAAGGTGCTCCTACCTGAAGTAGCATCGATGACTGTGGAGACTCCCCTGCGGTCAGCCGCGGGCCGTGGTGACCCCGGCATGCTGACAGGCTCCGAGCGCACCGGCTGGATCCTGGGAACGAGACACAGTCACCACCTGGCCACGCTCAGCAGGGCCCAATCCCACCCTAACCTGAATCAGCTGAGACAAGCAGCAGTTTAATTGCGCAATGGCTTGAAAGCCGTTGAAAACTTCTCTCACTTGGTGCAGCTGAGATCGGGACAATCCACGCAGAGACTTACACAAAGTGGGTATTCCCAAAGGATGGCTCAGATGGGAGCTCTCAGGAAGCCTCATAGGAAAAAGCTCACCCTACCCAAACTGGTTAAAAAGCCTCTATCACCCTCCTCAACAGCAGCCTTTTAAAGGCCCATTTGTAATTGTTGATTCCTTTTGTAACACAGATCTGTTATTATTTCTTTTTATTTCTACTTTCTTTCTGCATATGTATACATACATATAATAAAAAAATAAAATATTTGACAGCTATATCCTTACTCATGGCAGTAATTACACACAAGGAGAAATCACACATTTCAAACCCATGGATTTCCAGTCCAAGGACAATCTGCCCACTTTTAATGGGATTAGTCATATTATCCATCTCTCTTGCTTTACTCCTAAGAGTTTCAGACACAGTCCCAAACAATCCAAGTCCCTACCACAGAACTTTGGACTTCAAATCACATGCAGAGTCAGGAGCATGGAAATTTGTTAAATCTGGAGTTACTGGGCAGGACACAAACACTTGGAGCATAAATCTCTTCTACAAATCACCAGTAAATATAAACCCACTCCTTCCTTTCCTTCCTTAGGCCCACCCCCTGCCCCCAATTCCAAATCAGCCAATGTCCAAAACCAGATGAAATAAAAACATGAAAAAGAATTACAAGGAAGGAAGAAAAGGAATGGGAAAAAAAAAAACCAGGGAGGAGGAAAACATTCCAGAAGTTCACTTACTGTTCCAACACACTGACCGCTGTCTAAATTCAGGGCATAAAGCTCCCACTCACATCTGAGAAAATGAATTTATTAAGCAATGCAGAAACTGTGAAAGGCAAGAGGACACTAAGCAAGGCCACCAGACTTTGTTCTGTCTTTCCCTGTCGTGTGCCCAAGGAAGGGCAGCAAAAGGAATCTGAGCTGCTTGGCCCGGGTGGATTTTGCTCATTGGTGCGTCACACGCTCTTCCAAGACTTTCCTCTGGACAAGCCTGATGAAAACTGTGACACGTCCTACACACGTGGCAGGAGGCAACTTCTGCACGCAACAAATGTGAGACAGCTGGGAAATCGGTTTTGTTTTTACCTGAGGCTGTTGAGATCAAGATCATCTGTGTCAAAGTCCAGGAGAGGCTGCGGGGTGTCGCTGGGCCCGTGCGACTGCAGCACGGAGGAGCTGGAGGAGATGACGGTGGTTTGGCCTGAGGGATGGATGGTTTTGAACTGGAACTGAGGGCCCATCCACAGGCGTCGATGAGGCCCAGTGTGAGTCACGATTTCGACCTGTGGGAAGGGGATATGGGAAATGATTAACACAAAGCTGCAACTTCATATAACGAATGGTTCCTTCAGTACGCTGGACTCCTGGAATCCTGATGTTCTCAAGTCAAAAGGGTGTTCTGAGCCAGGGTGTTTGGAGGAACGTTTAACAAGGGAAAATTCGGGATGTTTTTGCTAGAGAATGGATACTTTAGCCAAAAGCCAAGAGCTTCTTGCAAAGACTTGAAAGCTTGTGAACCACTAGCCTCAGGACACTGAACCCCAGTTCTTAAATTGTTCTGAAGATCAACGCTCCATCCTGGCCACCACTTCACCTGATCCTGTTGTTTCCTCCCCTTGCCAGGATGAAATACACCCCAAAACTCGAATGCTATGGCCAACAGGGAACACATTTCTGCCTGAATCTGCATGGAGCAGAGAGGAACCAAGAGCCCCCATCCCCCGGACATCCCCCATCCTGAGCAGGGCGAGGGATGCGCTTCCAGAGAGCTCGTTCCAGCTTTGTTACGGCTGCTTTGTGAGAGTTCACACCTTAAACTGCTTCCCATGGATACAGTGAGAACTAGATTTCAAATCACAGCTCCTAATTCCTGTTGGCACATGTGAGGAGAGGGCTGGCACGGAGCATCTTGTGGGAAGCACAAGATCCATAAGTGAGAGTGATGGGGAGAGTGCCGGGATGAGCCCTGGTCACGCTCAGCAGAGGAACACAACCATGGATGTGCCACATGCAGGGTCCACACAAATACACCCATTTAACCAAAATTCTGACAATTCAGCAGAGGTAGGGTGTTTGTGTTCAGGAAAACTGGGCTTTGTAAATAAAAGGGTAAACAAAGTACAGAACTTGTGTCATCAGAGAATAGAATCATTAAAGCTGGAAAGATCATGCAATACAATACTAAAAATCAAAAAGAGCTTTTAAAAATCAGAAAAAGGAAACACAAAATGAAAATATTAAGCTCTGGTGAACTCATACTTCCAAAAAAGAAAATAGACTATTAAATTCCTATCAATTTCTGCTAAAACAACAATCAGCTTCACAGCAGAAATGCAATTTAGCAAGGGAATGAATGAAAACAGATTTTTGTATAGGTATATAGATGTATACTAGTAGTGATTCTCCATCTTTAAGAAGCAATTTGAAACCCTGGATGATGTCAGTTCTCTGCTAATGTCGGACAACAACCACAGCCTATACAGCTCTATTTCCATCTTCACATTTAGCTCAGCCTAACTCAGCTTGGCTGCAGCCGTTTCTGAGGCAAGTAGCTTTTATGTAGCAGTGTAAATTAGGCCACAGATAAAGTAATCTGTGTATTTTAAGCTTGAAACCATCAGTGTCACAGAGCCGAGAGGTAAACAGATGCCTCTGCAATTTTACTGAGGCTACGGCCAGATGTTCCTATTCACTCTCCTGTTGTGTGCAGGACAAACATATTGTATCTACTTCCCACTGACAGCACACATTACCCACTGTTCTAATTGAAAAGTTGAAGTGAAGGGCGGTGTTTTTTCACTGCTTGCTGCTACTGTTGATAACAACACTTTAATTCTGAAAAACATCCTTGCACTTCAGGCTTAATCTGAAGTGGCTTGCTCGGGGAATGCCAGCGTTGCCGTGCTCCAAGGGCTATCATCACTCCTGCTCTCTGCAAGAATTGAACATTCCAGGAGCATTCTCGGAATTATCTGTGTTCTATGACATCACCTGGGATTTTTTTTTTCCCCTTCATGAATATATTTGCTCTTCTAGAGGGATGGATGTGGTGAAGTTCAAGCAGTCTAAGTTCTGTTGACATCTTTTATCTTCCAAGAATTATTAATAAACAACCCATAAAGTGGGTTTACCATACTGTCTTTTTCCTGAGGTTTCACCAGAACAGTAAAATATGCAAATACCTCTGAACGGTCCTGGAGGGGTGGAAAACCACAGGTGAAATCTGGCCCCAATGAGCTCAGAGATAAAATTCCTGTTGACTACCCTGATTGAGAAGTTTCATCATCTTTGTGCTCTGAGAAACCAGACACAGCACAAACAAATGAGATACCTCAATGTGCATCCACATCTGAAACCCCAGACAGGTAAGTGAATTCACATGACTGGTTTCCCCAGTGAATGCTCCTCCTGGACAGGTCCATGTGGAAACCTAACCTCTCATTTTAGGAAAAAGCTGTGTATGATTTATTCACCAGTGGGAAAAGCAAATCCCATCCATAAATATTTCATATTTATGCCATACACCCAGCAACACATTTAATGCATCACTCCTATAACAACATTGTTCTTAAACCAGAGGAAACCCACCTAATTTGTCAGGGTGAATTCCATGGATCAGGTACCTTGTAACTGCTTTGGCAAATCCAGAGCATTTGTAAATTTTATTTATTTAACTTTAACCTTTCATTCCTAACAGGAACTAATTCTCAGTGTATTCATGACCTACATTCTTACACTGAAGTTCTGTTTTGAGCCAAATGATCACGTATTTACTGAGTTCTTATAGAGAAGCTCCATTGACTGAGACAAAGCAAGATTGGATAAAAAGACAAAGATTTAACCTCATATAAAAATCCTTCACCAAGCATGGTAGTTTTAAAGCCATATAGGATCTATATCTGGCCATAAGTCACATCAATTATCAGTTGGAAATGATAACCAGGGAAGGAAGGAAGGAAACCAGCTACTGTCCCATTTCTATGTTCAGATGCAGGGAGTCACAGGTCACCACCCAAAAGACACCATCATTCTGCCAACTTCCTTCATCCCTGTCCAAAAAGGACCATGCCAGGAGAAAAAGGGAGATGGGTAACTTGCTGTTGCCAGCTGAAATTTCCCACTTGGTGCTGAGCTCCCCAGGGATGTGACTGAGTCAAGAATGCTGGGGCTTTATCTGTTGTGAGACCATCAGATTCACACCCACACTCAGGAGTGGAGTCAGTTTTACAGGCAGCAATACCCAGGCTATTGGAGGTTTACTTCCCACTTGAAGGAAAGTTGTGAATTTTACTTCCAGTGGCTCCCATTCCTGTTTTCCTGACCTGGAACCCCCCCAGAGCATACCTGTGACAGCCACTCCTCATCCTCCTGCCCGCTGTGGTCGGAGGCCAAGCTGTCGTAGGACTCGTGCCGGGTGATGGGCCCAGGGCTCCCCGGTGGCACCACTGAAAAAAACCCCAGAAAATTCAAAATCAGATTTACTGTTAAATGCTTAATTTTTTAAAAAAAGCTTTTTTAATAAGTTAGTGGCACAGCAATGTATATATTTTCCTAAATCTGTGACAATAGATTTTCTGGAAGCACGGAAAGAGCTCAAATATTGACATTAAAAGGTTGAAAAGATTCCTGCTCTTTGACTTGGATGTATCCATACAGCCACCAGGATAACCCACTGGCTCTTCTTTTTTTTACCTGAAGTTCTTAAAATATTGAAGTATTTTTATAATCCCATATTTTATAATCACTCCAAGTTTTAAAAATTTTTAAAAACTCTATTCTTGCAGGGCTGACCTTTATGTGTCAAGCTTCCAACCACTACAAATTTTTATAGCCATGTAGTAAACCCCCAATAATTGGAGTTTTAATGGCAAAGCAGACACAATGGTAGCCATAAATACAGAATGGCGCCTCTGTAACGTAAACAGCTTTGCATAAATCCATACACTTCATGGAATAAAGGCATCCCCATCCAGTTTTGTGTGTGTCAGTATCTGAAGCTACAGAGCCATTTCTCACACCTCTGGATCACATTCTCAAACCTGCACTGTCTCAAATTCAGCTCAGGGCCCAACTTATTCCAGAATTATTCAAAGTGCCAGATAAATTAGGACATATTCTTACAAAAGAAGCTCAGGTTGGTTATTAGGAAACATTTCTCCACTGAAAAAGAATGGTAAAGCATTGGAACAGGCTGCCCAGGGAAGTGGTGGAGTCACCATCCCTGGAGGTGCTCAAACAACTCCTGCCTGTTTCGGAGAGCACAGCTGATCAACTGCAGGCTTTCCTGTTATTGAACTCCCTAACAAACTTCATGGCTCCAGCAGATGGTTTTGCTTTCAAACCAACAGGAACTTTATGGACTGTTCTGAATATTTTTGTTCTTTCTATCCCAGGGGCAACTACCAGAGCTGTCAAGATTAGGGAAGCTGCAAAAACACAGCCCAGGGAGCAGCATCCCCCCTGCTTGGTCGCCGTATTTCTCCGTTGTGGAATACTTTTACATTTTACTGGAGATTCGAGATGGCTTTACAGTGAGAAAGAAATTTGAAAAAACAACTAAAAAGCTGAACAAATGATTAGTTTTGGTGCTACACTGGAAGCCTTTCCCTGAGGAATCACAGCCTTGCCCAGGTCTTGCCTTTCCGTGCAGCTTCCGAGCGCAGCATTAACTCTTTCCACCCAGAAGTGATGAAAGGCTGAATTCCATGGAAAAGCTCTGCCTGAGAGTTCACCAGCGGGGCAACAGTGATAAAGCCTCAGCTGAGGTCAGCCCTCAGTCATTTATTTGGCTGTTTAATAAACCAGCATTTCTGTGCCACACCTATCACAAAAGCAGCGTTTAGAGGGGCTGGTTGGGACAGGGGGATCTGTAATGGCACTCCCAGCTCACCACTGGCTCTACTCCCACCATTCCCAGTGGGAATGTGCAGTGTGCTGGGAGAAGTGACCTTATAAGACAAGTGATCCTTGCTGGAGATGTGCCAGTGCTGTGCTGCTTGTTACACATATACATATGGTCATATTTTTCCAAGTTAAAAATGCCCTTGAAGTTATAGGAACAAACACGGTGTAAAAATGCAAAGCCCCTTTTTCCTCCATTTCTGGGTCACACATCTCTCACATCGGTATCAAGTTCCAAGACAAGATTAATTTAAGCCTGGAAAGACATTTCCAGGAATTTGAGCTCAGGAGTAATCTTTTATCTTCCAGCTTAATTCTTCGAAAATCTGAACTCACACTGGAAATTACAACAGAATCTCACCCATCAGCGAGGTTATTCTGATGCTCCAAGGCAGAGTATTTTCAGTTTCTGAAGAATTTCCCAACCATGCAGGATAACAAATAATAAAATTCCAATTCTTGCAATGCTTTGTAGGAAGTAGTGGTTTTTACTGGTTCTCCTGTAATTTCTCTTTCATTGGGAAAAGTCACAAATGGAGCAGACACAGAGCAGGAGCAAGAAAGCCTTGGCTGCACAGAGATATTTTACTGCAATTGCAGGTGGTTTGTACCTTTAATAAGGTAAAATAATCAATTCAATGCCTTGAGTCTGAGCTATGCCAACTTCTGACTTTTTCTGTTCTTACACCAACATCTGGAACAAACACATCAAATATCAGACTGCAACTGAGTTTGTTTAATCTAGAAATACACAAATATGAAGTGAAAAAGTACAAAGAAAATGAGTGTTTATTAAAAATCTAAGGTGAGAATTAAAACACAACTTCTATCTGTGCAGTATGACAGGACATGAGTTTCTGCAGTCTGCTTATTAAGGCATTATTACAAATCCAAAAAAAAGCATTCAAGGACACTTCTGAAAAACTGGACTGACACCTATAGCAAAAATCAGAGTTTTGCCATCAATATTTAGCAAGGGGCAAAAAGCATCTTTGAGCTGCTCAAAAGTAATGATGGCACCTTTACTCCCTGTCCTCCTTCCAGTGAAAAGTTTACAGCCTCTCTTCTCTGCACTTACAGGATTGATGTTATCACTATACTGAAGAAAGATCTGAAAAAAACCACATTACAAATGAAGTTATTTGTGTGATAATTGTTAGTGCCAGGAAAACTGCACAGAAGGGACTGTGGGGACATAAGTTTCAACATAAGCCAAAGCAAAGGCTGAAATACAGCAGAGCTGGTATTTCTCTGGAATTCCAGGACCTGATTCACACAGCTCCATTAATAAGCATGAAAAAAACCCTCATTGCTAAGAAACTTCTCCATGATATTTACTGACAAGTAAAGAAAACAAACAATTTGTACTCATCTCAAATAATTAGCACAGACATTCCTGCCACGTGACCAAGACCTAGATAAATACACATTTGAGGAATACTGGAATTAACACGCACCGGGTTTGTTCATGGATGGGTTAATTATACAATAAATACCTAAAGCTAAGACAAATCTTCCTTCAAAGATTATAAATTGTCGTCTTTCAGCAGCATAAAAGTGTTGGAACAAAGAACCACTACAGCTCAATTGTAGTGTGTGCACTTATGGTTTTAATTTGGGAACAATAAATCATTAGTTTTACTTAGTTTTGTGTACTTCTTGAACCAAAAGGTTTTAATTTTCTCATTTATAGAAATAAGCTTTGCACAATTCAATTTAATTGAGACTTACATATGAAATTCCCAATGTGCTCTTCTCTAAGGGCTGGATGTTTGTCCAAATTAAGAGCAAACAAAGGCATTTGAGCACTACAAAGCCTGTTTGTTTGGTGCTGCCTGCCGTGCACATGCCTGCAGACACCCAGTGAGTTTGCCTTATCCATTTCCATAATTATAATTTAATATAATTAACATTTGTAATGTCAAGTTTCTAAAATGCAGTAGAAACAGGACAATGTGCTCTTAACTAACCTCTGTCCAGTCTCTAGTGATGTCGGTGGTGAACAGGTACACAGGATAAAAATGACACATCCCTTGTTTTCATAAAAATCCCACCCTAACACCTGATTTTGATGCTTTTTCTCTGGTTCCTCAGTTACATCTAGGTGATGTAGAGACCTGAGGTAACCACATGCTTGTCAACAAACTTCAGGGGTCCTTGTGCTGGAATTCAGCTCCACAATTTGAATTATTTCCTTCATGCATTTGTTCCATGGCATTACCAGCAGAACGCGACGGTTCTGGTTTAGGTCTGTGTGCAGCCACTTCCAGTTCACCACACTCACCTTTCTCCCCTGTCAGAGATGTGATCTCACCTCTGTCAGGAGTTGGTTTTGGTGTCCCACAGTCGTGTAGCTCACATCCAACACGTGCTCTGTGGGTTTGTGTCAGAGTTGGTGAACTGTGCCTCTGGCTCTACCTCTGCTCAAGTGTGACAACAAAGCAAAGGCCAGGTTTTCATTTTGGGCAGAGCACTCACAGCCATGTTAACAATAAACTGTTTGTAGGCTGGAGATATGCTCGATGTAATTTTTCTTGTGGCTGCATGTTACTGAACAAAGTTCTGGTTTTAATGCAGTTTTCAGCTTGTAAACTCCTACAGGAGCATGGCACGCAAATTAAAATATCCTCTTTTACCCAAAACTACTCCCTGCTCATTTTTTTCCTGTTAGGACTTTCTGAGATTCTTATGTGCATAAATAAAATAAAATTAAGCTAAAAAAGGACTATAAAGCAGGAGTTTAGCCAGACTGACAGTTATTTCACACCACCAATTGATTAGAGCTGGATTCATTCATTATTTGTGTACTGCCCACTGTTTATTAGGTGCTTTATGGACAATCCACTCTCTGTATCAGCACTTTAATAAAGGTATAGGTAGGTCTGTAATCAGGAGATTAACTCTTCTTAGATTTTTTTTTTTTATGACTGCTTTGCTTGCTCCTTACTTACATTGGTCTGATAGTCAACAGCCTGGATTTTTTTCCCCAAAAAAGGTGCTGCTGAGGTGTTTAGGCCTCACCATTACTCCTGCAAGACCGGTACACATTCCCTGTGCTTAATTGCAGCTTCCATTTCCAAAGTTCCTTTAGGAAGCCAGTCAAGTACAATGCACTTTTAAAGCTGGGCAGAGCTAGAACCCGGTATTATTCACCGTATGGAGCACCTTAAAGCTGCTCAACACGCAGACTGTGAGCAGACAATCAGTTCTGCACCAAAACAGAACAAATATATTCTTTTCTGAGTTAAAAAATAATTTCAACTGCATGAACCCACGGTGAAATCCATCTGATGGCCATCTTTAAAGAATTATGGAAGAGGTAACTATTTCTATAATTCACTGACTTCAAAAGTATGTTTGACATTATTGTCGGGAAAATTATGTTAACCATGGATTACTGTTACAATCAAAGTATGTAGTGAGAAGTCAAGAGGCTTAGTAGTAAATTTTCAAAGCGGTGCGTGGGGATTTACCCGTTTGACTCCCATTAACGGCAATGGGCGGCGCGCGGCGAAATCCCCGTACGCTGCTTTGAAAACTGACCCCTGCGTGCTCACGGACCCCGCTCTAAGGATTTCCAGATGACCACGGAAGAGGAGGAAAGAACCATTTCAGCATGTGCCCTTGTTCATTATTGTTGTTTGTACACATCTGAAAGTATTTGAGTTGCTGTGCCAGCGCTGTTTCCAGCGGTCGGTTTATAAAACACGGATTAGGGCGGGCGAGCTGTGGGTAACCTGATGAAGCCATGCACAGGCCCAGGTGTGTCTCTGCATCAGAACCTCAACAGACACATTCCCAGCAGCCAATGCACCTTACAGAGTTCATCTGCATCTTTATTATTTCACAAATACCAATTATGGCCGGAGAATGTATCCTGATTTACTCCACTGCTCAGGCAATGATGCATCTGCCCCGCTCCTGTTTACCCCAATCACTCCGTGCTCAGTCAGAAATTAAATTTGCTTCCTTTAACACTCAGTCCTGGTTCCTGCAGGGAGCAGAAAGTGCAGGCTACAGTTTTAGGGCAATGTAGTTTTCCCTTCGAAAAATACCATGAACTCAATTTCATTAGAAACACCTTTTCTGGAAGGGGATGCAGATTAACCTGCAATCTGTCATGCCTCCAAATGTAAGAAGCAAACTTGAAAATTCCATTTTCACCATTTGTGACTATTGCCGGAAAAACCCAAACACATTCTGTATGAGAAATGTCTGCTTGGAATCAGTCTTCTCCAGAAATATTGTAACCTCAGACATAAAAAAAAAAAAAAAAAAAAAAATAAATAAATATATATATATATATAAATTTATAAAA
>VZTE01001746.1:1947179-1968349 GCA_013397775.1 Eulacestoma nigropectus
TATATATATACATTTATAGCATATATATTTAAGATCTGCAACAGTTTTAAATGCAGTTAAAAATTCCAAATTTAATTCTTCTAGAATGTATTTTCCCAGTATCACTTACATTATCACTTATATGGTCATACAGATACCTGTATTTCCATGTAATATATAGAGAAAAAGAATACCTGAGTCAAAATAAATATTTGAGAATTAATTTTCTGAAATCCTAAAACTCATTTTCCAGCATAGGAAAATCTAAAACTCATTTCTCTCTTCAAAATTTCAAGGAATTATAAATTTTTCCCCAAGGATATGGATTTTTACAGGACATCTGCACAATCCTTTCGAGACCCCTGATGAAGAGTCCCAGGAAGTTCTTTTACGAATATGTTGCATTCTTTTCTTATATGGCTATAATAAAGTAGAATTTCATTAAAATGATTCACTGACTAGAGGCAACATCAGGTAGAAAGAATAAAATGGCAAAGTGGGAATCTAGAAAATGGATTCTCTGTCAGTTTTAACCCTGTAACACTCAACAGACACAGCTTTGTGGCAAGGCCCTCACCTGTGGCAGCGGGTTCAGCTGAAGGGCAGGAGTTTGGGCACCATTCACACAATCAGCACAGGAAAATGAGGCAGGTGGAAATGTTCACCCACATCCCATGGTTTGTTCCAGCCCCGCTCTGGCTGCACCCCATGGCAGCTCAGGTGAACTCAGGTGAAACTCCCCCACTTCAGGGCAAGGTCAGAGCTTGGTTTGGAGAGGGATGGACTCATGAAATGGGTTACGTTCAACTGGCCAAGTGCAGAACCAGTGAAGCCCAGCAGAGACACTGGAATGGAGCAGCTGAAACTGCCCCAAACTCCTGTTCAAGCGTGGCCCTGCCACAGAGCCAGAGCAGAAAGGCTTTGAACACCTCGTAACTACAAGACAGAGTAATTGTTGTTACTGCACAGGCTCTGCTTTTGATCAGTTTTACTGTTTGAAACCCAGCTCGTTGTGACAGACATTGAACATACCCAGAGCAAGAGCAGCTCTGGCCTCCCCAAAATGCTACACAACACACCGGAGTTACATATATAGAAAGGGATGTACCATCACCTACATTCCTCCATCCCAGAGATGGAAAATCCACTATTAAAGATGCACACTCCAAAGAACGCAAGGAGAAAGAGAGAGGTACAACACTAAATGTGATTATCAGTCCCAGTTCATTCACCTATGACCGGACCAGCACCACGCTCTGCTGTGCACAGGGAAGGGCTGGAGGACCAGAATGTCCAGATTCCTCCTGTGGCACTCCTTGGCTGTGATTCCAGGCATCACAGCATCTGTGTTCACAGCACATACTCACAGTTATTTAACACACTCTCTATCTTACCCTCAGACTTTCCACAATACTCACTAGCTCTGTGGATGTAATTTTTATTTCTGTCAATGGAATGTATGAAAGGAATATAAAACAAGCCATAAAGACTCACACTGCTGCTTGGAGACAGAAGTCTTGCCCAGGGTGCACAACTTTCATTAGAGGGAGCAGGAAGTGCAAACATGATGTCAGAGCTACAGAGATTATCTGTATAAATGGTGTTATCATTTAACCCAAACAAACAGCAGGGAAAGGCTCACCCCCTCCCTTTGAAGACAATGGACAGTTACTAAATTGGACTTCTAATGAAAGCCATTTTCAGTGAAACACAAGATCTGTGCAACAGTTGGTCCAGAATTGAAAATCTGTTGTAACAGCCAAAAGTCAAAGGCAGCTATAAATACAGGCCTTAATATTTTCAAGAATCCCTTAACGAAGCCTATAAAACTGATTGTATCTTCAGGCCTAACTCAAGTGTGAATTCTTACTCAGAAAAATGTAACAGCCCTGCAAGTATGACTTAGAGAGCAGTACAGGGACAAGGAAGGCGAATACAGAGTGCTGGTTTGAATCCTCTCATCTTGGAATACAAATTACATTGCATTTAGAATAAACAATTAATGAGACAGCAGAAGCCTCAGCTACAGGTCCATTTTTCTGAGAGAGAAACAATTTCCAGAAGCGGTCAGAGCGGGATGCAGAAACACTGCATCATTCCTTTTAACACAACAGAAATGCTCTTTGATTATTTAAAAGCCAATTGCAAAGATCTGTCTTCAAAACCTCCTATTGCAGGTTTAATAGCAAAGAGGTGCAAGTACACTTACCAGCAACATGGAGTAAAGTACAGACTTTTGTTTTAACAAAATCTATATTTATACGATTACATTTCCTATGGTTGAGGGCAGCTGTAATTAATGGATTTCCCTCCTTCCCCTAATGCAGTCATTTGTCAATTTAAACACAGAATGCCCAATCAATTTTGATGTATTTAGTAAGCAATTTGTCAGAGTACTGCACACCAGTTAATATATTAATTCTTGTCACTGGCCCACTTTGACAACTGCAGGCCGCGTCCATGGAATTGGTCCTGATGAGCCAAAACTCTTGCCTGGAATGTGAAGGTGCCCTTTGCAGAGCTAGAGGAGAGAAATCAGATCTCAATCTATTCAATACCTTTTTGGGGCAGTTTTTGGTCAATTTTAGGTTTATTCATTAATGTGTTAATTGGCCATGTTTCAGATATTGCATCTACTGTGCAATGGAAAAGTGAATTCAAAGTGGAGAGATAAGGAAGAAAGGAAATAAATACGAAATGAGGATGGCAGACTTTCTGGTGATGCAAAGTTACCTATTTCCATGGCAATTCCATTATGTGCCATGAAAGTGTCTGTGTGAATTCAAACATGCAAAAAACATGTGAAGGGTACAGAAATCACACAAAGGAAACAATGGGTAAGTCAACCAAATGTGCAAAACCTCAGGTCCTGGTAAAAGAGAGGAAAGAATTCATTTGAAAGAAACCTGAACACAACCAGGGGATTGTCATGGTCACGGAATGCACATCTTAACAGCATCCTCAAGAGTTTATACAACCAAAAGCACCTTAATTCCTAAGTACCAAACAGAAGGAAGAAAGCAGGATTTAAAGAGTAAGTAATGATAAAACTTGGCAATTCTTTGGAGAAAGCTTTCAAAATTTCAAGTTCCTGTGGACACCAAAACCCTCCGGTGCAGTGCCTTGCACGACTCTCCTCTCACTGCCAGGTCTGCTAGGACAGTTTAACTACACCACATGGTGGTATTTATGTTACAGGATAAACATCAGGAAGAATAAAATGTGACTTAGATTTCCTTCTGTTGTGGTTAGATTTAGAAGTTGCTCAGGACACAGGCAAATACAGATGGAATATTAGAGACACAAATAAGGTAGAATATTTTGTATTAAATGTGAGGAGTGTAGAGAAATATCTGATGCCTAACACCCAGCACTGAAAACCTGAGGATTGTAATTAATCCAGGGGTTTGTGGGATGAACTCATGGGAACAACAGTGAGCCTGAAATCTGCTCAGCCAGAAGGAGCTCTCAGGACTGGTTATATTCTCTCTGACCAACTGCAGAGTTTGGAGCTGGATACTGACACTTCCTGCAGGCCAGCAGGTTGTAGAATTTAACACGCAAGTTCACTTTCAAGCCATGGATTTAAAGAAAGCTGTAAATCCCTTGCTTCCCACTTTCTCACCTGTGCAGCAGCCCGAGCTGTGATAATGTGCTCAGGTAGACACGGGCGGCACACACTGATGCAGGTTTCCGCAGCAGATGTCACAGATGACCTCCAAGCAAGGAAACAGCTGTGCTGATCCACTTACAAATACCCTTGGGATAAAGGTCTTGGACACTTGTTGTACAAAATATTTCTTCAAACAATGGTTCCTTGTTCCTTTCTAGCAGCAAATAAAACTTTCAGATTCTTTGAAAATACTAAAAGCTGAACCGTGTGTCAATAACCTAACATAGGATTTTTTGAATATTCTCTGTTTAGCACAAGAAGTCACCGGCCTGGTTTAGATTTTTTAAAGACTAAGGAAGATTTTGGCCCTGTGTTTTGGCATCAAACCTCTTATTTATGAAAACCTGGCCGTGCAGCCCTCCAAGCAGCCCGCCAGACGTCTCATTGTTCTGCCCGGCTGCTGACAGAGGTACTCTGTGCTAAAAAGCACACAGAGGGTTTTTCAATGACCCAGGGGGCAAAGGTCACTTATTATAAATGGATAATGAGACCTAATGCAATGTTCTGAGTGTGGACAAAGAAAGGGTCTATCCATACCCCCTTGTGACTTGGTCATTCAGGCTTTTATTTCCCCTGCACACTTAATGGAGCCAAACAATTGGCAGAAATGCTATACAGAAACCGAGAGAAACTGCTGCATTCTACCTCCGAGAGACAGCTACAAATAGTGACCCTGAAACGGCGCCACGGCTCCTCTCAGCACTGACGTGGCAGACAGACGGAACAGCCCCCCTCAGCCCCGACTTAGCCATTTGCTGGCAATTAAAGTCCCCGACGGAAGCGAGAGCACAGCAAACCCAGGCTGCAGCTAAAGCCAGCCCAGGGCAGAGCTGCAGGTAAGCAGAGCCACAGAGCTCGGCTTAGCAGCTCTTTAACAGGTGGCTTTTGTGGGAAAGCTGCTTTGAGTCCATGTTTTCAGGGACTTCACTGAGGAGCTTCAGACTGAATAAATCCAGAAGACAAATAAAACTTCAAAGACAATCAGACACAAATTCCTCTGTTACTGCCATCTGCACTGTCCTCTAGATACCTTTCTGTCTTTAGTGGTTATTATTCTATTATTCTTTCCATTTTACATCCAGCTTAAAGAATTCCTATTATGTGCATTAAAACCTGAATTAAAAGTCTTATAATTCAAATAACACAAGTTCATTAATTTGTTGGAATTTAGCTACCACTCATTCTCCTTTCTTTAAAAAGTTTTCAGTACGAAACCATTTGAAATGTGTATTTGTACACGTGTCTACTGTACTGTGTAACAGTATTTGAGCTGTTAATAAAATGTTAATAAAATATACAAAATGAGCCCCATCCATCCCTGATTTCACTATGTGGGATACAAGCACAAGTGAAACGAGGCAGGAATCTAGCAAAAAAACCAAGCCAAAATGCAAATCTAATGGTGCTGTGCACTACTAATTACTTTTGCATGTTCTTTTGTACCTTTTGAGTTTTATCCCAATTTTCTATGCAGCAAGGAGGAAGGAAGACTCAAACCTTGCAGGTTTCCATAACACTCAGATGCAGCAGATGGACAGGTAGAAGCAACAGATCCAATCTGGCACCAGTGTCCCTTTTACCAGTCCCATCCAAAGTGCCTCCTGGCCCACATGGCCACTTGGTGCATTTGAAATGCCCCTGTCACACAATGCTGCCTGCACTGACAACTGTGCACAGGCTCTGGTTTCCCCAGGAGCACCCTGACAGATGCCAGGAGTTGTTCCCTTGTGAGACTTCAACTGCTACATCACTCTGATCCTAGATGGAACAGAGACTTGCTCCTCACTGTTAGTAGTCTCCTCTCTTTTAAACTGTCAAATAAAAGATAAATACTCATTTTCCTATAAAACCATTATGAACTACATGGGTTTGTATCTTTACATAATATAGATACACCATATGTGTATAGCTATAGGTGTATAAATGTTTCTGAATACGCCATGCCATGAAATATTTGCTCTCTGGGAATGATGTGGCTGGGCAAGACACGGGCCAAGGCAGGTGGGCAACCATCCCTGGAAGCAGTGCCAAGGCTCCCGAGGGAAGCAGCTGTCTGAGACTCTGGCTGGAAGGAGCCCAGCAACCAGGAGTTCCCAGGGACAGGGAAATGCAAGCGCACTCGCTTGTCACTGAGTATGGAATTCACAGGAGGAAATGGCTAAAAGCATGAGAAGGAATGAGGTGAGGAAACCCTGAAGATTTCATGGGATCTGGTGGGTCACTCTCAAGGCCAGCCAAGCACTCCCACAGCCTCACAACTCTGATTCACGTCAAAAATCCCAACACCACATTCACTGCTCTACCCTTACTAACATAGTTACACACAGCCCTACTCTGGGGTTGAACATACACTGAAATTGGCTGAAAAATCAACTCAGAAAGTCAGCCTCTGCTTGAAACGTGCACATGAGACAAGATAAGAAGTTGTCAGCTACTCACAGCCAGCCAAAAGATACTGGTAGTACTGCACAGCATCTGCAGCCAGGAGCAGTGGATGGTTTGCATTAAATGGTGGTTGGAGTTCATTCCACTGAGGAGTTCTGAGGTAAAACACAAGACTATTAATATTTAAGCTAATACAGAGAATGTAAATCAGTGTTTCTGTCATCACATGCAATTATCTATACAAGCTCACAAAATGTTTGTAATTATTTAAATTAGCTTGTTCAAACACTGCAATCCACCACAGGCAGTGGAGCAGCAGGGCCAAATCTTGCAGATTGTGAGGCAAAGACAATACTTGGTTGTTGACTGCAGCAGGGATTGCGTAAAAAAACCCCAGGAAGGAGGTTTAGATTAAGTTGGTAAATATGTTTAGGACCATTGTATGTCATGCTGACGTTATATAAACACACAAGAGAAACTGGGGAACTTTTTTGTTCTGTTAACTACCACTGCTTCCATCCTGTAAAGTCATTGAGCCTTTCCAAACTGTGAAAATAAAGCTGTGTAAAGTTATGGATTATTGATCCAATTAGAATTTTCAATTCCATTACAACCTACTCATTTCAACAATAATGGTCCTGAAGTCTGTGTTGTAATTTTAATTAGGGTGGGCCATTCCTAAATAGCTTGGTAAATCAAGTATTGATCACTCCAGTCCAGCCATAAGCAGCACTAAGGAATGTAGGAGCCAAGAAAAATCGATAGAGAAATATTTTAAAACGTCAAAAGCACTGACAACACTTTCTCATCAATTTTTCTTTACTTTCTTCCACATGTCAGGAATAATTTCTTCTACTGTCTTAAGAAATGGTACCTTCAACTGCTCACAGGATAACTCACAATGCTTCATTGTGGGAACCTTGCTCATGTCTCACAGCAGAATTCTGTACTTCAACACTACCAAAAGAATTGTTTCTAGTCCTTATATAAAAAGAAAATTACAACCTGATCATTTAAAATCACCAATTAATAAGGATCTCTATTGATTCATGGACATGTTCATGTAGTTCCACATGTAGAGAAGGATTTAAATGCTTAGTTCTCATTGAGGGACATGGACAGTGACAGAACTGTATGGAAAGGAAGGCTTGAATTTCTCTCCTTCAACGGAAAACTTTAAGAGTCTTTAAATGAGTGACAATCATGACGCAGTTCATTCAAAGAGAAAGATCACAAGCATTTTGTGGACGAAAGGAAGGAAAAGTCACAGGAATGAGGTACCTAACCAAAGTCCAGCTGGCCCTGGGGCAGGTGACCATCTCCAGAGGGGTGTCATCGCTGATCTTGGGCGCAGTGCTGAGCGGCCGCGGCTCCAGGACGTGCTCCACCAGGCTCCCGTAGCAGCTGATGATGTACAATGACTCCACCACAAACTGCTTGGACTGATCTGGGGGCAAGCAGAGAAAATCTTACTGCAACAGCACAGCAGGAACAGAAAAAGCGGTTACATAAATAGTAGACTGTGTTCTTTTAAGTCTCTTGCTTGCAGCTAAAAATGTGAATTAGAAGAAGTGGAAGGGCTGGAGAGACAAAGAGAAAATTGTACAAAACACAGAATTTTCACACAATTCTATGAATACCTCATACAAGAGAAGGTGGAACAAGTTTCTCACCAAAGTGTGTTCAGGTGATTACACATTCCCAAAGATATGTTGTACATTTGCTTTAGCAAAGGTGTTTCACCTTCATCTCACAATTTTTTCAGTGCCACTTCACACAGTACCTTTGGACTGAACTATCAAATTTGGGTTTCTGTCACTGCATCATAATAAAAGATCAATTATCCATTTCACTTATTAAAATTTCTTGTAAATTTTACCAAAAGCACCCCAAGCATGTTCCTAAAAATCTCCATTGCCACTGAGCTTAAGGAACAAAATCCACAAACAAGCACCAGTTGCTCAGAGCCTGACACAAAATAAAAATTTAGGTTTAAATGCAAGTCCTAATTCTGTAAGGTACCAACCTTTTTCTCGTTTGAGACCGGAATTGTTTGCAAACCATGACCTTGAAGATCCAAAGACTGCAGCGACACAAAACTCCCCTCCCACAGACTTACTGGGTGAAATCTGTGGTGCTGGTTTGGATTTGCTTTAAAGAAAGAACAAAATAAAATGATGCAAGTTAATTCTCAAAAAATTAAGATGTCCCTTGCTTAACAGCAATTTTAAGATATTACTTCAGAAATGGTGAATATCTGCAGTTCCCATAAGGCCAAGCAGGATTTTACAGATGCTCAGTGTTTCCCAAAAACAGGTCCCAGATTCTCCTGGAATACTGAACTCATTAACTTGAGGAATGGCACTGGCTCATAATAGAGAACTGAATTGTTTAAAAGACCCAATATTGAATATTTGCATTCAACAGAAACAACTTCTGAAGTAAATACAAAGAAATCCTAAATCCCTCGGGAATGAAAATACAGATTCTGGGTCAGTCATTCCAGGTGGTTGATATTTCCTTTTGTCTTTTCCAAAGGAAGTCAGGAACAACCAGGGAACATGTGTGACAAAGGGTGGGAGGGAACGACATGCAGAGGGTGCAGGGCAAGGGAAACGATGCACACATTCATGAGCCATGTGTTAGAAGACATCAGGAATTCTATCATGGAAAAGCAGATTAAGACACTCTGCCTTGACCCCACGATGCGCATGGAGCAGATCCCGGGGTGTGTGAGGATGTTTATTGAGACATCCTGTGGTGTTTCTCCTCACAGAGACCTGCAGGTACATAACATTCTGCTCTGCAGAAACTCAAAACTATGGTTAGAGCATTGTCCATGCCTCAATTCATTAAATCAGGATTTCACCCTTTCCTTAAGAGAAAAGCTGTTTGAGAAACCCACACAAGATTCCTCTTTCTTCATGTTCCCCTTGTTCTAGGCCTTTTAATTGAATTTTATCATATTTTTCTCTCGACTCTATTTCACTGCTCCCTTCTCGTCCTACCCATCCCTCCTTTCCATTTTTCTTCTATTAATTTCTTGTTCCACACAATTTCAGCCTGTGATTAGACCATCCCATTAACCTGGTGTTACACATCAATCTCCAGTTCTGAGAAGCGTGTGTGCATATATGCACGTGCAAACAAAAATGGAATTCAGCACTAGAATTTTTTAAATAGAAGAAATCAATTAAAACACTGTATAGTTATGATATTTAATTTATACTAACAGATCACACACATGGCAAGCCTATGGTCACATATATCAATTAGAAATTAAAATGAAAAAGCTCTTTCCAAAGGAATTCCATCACACCGACCAGAGTCCATGGAAAGATTCAGACAAACTTCCACGGACTTGGATCACAGCTGAAGCTTATACATGAGGGAGAAGCTGGAATGTCCCAAAAGAGCAGTTGGAATTTATAGTCAGTAACTCTGGTATTGAACCACCACAAAGCACTTAATATCCAACTGTTAAACCTACAGCTACAGATGACTGGGTCAGAAATCTGTGTTCCAAAAAGTTCCTGACTATAAATGTATTCCCTTGCTTGCAGTGGCACATCACACTTTATACCAGAATATGTAAATTGAGATTGTGTTAACTAATAAGTGCTTATCAGCTACTAAGAAAAAATCTGAATAGATTTCTTTCACTTCAAAATAATTGTCTGCCACAGAAACAGTATTTTTAACCAAATTGTATATTGAGAATTATTTTAGCTCTCACTTTCCAAGTATTCACATACTCATATTCCTTCAGAAATGAAAATATAAATGCATCCACAAATTAGAGTCGTGTTGCTTACTGATCTATACTTCAATCAATAAATGATTAGGTTTAATACAGAAGATTGTTCAGTTCAGTGTCACCCATCAATCACTACAAAGCAAACCAAGAGCACAGGTATGACTCAGACATATTCACTTCCTCTTGACAAAAGAATCTTTCTATACTGTCCTAATATTCTTAATGTTATCAATTTTTACTCAACACAGTCTGAGGTTATTAAAATGATTTTTCGAGGTTAATGAAATAATTTAAAATAGAAAAAAAATTGGAAGCAAATGCTATTCTCAGCTACAAACTGGAGTAAACTTCTACAGAGACAGAACTGACTTCAAGCCTTGAAGCAGAAGCGAACCTGGGACTCGACACATTTTTCCAGAGCTCTCCACACTCTGAGTCCCAAGACCTGTGTTCAACCGAATAAAATCATAAACAGCCTTAGAGGAAATGGTCTAAGCTCAGTTCTATTTACATCTTGTCTTTAGGATGTACATCTTTCAAGGCAAGCACTTAAGTGTTGGTTTCAGTGCCAAAAGCTTTTCCCTTTGAGGATGATGTTTTGTAGACAGAAAGAGCAGACCTTGTAAAACACGATTACTCATGTGGTTAAACTCAGCCCTGCTAGCAAACAAAGACAAGAAAACAAACAAAAAAGACTTGTGCATCCTATTGGTTTGGATAGATTTCTGAAAATACTGCTGAGATGTCAACAAGCCTATTCTGAATGCTCTTGTAACTGAGGAATCTTTCATTTGACCATCATTTTACTCGATTCCTGAGTTTTCATCGATACATTCCAACTCAAATTTCATTCCTTCAGCAAACCTCCAAAGCCCAGTTATTTTCAGTAACAGTAATGCCATTAGAAAAATATCTTTACATGTCATTGTGATATTTTAACAACTTGGAAACTATAAATTCTCATTATTCTGCAGATGCAAACACCCTCTCAGCTTTATAAATGATAACTAAACAATAATGTTGAAGGTAGGTGGTGAATGACTTGTTTCTGCTATGAACTCCTGCTCTTTCCTTGCTCTTGGCTTGTCAGCACTTCATAAATTATTCCAAGAGCTGAAATTCAGGTCCATTTGGCCTCACTTTTAAAAACAGTTACTTTAAAAATATCTTCATAATACAGTAACTTCCAAAAGATTGTGCCATAGTTTTAGAGAAGGGATGCAGGAAGAAATTCAGATTGTAGGGAGTCAATGCTCAAACCAAGACAGCGAAGCAACGGGACCAAAACATTCCCCATTATAATTTCACTCTTCATTTCTTTCAAACATTAGGAACAACAGCACTGTATTTAAGACATCAGGAGGATGAAAAGGCAGTTTACTTTTTCCTCTCTGGATCTACTCCAATATGCAACTACACCTGGAATTCAGTGAGACACGGCAGTAGTTTTACCCCGATTAGATCTGTGCAGAAATCTATATCAGCAATACAATGTATTTGGGGAAATTTGTATTACCATTAAATTTTCTAACATAATTTTGGAGGATTATTTCTAGTTTAAATGCAGGAGCACTGAGATGTAGATGCAGATGTGGCCAACTGACATTTTCTACTGAAATAGCACAAAAGGAGATGGGAGGAAACTAAAGAAGAAAATTAAGACATCACTTTGTCAGAGCTTAAAAAGCAATGAAGAGACTGAGCTCAGCATGCAAGTTCTTTCATGTTGCCAACACAGTAAGAACAGATTAAGACCTACTGAAACTATTCAGAGCTCCCACTTCTTGACTTTGTAATGCATCAAACTGCCACAATCTCTGGAAATGCATTGTGATAGCTCTTTGAAAAAATATTAAATAGTTACGATATTTTAATTAGCTTACATTTTAATTAGCTTACATTTTAATTATGATTTTATTAGTAAGAATTAATAAATTTAAAATATTTTGAAAACCAGAGGCTGCACAGTTTATGACGGAGCTTTATGTCTCATAAAATTCTTCTGGCTCTTAAATGTATCTTTAAATTCATTGTCAAACAAATGACATGACTTTAAAACAATAAATAAATTGCATATATATATGAATGAACTGCCTTATATATTCAAATATTTATAGTCAAATAGTACCAGTCTGCAAAGATTGAGAATCACTTTGATTTTATATTCCCAACAAACAGGCTTCAAATATATGAGATTCATAAAAACAAAAGCACTTATTCCACACTAAACCCACTGAAAATGGAAACATCTATGACTGCTGAAGGAAAAAGTTTCATCTTGACTACATAAGCAGCAACAAAAATATCAGGAGAAAAATACTGCACGAAATTTGCAATTACACATAAAATTACAAATAAAAATCTGTCTTAAAGTCCAGAAAATTTAATTCATTTATCATTGTGCCTAAAACACAAAAACAAAGATGTTTCCAGTTGTCAGATCATGAATAAAGCAAGAAAAAGCACAAAAAGCAATGGTAGGATCCTTTATTCGCCAGGCACTTAGCTGTCAAATCAACATTCATTTTGTTTACAGAATTTTAGGTCTCATTAAGACCTTAATGGAAACAACATGATTTCTTCCCCCACCCAAAGTGTGTTTTTTATCCTAATTTCTCTGTAGACTAGTAAGGACCATATTTTTGAGCTAGCACTGGCATTAAACAAACCACAAAAGAGTCTTGTGAAAGACAGGCAACAATTTTGGAGCCTATTTCATATATTCCCCTCTTTAATCTCGGCCTTTTAATCTTGTTTCAATCTAAAATAATTTCTGGTTGACGACGTCTCCTGCCTCGTGCAGGGGTGACCCACACAGCCTTTACTCAGACAATCCACTGCCAAAACTCTTCTTCCAGAGCCTTTTCATTTCTTAGATCACCATCAGGCAAAACTCTTTGTGCACCATAAACTACATTTAGAAATGGTTCTTAGGGAGGTACTTCAGGAATTAGAAATTCTCCAGGAATAAGGCAAATTGCCCTTCCTTCCCTCAGTGGCCTTTGCTTCTCCTGGTACAGGTCTCATATCCCCCCTCAGCCTTTCCCTAGGAATTTTGTGTCCTACAAAGCTCTTAATGAGCTCTTTTCCTGAAAAGAATATTTTGATAGAGACATTGAGGGTGATACGTGTGGAGCCAACTTCTGGAACAAAACCAAAAGCCATGTACAAATATTCTAACAGATACTGATAGGCAGAATTAATAGATATCCTCAGCTAAATTAAAACCAGAGAGAAAATCCCAAACCCGCAAAAAAAAACCCCAAAAGGCCAACCCCCAAAAAACTCCTAGCTGAAAGTTTTTAAATTTTCTAAGATGTTCCTACTTCTTCCATTCTTATTATCCAAAACTTCCAGCACCTAAGCCCAGTCTCATTACAAAGTGGTGACCGAGGTGATCCAGCACCGCCCAAATACTGAACTAGGCTCCAACATCAAGAAACTTGTTCAAACTTGCTTTTGCTCTTATAACATGCTGCAATTTTTCACATTAAAATGAAACTCCCTTTTATCTCAAATATCCCAATTTTAACGTAACTGTTTCCCATGTTGGAACGAGATGATCTTGAGGGTCCCTTTCACCCCAGACCATTTTGTGATTTTTTTCTCCAGAGTAATCAGCTTTTCTTTTTTTTTTTTCAGTGCCCATTTTACTGCTTCACCTCTCACTGCAGTACTTTACTGCCTACTCACTGCTAATCTGGCTTATTTTTCAGAGGTCATCATCGATGTTTTCTGTCTGTAAGCAACTTAGTGCTACAATAATAAAGGAAGCAATATAGAAAAAAAACCAGGAGGATTGTTTGGAAAGACATTGCAATCATTTCTGCCCACTTAAAAGTAATTTATTTTTTCAACTTCCTTGCTACTTAAAAATTAAATGCACTCTCAAAGGTAAAAAAAAAGAAAAAAAACCCAGTGAATTCATTTCCTTGCAATGCTTGATGGTGAACACGCATCCATAGTTTAAAAGTGAAATTATGTGGGTGGAAACCTATGGATCAGCCATGCAGGTAAACAAATGAAAACAAAAATTTAATCCAAAATTAAAAAGTCTAAGCACAGAGTTATTTTCAGCGAGGACAGCAAATGGAGTATAGGCATGCTGGGTTTGAACTGGGAACTCACCAAGGAGCTTTTATGGAAAAACATCCTGCTCCAAACAGGTAAGGTCTTCACGTAAAGGGGAAAAATGCACAGAAATTAGATGAGAACTCAATTCCCAACAAGTACACTGTATATCATGCTATTAAGATTTACGCAGAAAGTGAACAAATCGTTGTTAGAACCCTTGCTGATGCCCTGGAGGAGCTGAGGCCCTGCCAGGGGAGCAGCTCTGCCCAGGGCACAGCCCCGGAGGCGGGAGCTGGCAGGAGGGCTCCGCATGCTGGGACACACGGGGGGCATCGGTGCAAGCTGGGCTCAGAGTTAGAGCTCGGGTTAGGCACAGCTCAGGGCCCCCACCTCCCATCTGCTGCCAAAGCTGAGGCTACGGCAGATACTGAAATCAGAATTGACAGGAAAAGGGAATCGGCATCAAAATCAATCACAGGTGGGGGTTTTCCATGGAACACTGAACGGCCGAGTGGGGCAGTTTTACAAAGTTACTGAGAGGAGGTCAAATAAAACTAACAGGTGCAATCACAACCTTTTAGGGACAATTACTCAGCCTTCTGCTAGGACAGAAACACACCAGGAAATTCAACTGTATGACCCAGAAATAATCTTCCCCCTCTTAAAAGCTTGCACAGATGCAGGAAAGAGAGGCCTAACTTACTTCAAATGATGCTCAAACCACCAGATCTAGAGCTGAGTGCTTTTGGCCACCCAACAATTTACACCATGATTTGATTTTATGTTTTGTTCAAGTATTTTGCACAGTGGATAGTTTTTAACCCATTAATCTGAGGGCATTTTTAATGGATATCTCCCTTTAAAAAACCATTGCCATAGAGACATTTGCAGAAAATCTGGAAAGGAGCAACAGGAGGCAAATTTAGAGCTACTCACATGCTCAAGGCTTCTTTGAGTCTCATTTGGGATGTAACATCATCCACAAAATCTCTGAATAATTGATTTTGTAAATGCCAATGGTTCTATTTTCTTTTCATACTCTGACTCAGTGGTAAATTCTAGGTAGTTGAAACAGGTGAAATATTTTCAGGCAATGAATTACCAGAAAAGGCCCAGCACTGAAGGATGTATAAAGCACTCAGCCACAGACCCACACAATTAAAAGGATACCAGCCTGATAAAAGAGAACTCAGTGAACTAAATCTGACATGAGCACAACATCAATGAATGAAGGGATCCTTTCAAAAAACATTCAGGCAAAGGTACAAACCTAAGACATACATTCTTCAACATGCAAAGATGCAAAAATCCAATAAAGAATAGAATATTACAGAAAAAAACCCCTATTTTTAATTATTACTGTAGGCCAAAAACCATTTTTGAGCTCCATATAAGGGACTAGCCTTTAACTTTTTGTATTTAATAAATGTTTGGTTAACATTTTTGGGACAGAGCTCATTTGGTAGAACCAACCACCCTTCTAGACCTAATATATCATCTTTGAACAGCGATAAACCCAATTAAATAGTCTGAACTGAATGATCTCCTATAAAGTCAGCACATCCAGTCCCCAAGTCAAAGGCCAGTCCAGAAGATGAGTCCAGCACTATTGCACTGCTTAAATATTTAATTGAAAGCTAAATCTCCTGCATAACCCAAAGCCAACATAATTTAAAACCTAGAATGTATCGAGTGTAAATTTGAAGAGTCATTGGAGAGTGGTCAGATCTGCCTGGGAGCTTAGCATTCAATTTCTAAATGATGATCATGGATGTTTTGGACACTATATTTTTTTCTTCTCTCCCTCAGGTGCTCTGTCTGCAAACATCAGGCACATGACACTTAGCTGAGCCCATTAGAACATTTCAGGAGATAACACAGGCTTTTTCTTCTTCCACAACCTGCTATATTGACCTGATTATACTTGCAAATCAACAAATTCTCTTTATTTTAATTACAAATTGGCCCAGGTGAATCCATGCTTCAGCTGAAGCTTTTGTTTGGTTGGTTTTGGATAGAATATGTATGGAAATGGATAGAAAATCTTGTATCATGAAGAAAATGTAATTACACTTCCCAAGACTTCAGCAGAGTCTTATTAAAATGCTTTAAGTGTGAGAAAACCAACTTAGTATCTCCTTTCTGTTCAAAAGACCTAATTTCTTTAAAGATGACCATTTTTGCCCTATGATATTTATATAAGCAATTGTTTTCCACTATTTCCTTCACATAATACGGACAGAATGCTAATTGAGAGCGAGAGAGAATCTACAAATTACAGGATAACCCAACCTCAAAGAGACAGCACCAGATGGCTGCTCTCGGTGACAGCAAGAGAGCAATGCCAAGGCAAAAACTCACCCAGGTTCCCATTTCCCAGAGCTAGGGAGAAATTCCAAAGGAAATTATGGAATGAAGATGATTTACCATCCAAAGTTCTGAGAGAATTTTCTCAGTTTCTTACCTGATTCTCAGTTTTAGCAAATTGAAAACTGAAATACTTTGATTTCATGTTGTTGTGTTTAATAGAACAATTTAAGCTTTTAATAAGCTGTGCAATAGGCATTTTTTCTAACCTTCATCATGCTATGCTGCCAAATCGAGAATCCTTTCATAAACAGTGACATCTGAATGAACTTTAGTGCAAATAATTGTATTTTGTATAAATCACAAATCATTACAGCAGTTGCTTTATTAACAAAATGTTTTATAAAAACTAAAGGTGACATAAAACACGTCTGAGAAATGTGACAGAAAGGGAATGTCTGGCTTCAGACAACTGTGCTGAATTCTTTAGCTTTACTTCTTTTTTTTCTCTACTTGTTGAGTTATTTTTTCCTAATTAATTGTACCATAATGTGATGATTTTGCACTCCTTATTTTTGTTTGCTGCAGTAGCTGGCCCTGGGATAAATGAAGCTCTCTGAGACAAAATAAACCCAAGAGATATCAGTGACTTTCTGTGCACAGAAAATTAAAATGATAAAATTGCATCAGACACTTTACCCACTTCCCTCTTCCTCACTGAGGGTGGAATGAGGGACGGGATGAAGAAGTGATAGAGTTTCATGTTTAAAAATACACTATCTAAATCTCCTGGCTGGAAAAAAAGCAAGGTTTATTCCTTTCTGGTAAGGCACACTGGATTTCTGTGTTTTGACAAGACCCAGCTAATGCAGGTTCCATCCTGCTGCTCACTCCAGCCAGGATGAATTGGGGACTGAAGTATGATACAAATATAATGACCGTATCCCTTGGGGAAGTTAAAACAAATGCTGCTGTCAGAGGAGCCAACTTTGACAACAGTTTTTCTTCTGGGGCAATTATTGTATCTTTTCTTTCCCTCCTTCCCATTACAGCTCACCCATGTCCCCACTGGAAACTAACTGCAGCTCATTCCACAAACATAAGGAACACTTATGGAGCTACTGCGGGGCACAAAGCTGACTTCTAGAATGTTCTGATTCACTGCCTTTTATAGACAAGATGGATCATACAGCTCTTCCCCTTTCCAATCTATAAGCTCTTTGTAAATGAGCAATGAATTAACCCATTCACCAGCCTTGACAAGGAATGCAGCATTATTATCAAAATTTTGAGAGGGAAACTGAGGCATGGATAGGGAAAGACTTATTAAATCCAGCTCTCGTGCTGTCTTGCATCCCCCCAAATCTTTTAAACATCAGAAGCTTCCTTACTCTTTAGTGTTAGAGCCCCTTTGGGAAGTCTCCCTGCTCCTCAGAATGTGCTGACAGCACAAACTACAGGAAAGCCAGTCAGTGGGATGACAAAATGTAGGGACAAAAATTAAGTGCTTGATGAAGGTGTGGAAATTACAACGGGAGACTTGAAAAAGCAAGGGAAGAAGCAGAGGGCAGGGAAGAAGGGAAAGGATAGTGATGGAAAGCGGAGGGGATGCTCCAAGACACTTCATGCTGACAATGGAACTTGTATTCAGTAGTGACTGATCAGAACATGTTCCAAAATCTGCATGTTTGCAGGGGAAAAAAAAAGCATCTGTGATGAACAGCACGGTCATGACACGATTCCAGACTCCGTCTTTCATTCCCATAGGGCTACAGGGAACACTTTTAAAAAATTTACTGCCATTCCACCTGTCAAGCAACATGACATGCTTTGCAGCTCTGCTCCAGACACATGATATTAAGAGCACTGATCAGTTCTTTCAGTACCTGGAAAATATTTTGCTGTCTTGGATACCGGCAGAACAAACCCCAGCTCGACTTTTTGGTTAATAAAATCTACAGGGCTTCATCAAGACTTAATATTAAAGCAGCTGATGTTAAAAGCAAATAAAATGGACTAATCCAGCCCTCTAATTATACGGTATTTGAGCCTTGCTCTTTCCTTTTAGAAATGTGCTGCAACAGATTAAATTTTTAATTCTTTCAAAGTCACAAGCACGGGAGAGGAATCTTGCTTTGAGGGTGGCTGAGCAGCGACTGTAAAAGCCAAGTGATCCCCAGCCCAGCTCCTCTTCTGATCGCTGCACAATCGCAAGGTTAAGCAGCTGCTCCCAAGGAAGAGCCTTGTTTCCTCGGAGCAGTGCTTAGAGGTGCTGACCATGTAGGTGTAAATACATCTGTCTTTTGCCATTTGCAGTAATACATGCCTCCTACACTTCTCCCAGTGAGGCAGATGGTCCCTGTCCTGTCGAAATATTACACTGCACAGACTTCCAGTGCTATGTGTTTGCAGAAATATGAGGGCAGATGTTAAATATGTTAAACACACGCTTTGCCCCCTGGAGGTTTAAGTTAAGGCTGCTGTCTCAATTTGGTCATTTTAGGCATGCCAGGCTTCTTGGATCCTAGGCATTCCTCTTAAATCCCTGCTTTATAAATAACAGCTTTTCATGTTAATTTTGTGTACTTTCATCAAATATTTTGGATGCAGAACAAATGAAGGAAGCTCTCGGCTTAGTGTTACAAGGCTACGTGGGCTGTGCTGAAAATTATGATCCTCATTCATGAAAACTCTATTTACACAGCAGGGTATTTCCCATGACTGTTGTTTTCCCCCCTTACATAAGCCTCACTGAGCATTTTAAATTTAATTAGTTTTAAAAATTACATAAAATGGAACAGAGACAATTTGTGAATAGTATAATTTACCGGAAAACTATGAATATGAACACTCAGAATGTTTTAGATGTTTAAGAACAAAACATTAAATAAAATATTGCAGACTTACTACAATTGCAATAATTTTAGAAAGGTTTGCTGGTATCACCACAGCATTAAGGAAACCTTTGTAAAGTATTTTGCATTAATTACTACTGTAAACCAAGGGCTTTTTTTCCAAATCCTTCTCCTCACTGCTCCTATCACCTACCTCCCCTGGCAGGCCCTCAGGGGAATTTTTAATTTCTTTCTCTGCCATGTCCCACCTGGGTCTAAGTGTCTGTTCCAGTTCTGGGAACCCACATTTACATTTCTGTCCTTCACTGGCTGTATTCTTCAAGTCAGGTTTTTGGTATTTCCCCTCTTTGAGAAACTGTGACTTCCTGCCCTGTGACAACCTCCCCCTGATCCCACCTCCCTTCCCTCATCCAGCATCACACTTGGATATGCTTCCAAAATTCACCTGAGCAGCAGCACAATCTTTTTCCCTCGCCTGTGTTTAAACTGTGAGCAGAAAACTAAAAAGGCAAAAATAAGCAACTGAAATGTGTCTGCGGAGGAAGCTGAACCTCAACATGACCCTCAAACTGTTTCTTCACTGTTTCTTAAGTTCCATTTACAATTATCTGTGAAGTTCAGGAATTTCTGCCTGTGCTTGGGGCAACTGCGTGTTCGTGGTTCACGTTTGGCTCAACAAGCCCCGTGAAATTCCCGTTTCACGGCAAGGGCAGGAGTGGATTGTTGGATAGACATGAATGGATACACATGTGCACACACCCCAGCTTCCGTCAGCATGCACACCCAGGGCACCCAAATAAGGGATTTTACAGCATGTCCTGAACTCAAGCACAGAATATGGGAATTACTCAGGGAGAGAGGGAATATCCTCGAGCTCTCGCCTGAAAAATAATTCCCAGTTCATGAAACACAAGGCAAAATTCACCTCACGAGCAGGGTTTGAGCAAGAAAGCACTGAAGCAAGGGAGGCAGTGCCTGCGTTTGCCAAAATGCAGGAAAAGGTTAGGAAGCTGTAGGACTCTCAGTTGTTTTGTCCAACCACATGCCATGCTCGATCTACTTTCCTTAAAAATATAAAAGCCCTCCGTAAACTAACAGATCAATCAGATTTTTAACTGGAAAATATTCAGAAATTCGAAGAACCAGAAAATGAGAGAGGAAAAATGTAATCATCACCCATTAGCTTTAATTGCAATAAAAGAATATTTAAAGTTTAGCAAGAGAAAAATGTCAACTGTTGGACAGTATCAATTAATTTAAAATTGCTATGGTTTATGAAGCTCATAAAATATTATTTTATATATATATATAGAGGAGCTTTTCCCAACAAATATTTTGAAGTGCTTTATCATGGCACATGAGAAGTACCAAAGTGCAGCTGGCTCTGGAGTGGAAATCCACACGTGAATTACCCAGTCCAGAACAGTGCAACAGACAAAAAACAAGGTCAAGAAAACAGCAGGTTTAAGTTTTGCCTTTCTGCTCAACCTGGCTTACTGTCTTTCCAGTTCTGATGGTCAAAAATCATTTCTGCTTGAAAAGGTTGGAAATCAAAATAAACAAACTTGGAAAAAAAAAGTAAAACCATATTTTATTCTGATTGAATACAGCTCTGCTTATGTTTCATTCCAATTCCTAGTGTGAAAACTTCTCCTGACCCACCCAAATGAATATTCCTGAATTTACAGAGGTTTGTTTTCAGGTTGCATTTATTTCTCTGATATTTTCAGTCTCCTCTTCCTCCCACCCCACTTCTGCTGCCATGAAATTACATACACTGAAATTAAAATACGGAATAAAACTAATTCTCACTAATAACACAAATGATTTCCACATGAATCATAATGGCTAAGAAAGGTTTGTGCCACTTACCCTGTGCGTTTGGTGATGGTCCCTAATGTCATTGGCTGCTTAATTTGAGCAAGAGGCAAAACCACAGTCAAACTTGGGAGAGGCAGGAGTCGAGGATTCCCGGGATTGTTGTTTGTGAAGTTATTGTAAGTGTCTTGGCTGTTCAATTTACCTTGATGGAATAGAGATGCAATAAAACACATTATTGGAATTTTTTCTTCATTTATCATTTCTACATCTGCCTGAAATAAGATAAAAAAAGACCAAAAAAAAAAAAAAAAAAAAAAAG
>VZTE01001746.1:1968374-1978418 GCA_013397775.1 Eulacestoma nigropectus
AAAAAGAAAGAACGAGCTTCTTTTGTAATAAAAGAAAAAAATCTAAAAAATTAATCTTCATTTCAGATAAAGAATAAATTACAATGGAAGCAGCAAATAGTAATTTTATATATGGAGATAAGGAAGGATTCCTTTCCATGCAAGAGAAATTATTCCTGCTGCTGCTGCTTGCCTGGCAGTTTTGTTTGCCGAAAAGTTTTCGAGTTCGATTTGAAGGACAAGCTCTGGATTCCAATTCTCTATTTAAAAAAAAGGGGTATCTGGAAGGGAATTATTTTCCTAAAGTACCACATACAGTGCTGGTAATTGGAAGTCCTGAAAAGGTCGCTTTTGTTGTCTCGACGGATAAAGACACGCAGAATAATCATCTGCAGAAGGCTGGAGGAAAATATCAAGTAACTATGTCAAATAAAGCCACGCCAAACTATATGTAAAAATCAAGAAAGTATCAAAAAAGCAACTAATTTCATATTCATTCAAAAAGATGAAAATGAAACATAGGTACTGAAAAAAAGGAAAGGGAAAACATAACAAAAAAACCCTCAACAACCCTAAATTTAGCTGGTTTCAAAGAGGTCTGTGCTGGATGGACGCCCAGTTTGGATACGCTTTCTTACTCGCTGTATCACTCTGTAGTCACAACCTTTCATTCTTCAGTTAGAAAAGGAAACTAGCTCCAAATTTCATGGACAGTAAAGAAAGAAATGTGAAGAAACCAAAGAAAGAAGTTAAACAAAAAAAGGGGCCAGTCTGTTTATAGCAGAATCAAAAGTACTTTAAATAGACAAGCAACCATGAATTAAAAGGTTTAGATCATTAACTTGTTTTTCTGTGTTCCTATAATGCTGTGAAACGCTGGCTTTGTTCTTAATCAAAAGGGAACCATATTGGGAATTAGGTTCCTAAACAACCGATGCATTCTACACAGATATTATACAAATCCCAGGCCAAATCCATACAATCTGCCTCAAGAGCAGCCACCTTTTTTCAAGGAAGAAAAACAGCACAGCAAAGGGTTTCTCACAGGAAGCTGCCTGAAAAGCTTTAATGGTACTTCAGATGGATTGAAAATAGGAAAAGGAAGGCGGAAAAATCTTAATGAATGTCTCATCATCCTAAAGACACTCAATGCTTCCTTCACCCTCCTTTTAATACTATATAACTGTATATAGTTATACAGTTTGGGGGTTTTATTTGGGTTTTTCTGCAAAGTCCCCAGACCTCTGCGTCTCAGAGAAGCACAAGTACATGATGAAATGATGAAATTACAAAGTGTATTTTGTGGTAAGTATCTGGCCTGAGCATCCATCGATACGTTTTAAGAGAAACAGCAAGGCTTTAATGAAGAACAAGCCTATTGACGTTCCCAGAGAGCAGTTTCCTTAATAGCAATTTTTCTGCACCAACTTGGAATAAAAAGAAAAGGGAAAAGGAAAAAGAAAAACCAACCCAGTTCAGTTTTAAATAAGACTGAGATGCAATTAATTTTTTTTAAGCTTAGTTTAATAATGCACTTTTGGTTCTTGCAGGAAGGCGTACGAATAGTTTTGTGCATTATTGTCTAATTAGTTACTGTTCCTGCAGCCAAGGCCTCTCTGGAAGTGCTTCCCTCTCCCATGTTCCCCTGGATCCACATGGGCACAGCAAACACTGACAGTATCTACTGAGGGGGCTCCAAATGTCTGTAATTTGTTTTCTTTTACTTGTTCAGAATCTAATGATTAACTCTGAACTACTGATCCAAAGGCTGTGCTGGAACAGCTCCCTCTCCCCTCTCAAGGCACATTTAATATCTTAGTGCCCTCTGCTCCCAGCTTCACGTGGTTTTCCATATGTAAAACCTTCAGCTGATTCAATGGAATATTTGCATGCAGAAATATGAGGAATTTGCAGACATCCTTCCTACACAAGGATAAGCTGCTTTGCCTCCATACAAGTTGAGGAATCCCAGAGCAGTTAGAGATACTTAGAAAACTGCAGGATTAACTCATCTCTTCAGAGATTTTTATTAATTGTAGGAACAACATCTTACAAATTCTTAGGCTCACATACAAGAAAACATAATTAAACCAAAAAAAAGTACTAAACTATAAAGACAGAATGAAAATGTGTAAAAGAGATTCTGAAAGGGACTAAAATATGATTCTTCTTTGAGAAAGAAACCAAAAAACATTCAGGAGGTCAAGCATTTAATTTGTAACTATGTATTTGGAAGCATAGCTTAATCTGATGTATACAAACCTCAATAAAAAATTAACTAAACCAGACCTCATAACACACAGCACTTCACAGCACAAACATGATAAAAAAATTCTGCTGTGACAAATGGAAAAGCTGTAAATACCAAACATATGTCACAATAACCATTGCCTGCCAACCTGCATTTTCTGCTGCAACAGTCAGTTGCTTAACTGCAAAAAATGTAATTAAAAGTGATACCAGTCAAAAATTAAAAGTTGGAATGCTGCAAAGAGGAGAGAAATTATTTCTGACAGGAAAGTTGTTCTTGAAAATCTGACTATAGTAATATTAAGATGGTGGAGACGATTAAGGTTAAAGAAAACCCCCTAATTTTCTGGTGTGCTGCTGTACCCATCCAGCAATCTGAAAAATTACCCTTCCATTCCTCCAGCCCTTCCAAGCAGGAAACTCCTGCAGCAAACAAGAGTTGTGTGCGCACAGGGCTGTTGGATCGGGCCAAAAGAGCACAAAGAATGCAGTCAAGCATCAACATTATTTCTACAGCTCAAGCCGTTGTTGATTCACTGACAAAGGACAAGCAACAAATAAGCCAAAGTCGGATAGAAATATCCAATATTTTTCATCCAGCAGAATGCTGAACTCAAGTTACCTCCTGACATGTGGACAGTGCATTTGACTGTAAATGGTTGTAGACTGACACACACAGATCACATCCTACAGACTACTCCAGGAATACTTTTATTGCAATCAATCATCACTGTCACAATTCCATGGCAAATGTGTCCGCTCAAGGATCATTTCCAGTGGAACATCCTGAGCAAGGGGGCACTTTTCTTTTGGTAATCACTCAGAGCCCTCAGGACCCCACAAGGCAAGGCATGGGGGGGTCAAGTATCTGTCTTTCCATGGGCTGCCACAGAGAAGATTTTCATATCAGAGCTGCGCGTGGAATACATGAAAGCCAGCCTAGGCTGGTAAATCTCTTACTAATTTTACTAAGAGACTTCCAAAAAGCTGAGGATGCCGTGGCTCTGGAGTCTAACAAGTTTCTTTGCAAGTGCAGCCTTATGTTGGGTAAACGTTGCCTACTGAGACATGGAAAACCCAATCCATGGTTCTGGTTTTGGACCTGTTTGCTGAGAGTCTGCAAAACCACCACCATCTCATCCCCTCAAAACGTGAGCCATGCTTTTCCACACATTTTATTCCACTGTCATTCAAAGAAGAAATGGATTGAGTTGAGGATAAAAGTGAAGAAAGAAAACAACAATGGGCTTTGTTGTCAGAGGGAGGGAGCGGCCGCCGGGCCGGCGGGGCCGAGCTGTATTCCCAAACCAGCCATCACTAACAGACTCACTTCCACCGAGGAAAAAAGGGAGGCCTGAAAGTGCCGGACAAAAGAAATCCCAGCAGACAAAGAAAAAACAAATTAAAAGCACCATTATAAAACACAGATGCTATAAGGAAAATAAACTTCACAAGATTTAGTGTTTTTTGACAAAGCTGGACATCTGTGGAAAAGCCATCAGGAGCAGCTCCCAGGTATGGCCAGACAGGCTCGTGGTCCCACAGCATCACTTCCCTCCTCAACCCCTGGGCAGAGACACCCTCAGCTCTCCACACACCTCCACCACCACAATGTCAATTTATCAACAGATAAAATTTTACATACGATTATTTTATTTACAATCAATGTAAAATCTGTAAGTTACTCTTTAGGCCTGAATATGAGATTTAAACATTTGATCAAATCACACTTTTTTTAAGTTTTCAAACTGTATTTTTGGATAAGAAAGGAAAGCTACATCAAGGGGAATATGTTCAAGACTTGCAAGCTTCTAACACTGTTCAAAAAGCAATCAATCAACTGAAAGCAATTAATACAGTTACGTGTCCTCTTCTGATCAACTAAGAGCCTTGATGAATTCAGGCCAGATTTCAAATTGGTCAGCGTTTGAGCGGAGCACTTGAGGGCACTGCTGTCAGAGATCAACACTGAGGAGAAAGGAGGAGAAATACCCTGATTTTTGGCACTACTAATGACACAATTATACATCCAAATGCAGCTTGGCAGGGACGCTCCCCAGCCCCAAGGATTGTGTTCAGCCACAACACAGTGTGACCAAAAGACTTCATGGGATCCTGAAAGAATGATGTGGATGCAGCCCCTGTTACTCTGCTCTTTAGTCCCCACATAGTTCCACATTAACGCAACCAAATCACTTCTTACCTGATTTCAACTGAGTTTGAATCTATCAGTACCACGGATCCCATCTGTGCATGGAAATGAAACTCCTTAAATCACAGCCAAGCTTAAAACCAAAACTACACCCTCACACCTAAGGGATGCAAACACTAACTTATCAACAAACTGAAATTAAACCCTTTTACCCGTTACATTTCAGCATGTATATGACATGTCTCCAAGTGCTGCAGGACTTTCTTTAGTGTAAAGAAACTCCATTCTGTCAGCGAGCAAAGCAAAGAGGATGTAGCCCAGACAATTTTTTCTGGTAGAAAAGTAATGATCAGAAGGATTTTAGTTTCTCTATACACTTTATTTGAAAAACTAAAGTGGTATCAAGCACCTCTCAGCATTATAATAAAATGCTTCTGTGTTGATTTTTTCCATTTTTCTTCCATTACTCCAATACAAAAAGCTTAGTAATGCAGTGTCATTAAAATTCAAACCCCACTTGATTAGCTTTTATATCTTCCAGTATTTAACAGACTCCATTTCAAAGGGTACCACATAGTCTACTGACATTAACACTACATATAAACATCTATAATTTGGTAAATAAAAACGCAGTAACTCCAGGCTATGCAATCATGTGGAGGCCAAGTTACAGGAAAATGAACCATGTTTGGCCATTATTTCTGTTTAGTGTAACACTGAGGATTCCTCAGCTAAACATTCCCTAATTGTATAATGCAAGGGAAATAAAATCCTTTCTTACTGGTAGGCAAAAAATGGCAGGAAAAACAGAAGTGTCATGGATGTGGTGGTTTATTTTGCTTTGCTTTTTATTCAATACAAAAAGTATCCCGGATGAGAATGGAAAGCTTCCCAGCTTCAGTTCCAAGACTTTCACCCTCGTTTCTGACCTTTCCTCAGACATGTTCCAGTATAATCTGTAATCTACTAGAGTCGGAAGAGGAAACAGCAGCGCCCTGGTGAGAAACACTGCCTTGTGACCCGAGCAGAGAACCCAGCGGAAGCAATGCTGGCTCACAGAGTCCTTGGAAGAGCCTGACGGACAAATTCAGTAACGGCCCAAGAAACACACCCAGCACCGTGAGCCCTAATTACTGCCAAAGTGGGCTTTTTCTTTCATGTTTTGTTTTATCCAGTCCAACATGTGTTATCTTTCTTTGTAAAATGTTACGACATTTTCCTAGAAAAAGTCAGGAAACTAATTATTTTAGTTAACGATCGCCTCTCAATTAAAGTTACATTGCCATTTCCTTGAATTGTGTCCTATCAAATTTAAACTCATTTCACACCCTAACTCTCAGTATTTCCAGTACAATTAGACCCATTAAAGGAGGAATATTATGTCTCAGCTACTGCATGTGTACACACATCATGTAGCTACTCAGGGCTAAACCTACCACTAACTTGCCTCCATTGGAATGGATGGGAGAAAATAACGCAGCCGGTTGTTTTTGTAACATTTAAATCCGTTTGATATGGAACCTTTGGAAACACAGCTGCACTAAATCTCACGATTGTCCTAAGAAAGCAGAGCTCGCTCTCTGTTTGCATCTAGGCAAGGCACGTGATGGTGACAGCTCCTAAGTCAGAGTGCTCTGCCGAGACACACAAGCGCCAGCCCAAGTGTCTCAGTCACTGCTGGGACAGAGTCCCCTGCCCTCTCACCCGAGCTCCTTGAACTTCAGCATCATCCACTCAAAATCTGAACATGGCCTCATAACAGTCCCTTCCTCCTTCTGGAGTTTTTCTATCTTCAGTTTCAGAAACTTTGTCCCTCAGTTACGAAGTGTCCCACTCACTGATACCCAAGAATCTCCTCTCGTCCTCAGCAGAGAAGGAACTCCCACGACCCCTTTGCTGCCTGTGCCTCTACCTGGCCAAAGATGGATCATGAAAGAACAGTTCCAGCCTCAAGCTCTACCTGGATTTGAACCTATCTTTTACTTATACAATTAGCGATCTACATTTGATCATTTCTCCTACCTCCATGTGCATTTTTTCTTTTCCTGTAGGGAAAAGAAATTACATTGACAGTCCAGAGGAATCAAAAAGGAGAGGAAACCATTCTACCAGAACAGTAACAATGTCTTGGGCATCGTGACACCTCTCACAACAGCTGTGAGGACACCTACAGTGTCAACTGCCTTGTGCAAAGAGTAACTCCTTGAAAACCTGACACAAATATCTGCTTCTTCCCTTGCTGTTTCACCTCCTCACTTTGTACAGACACTGGTTTGCTGTGCTAACACTGCTCAAAGAGCTCCACAATAAAGGTGTCTCATGGCATTTCCTTAGAAAACAACCCCTCCACCACCACACACACAAGTCTGGCACAATAATCATCTTTCAGGACTTATTTAACTAAGAATACTGTTTGTGCAAAGCTTAAGTCCATGTATGGGCAAAACTCGAAATAAACCCAACCAAACTGGTTTGCCAGCTGTTGGCTCCAGGCTTCGCGCAGGCAGCGGCGGCAACGCTTCAGTTGGGCTGTTCCAGATGGTGTTACCAGCCAAATCAGCCAAACTGGCCACCCTTTGCTGGGTCATCTCCAGCAAAGGCCAGGCACAGCCAGGGCCAAGTCCACCCTCTTTGAAACAGATCTTGCACCTTCAGCAATCCACAGAGGGGAAGAGTGCAAGATTAGTTTCTTGTAACTACTATGGGTGTAGCTGCAGAGTATTTTGCAAACAAACATTGGGGAGCAGTGCCATCCTCCCCACCATGTGGCTGTAAGCCAGCTGTGGGCCAGAGGCTGTGGCTACCACAGCACTGGACTGCAGTTTGCAAACTCTTCAGAGGACAGGACTCTGTGAGCTCAGACTAACACTGCACTAATGAGGTTATCGTGCAGGCAGCCTCCGAGCGCTGCGGAGAGACTCTGTTGCTCCGATTTCTTGCACATGGGAATTTTGCTAACACTGTCTGCTGGTGAATGATGAAGCGCTTGAGAAAACAAGAATGCACTATTGCTGCCCCTCGTCATGTCTATCCATCACAATTCAGATCAGCACAGCTCTGAATTCAAAGTCTTCTTTCAGGGATGACTCCGAGACACTTCAGCATTGTAAACTTCGGAAAATTTCGGTGTCTCAGACTTCTCTTCCAAATGATACAGAATAAAATTATCTTTATGAGTTTAATTTTTTTTGTATTGGGACAGCACAGTCAGAAAAACTGATCAGCCTGTCTTGGAAACTGCAACATGAACCGGGCTGCGAATTTCTGAAGGACATCTCTGTGTGCAGATGTGTTCAGTGAGGAGATAGGGAAAGTTTAATGGCAGCCCCTTACCCAAAGGGCTGAGCTTACTAAAATTTAATATTGATGATGAGCTATATGTTAATACATCTGTGATTTTTTATCCCCACCTTTCCATGTCTGCTTTATTTTCCCTCCAGTTGCAACCATAAGAGCAAATATTTTAGCATCTGAATTCAATCCGGGTTGAATACATGGGATTTATCCTGAGTTATGTGGAAAAAAAAAAGTGCCTTGAGAACCACTGCATTTGAGAACTTGATAATAATAGCCATGGGTAATTATAATAAATGGCTTGTCTGAAACACCCATAGAATAGGAACTGAAACAAACCATAGCAATCTGTCCCCCTCGCACCCACCACACACCCTCGGCAGCTCTGCTCTTTTACCCATGACCGTTGAGGATGTTTTCTGGCTCCGTGACAGCATCGTGACTCAGGTCATGAGAAGTGTCAAAGATGCATTTCCTTGAGATGGGAAAAAGCAACTGATTTTAACAGCCCACAAGGACTAAGCAAAAAAGAATAAGCTCAATCAGCATATTTAAGGGTAAAGATAAACCTTTTAAAAGATAGAAGTGTATTTTATTTCTAATCTTAATGCTTACGTTTCTTTCCATAAAGTGTTTACATTTTTCAGGCTACCAAAGATGCACAGTTGATTAAATGCCTTTTCTTAAGAATAATAAACTGGAAAAAAAAGAGGGCAACAAGGGCAACACCCATTTACTGCAAAATCCATCACCAATCATATAGACGGAGTCTGATTCAGGCTGCAGACACGAGGGAGCAGCCCTGGATTCCCAGAATACGCACTGCCAGGGGAAGCAGAAGGTGTTTGGGCTTGAACTCAGCATGTCCATCAGATAAAATGATTGTTCCCACCAGCTCTTGTCCCACTCCTTCCCCTCCTTGGTTACTAACACGGAGCTTCACATGCTTTCACCTTCCCTCATGCCAAACCTCCCTTGTCATGCAACACCCTCCATACTTAAACCTCCTCCTTCAGCTGATACCGTCTCTTGAAAAACTCTAGATTCTACTTTCTCACCTTCTGATCCAACATATTACAGGCTTGTATCAGGTGAGCAAAGCTACTTTTTGTCATTTCACTGATGGCAGCTCCCTTGAACCACTTACATTCCTTGACCCACCAACAAATGTGTGGACTGCAATGTCTCCCCTGTGCTAGTCCACTCTTCGCCTGACCTAATTCCAGCCTTTCCCCTTTGTGCTTTGGACACGAATCATGCAGAAAATCTTTCCTGCGTCACTCCTTCAGTGACCAACTCTTTTCAGCTGGACTGTTACTCCAAAGCTCAACCCTAGTGATGGCTTTTATGCCAATCACACTCATTTCAGCAGTACACAAGTGTACCTAACCCTCTGCCCTGACACACTGAGAAGATATAAAGTCAAGCACGTTCCTTCTCATGGATCATTAATATCATTAATTATCAATTTCCAATTGGCAACTGCAAAACCCGATCAAAGTGCTGCATCAGCTGCAGGATGTCATTACTACCTGCAGTGTACGAGAAGGAAATGCACCAGCCTGTCTTTTATGTACCAGGTCAGCTGGGGAGATTTGCAGATGGAAAAACATGGGTTTACTGTAAACTAAGAGGGAGTAATCGAAGGAACAACTGAAATAACCATAAAATTCCAAACTGTCGTTCATTAGGTCATTTTCAGACAAACACTTAAAATTCCAGTTACCGCTTCTTGGACTCCCTCAGTACCTGACTCTGACACATCAGCACTTGACCCTCTCAAAATTTCCTTCCATCTGATGTTACCAAGACTGAAATCATCCATCTTGACAGGAAAACTTCAGTGGGATGCTCACATCTGTGGTAATCCCACTCCTTTCTGCCTTCCCCTTTCCCTTCACCTCGCGATCCATCTCTGCCATCGCGGTCTCCTGTGTGCTGCCGATTATTTCCCCTCCGCCTGCCTACCCACAACCTTTCCGAAACAGTTTGCTCTGACCACTGCAACAGCATTTGCTGTGCTAAATCACTCAGTCATAGATTTTTACACTCTCTATCTCAAGAGCTGCAATTCCTCCTGATATCCATCTCCTTCAATTTTCAATCTATCCGTAATATTCAAAACTTTTCTTTCAAATATCAAGGTGAACATGTATTTGCCCCAGTCTTTGATCTATGCTGTTTACAAAAACCTCCTTCTGAAACACTTGATGTACAGACACAAACTTCCCTTGTGACAGAATTTATCAGTCTACTTCCCTACTTATCTGAAGAGAATGGATCTTTTCCTTCCACTTCAGAAACTATCCAAAATACACCACCCACTTCTTTCACTCCACTGATTCTTTACCCATTAAAAAAAAAAAAAA
>VZTE01001746.1:1978473-2065155 GCA_013397775.1 Eulacestoma nigropectus
AAAGAGGGGGAGAAAAAAGGCAGCTAAAACACAGCAAACACAGCTCCCTTAGACCCAGTAAGCTGCTGGCTGGTTCCCAAACTGGTGATTCCAGCTCTTCCCACCTCTTCTCCCAGCCCTACATGTGGGACCTGGGCTTGCTCTGGGCACTTCCAGAGCCAGCGCTGGGACTGCTCCAGAAGGAAGGAATCATCACAGGCTGGTCTCTGAAAGTCATTAGCAGAAAATTCCCACCAGGTGAATTAATTTTGTTTTTTTCCCAACTGCCTTAAAACCGTGAAGAGAAACTTCAGGTGAGGGTGTGAAGAAAACCACTAGGTGCTTCAGGCAGCACAGTGAATGCGGAGGGTTTATATTCGCAAAAAAAATTACATATTTACGATACCTACACGAGCAGTTCAGTGTCTGCATCAGTGAAAAGGAGAGGGTTTTATCCTTATCGCCACCATTTGTCCGTGTTACGGCGGCTCCACGCCGGGTCCCCCCTCAGGGCCGGCTCCGCCTGAGGCGCCATGGCCGGGAGGAGGGCGCCCCCTGCAGGCCGCGGCGGGCAGAGGCGGGAGCGCTGAGGGGACCCGGCGCGGGCAGACGCGTCCGGGGCGAAATCTGCGCTAAGAAACGGAGCTGCAACAGGAATTATTTGAAATTATTTCAAATGACGAGTAAATAAAAAAAAAAAGCCGAGTGTGACGCTGTGGAGAAACACGACAAGGACACAAATAGGAATGTTAAAAGCACGTTAAAACAACGCGGGCCGATGCTGCAGCTTGCTTTGCTGTTTCAGCGCAAAGTGTTTCTATCGTGAGACGCTACAAAGAGAAAAATTAAACTTAATAGAGAGTTTTCCAAGAAGCGTTTTCAGCTCGTGTTCACAGCGTTTCGTGTTAAACTCCGTGAAGGAACTGCCCTCCAGCGCTTTAAGTTATTACACAGTTAATTTTCTTTGAAACTATTTTTGTCTGCCTCTCTCTAAATAGGTGGTTTCTTAAGTGAGTGTTACTTAAAGGAAACCAATCTGTTTTTCAGGAAGGGCTGATGATGTCAGTCCTTTCAACTCTGCTTTCCCATAAGAATTCTTCTAGTAAAAGGAGTTTCACTCTGGGAAATAGTGAAAAGTAACGTGAAAATATGTAAAGCATCTCAGGCTGCATGTTTATCAAACTTCCAGTTTTATGCTTGGATTTTAATCATGTTGCGATTGTAACATATGAAGGCAAAGCAAGAGAAAACCTTTTGATTTTTAAACTTAGACAAGATTTTGCAATGAAAAATGTGCCATACTAAAATATTTATAAAGAGATAAATACAAGCCTGAATGCGCTGTATTGAGAACAACACGGTTTTTTCATAATTCTAAATTTATATACTCCATCTCAGCATCAGTATTAAATCTGAAACAGAACCACCGCATACTATAAACAGTTTTTTGGCAAATAAAGAAATACTTCAATCCCCAATGAAATGCAAGACAAATTCAGAGAGAATCATATTATTATGGAATATTTTTAGTAGGTGTGGATGTGTAGCTGTAGCTCCAATGTTAACTTACTGGATTATTATTTGTTCTGGTACTGGAAATTCCTGCAGCCAACAACAGAGAAAACCGAGCGAGCAGAGCTACGGAGACTTTAGTTCACTTAGTGGTAGGGCAAGAATTAATGATAACAAAATTCTGTAAATTTTAATTTGCAGGATTAAAATAATTGGAGTTATATATATTTTCAACCTTCCACGTAAAGCACTTCATTTTTACAGCTAAATGCTCCTTGCTATTCACATGTTGGTGTCCTGAAGAGAACAGGGAGATGTTTAAATCACCGAGGACATAGTTCTGCTTTAACTACTCACCCCTTAATCCTTATGGTGTACCTGTGAGACAGGTAAGGACCATAAACCCAATTTTTCACAAGTAAAATAGTCACATAAGGCCATATTTTACCCTAACGTTCACCCCAACAACCAACCGATGTTGTAATACTCTTATAATAGTAAAAGCCCATAAAAGGATCCCAACATAACTCAGATATTCCTGACAACACACTCTGGCAATCCAAGGGAACGACAAAAATACAACCTCGCTGGATTACCAGACAGAACAGCCCAAACAAAATCTCTGTCGGCTATGAAAGGTGCAAGGGAAATATCTCTTTATCATCCTCTATTTAACAGTTTACTTCATTCTGCTGAAAAGAACAAAGCCAAACGATGATTCATTTGGAAATGAAATCATCCCTACCCCCAGTAAAGGCTGACATTGTGTGGGTAAACAGTCCTGGGTTGCTCCAACACAATGTAAATAGATTGCCTTGCTACTATATACACAGCAAACAGTTTCATTTTGAAACCAGGAGGCAAAAAAACAAGTGAGAAAAATACGACAGAGCCCGAACTCCGAAAATATTTACAAGAACAAAAGCTAATCACAAGTTACCATCAATAAGTTACAACTGCTAATCAAAAGGGAAGTTAAGCCAGTGCAGTCTTTTGGCCTAAGGTTGTAGAATGATATTGTAATGCAAAAGGAATATCAGCAAAAGGATTATGAACAGGTTTTTTAACGTAGGGTTTACTGAAAACTGGAAAAGATGTAAGAGGAAAAACCATGATGACATAACTCCACACGGAAAAATCCTCCAGTTTGCCACAATCTTCTCTGAATCAGCCACTTAATCAACACCTTGTCCCAGAGCAATGGTGCTCTCCAGGACACGGTCTTTGGCTTTATTTTCATATAATCAGCTGCACTTAGAGGGGTGATTAAGGAACGTAACAGTTATTCTTGAAGAAAGCTACAAAATTAAAGTCATTCCACATACGGGGAACACAGAGCTTATTACTGTTGTCACACAGCAGAAAGCTGACAGACAAAATCAGCTGAACAAAACTCACCAAGGGTTGCAGAGCGAGTTAGAAGTAAAACAATGAATTGAACCCAGAACTGCTCTTTTCTGTTTCTGAGTAGTCATTTACACTTCTGTCACCAGACTGCCGTGACTCCTCCAAACAACAATAATTTAACATTATAATATGGTAAGGAACTGTTACAATCTGAGTAAACACATCTCAGCTCACAAATTAAAATAATCATCGGTCTCTGGCTAGTCCGGCTGCCACACACACACACACACACACAACCCCTCTGCTGAAAGTCGCTCTGAACTTCAGGGGTTTTTTACAAGTTGATGATAAATGGCTTTTTATAAAAAGCTTAGAACAGGGTTCAATATCCTGCCTGCCTTCAGCCAGGGGAACTGAAAGATTACTGAAATGAAAAAGCAGCAATAAAATTACTGAAAATACTACAGTATATTACCAAATGGACTCTTTCAAACGCAACTATATTATTTTTTTCCTAATTTTTTTTAAGACATCTTTGCTAACTCCTCTACACAATCCTCACAAATTTCTCATGGAAAATGTTCATATGAAGTTTTGCAAGTTACCAACACACAGTCTTAGCACGTGTCCAACTTCTGCACTGAGGAAGCGATGAGCACAATCTGTGTGAAGTCCTCCAGGAATCGAAGTCACCTTCCTGCCTTAATTCTCAGCACTCACGTGCAAACTTCCAGTGGAGCTGATTGTTTAAACAGAGCTAATTTTTCAAGCAGTGATGACTGCACAGAGATCTTGAAAGAAATCTGATTTATTATCTTTCAAGACAGACATTTGCAAACTGAAGCCTCAGAACTCTTGAGACACTCCCCTAAAAGCTGGTGCCTTTCTCTCAGTAACTCGTCCGTGCATGCCTGTCTCCAGCCTCCACCACTGAGCATCCTGAAACTGCTGATTCTTCTTTAAAAGAAGTGTCAAATCTATTCAAAACTTCAAATGTAACTCAGAGTACTGTAAAGGCAACAACTTACTGCAATTTCCCTTGATAGAAAATAGAACTGGATGGCTGATAGCCACACAAATTGACAGTTCCTTCCTCTCCATGATGTCCACAGTTAAAAGGGGTTGGATGTGCCATAGCAAACCTTTAGAGCACTCTCCAGCCTGTTTCAGGCTGTCGCTGTATAGAGATGAGAGGAAGTAAAATGGTAGATACACAACTGTCTCCAAGGAGGAAAAAAGTTCAGAGCACGTTTTGGGTGCCTTCCAGTGGCTCCAGGCAGAAGAGGATGGCTCCAGAACAGCCACGCACAAACCTCTGTTCAGAGAAGTCCAAAGAAAGGCAAAAATACAGAGGCTGCTTCTGAGATGTCTGGTTCCCTTAATAATCACCAAGTCATCAAACAGTTCCTTTAATTCAGAAATCCCACAAAGGTTCTCTCTATAGCAGCCCAGCACAAAGTTGGGCTTTCACAAGAGCTCCTAATCCTACTCATAATTAGGGAAGAGGGACTGTTCCTGGCCATTTTTAATACTCCCAGACTGGAAAAGGGTGGCTACCCCGAACAAACTGCTACTCAAACTTCCACTTCCATGGAATTTGTGACTTACTCTCAACAGAAAGGGAGCATAAGGATGCAGCAAATTCTGAATGCAAACAAAACAGCTTCTAGCACAGACCTCATGAAAGAGGAGGGCTGAAATAAAAGACAAAACTGGAGAAGCTGTGACATTGACAATTTTTGAACATTTTTTGAGGCGCCCCTTCACATCCTTCGAGTTTCTCCAAAGCACATCCACCACAGGAGCAGGATGGACAGATCAGTGCTTACAGATCTTTTACCTTTGCACATCATTTGTCACATTGTTCCCACACACACAAAAAAAGTGGACAAAAATCTGTGCCATCAGCTTCCCACTGCCTTGTTCCCACATTTCTCCTCCAGCAGTATTTATTGTCGATATCCAGACGTGCTTCATGCTCATCAAGGCCTATGAGCAATGAGAATTTTAGGCAATAAAATTTTTTGAATACAGAGCAGTTTACTGACAGTGTGCTACATAGAAACAAAACTTGAAACCTAAAGACCCCCAACCTGTCAGTTTAGAGTGGAAATTATTAACACACCTGTGATAGCATCGTTAAGCTAGCTGCAAAACCAGAACTGTCTTTCTGAAGTGTTTCCACCTTGGCTCATTCCTGTAATATCTGCATACATCACATATTTTTGCACAGTATCTACACCACCATATTATCTTCACAATGGAAAGAAAGGAAGAAAGTGGATTTACCATGGAGAGGTGAGCCAGAGGGGCTGCTTGACAGGCCGGGCACGGGGCTACAGCGTCCTCCCTGCTTTGACGTCAGCTCCTGCTCGATCTCCTCCAGCCCCGCGCTCTTCTGGAAGCGGCTCATGCGATTCACCACCCGTGGGGACATGTGAGTCCTGACACAGGGCTGGCCTCCGTAGGGATTGATGGGAAAAACATGGGAAGTGCCTCGGAGGGTGCTGACCACCACCCAGCGGCAGTCGTGGCTGAAGGAGATATCCTGTACCTGGAAAACAGGGGTGACACGGGAATGAAGCCACCAACGTGCACACCTCCAACAGAGAGGTCATGTCTTAAACACAAATCTGAACTCAAAATGGAAAAAAAAATCCCTCAAGTTTAGGCAATAACTTGAATTTTGGTGCATTTATCAATGAACTTAGTATTCAGTGTATATTATAAGCTGCACCGTAATTCACTGTTCCAAATTTTATGTACTTTTCAAAATATTCTGAGATTATGAAAACAAAACCATGCTGCAAAGTGCTGCAGAAAGCCACAAGATCTTGGTGTAGTTTTCAAATAGAATTTAGTTCTAAAAAGGGCTGGGAAATTGTTTCAATTACATGTTTTGTATTTGCTTGTTTAATCTTTAGAGATTGCCCAAAAAGGGGAAAAGGGAGGGATGAGAAGAAAAGAGAGAGGTCTCACCACTGGGTCTGATTTTGACAAATACTGGCACAAGTCTTATTTTAGCTTAAAATGGTCAGTTTTGAAGCAAATATAAAAATACAGTTAAACATTTTCCACTACGGTTACTCCTTGCATAGATCTCAGATACAAAGTCCAGAAGGATTTAATTCTCTTTTAAGTGTGCTTTACACAACGCTTTGATGGAAAGCAAATTCTTGTTCCTGAAGGAATGCTTTAAAAGAGAGATTAAAGTTTGTTTCCAAGCCCATCCTGGCAGACAACTCAAGAAAACAAGTAGTCGAAGTTAAAATGATTTATCATAGAGAAAAAAAGTCCTAAAGCAATTCTTCCAAAAATTGTTTTTAAAGGTAAAAGCTGACTAAAAGGAACCATGGACACAAGTGGGATTTACCACGGCAAACAAACATATAGACGAAGGATTAGTTTTCATTATATAATTAAACAGCATAAACTAAATAAAATTCTTGAAGATTTCACTGAAGCCAGTTTTACAATACACTGGGTACTCAAATTGGAGTAAACACTGATACAATCTTGACAAATATTCCAGAAATGCACTCCGGCTATTCCAGACAAAAGCAGCAAAGTATTCATCAAAGTGCAAGTTTCCAACGGAGCCCTGAAGCCTCGGAGATTAAAAAAGGGTTTAAGTCTTGTGACTTGTGACAAGATATTTGGTTGACGGACTGTCAGGACACAAAACGCTTCATCAACATTAACTAAACTAAAACCCAGCGCTACACACCTGCTCCTTTCAATCCTGGTGACATCCCCAAACGAGCCGCCAACGATGCAGCTCAGCGAGCTCCCCAAAACCTGACAGCTTTTGCACTTCCAGTATTCAGCCCTTACTGACCTACAGTGGCAACACTCAGAGCTCCGAGTCTGCTTACAAAGTGTTTCACCTTAATAGATTGCTCAGAAAGGATTAGAGACCCCACAGGGATTAATAAGGGCTCAAAAAAAAAACCCCAAAGCCATGGAGTCAGGGAAAAATGATGGCATCAAGAGTATTTCAGTACTGTTAAAGTGGCAAATCCTCCTGGTCAAAATCAAACGTGAACTGTGTACAAAATTGCCACTCTCACTTACAACAGAACTATGAGATGACAGAGAAAAAAATCCATCTCACTGTACCGTGTAACAGAACTGTGTGTTTCTACTTTAATACTCAGTTTCCAGCTGGCACCCTGAGGGTTATGTTGTTTCAAAAACTACATACAACAGCCCTGGCAAATGACAACCCCAGCCAAGAAACTGGGAAACAATCACTACAGGATGTTTTTTTCCTCAGTGTAAACATTACACAGAAAAAAAGTATTCCTGATCTACAGGAAGAAAGCGTGGAACTCCGTAATCCCAAATGCTCTCTTAAGAACAGCGCTCACAAACACTCGCTGCAGTCAAAGCGGGCCATCGTGGCCATGACTGCCCAAAACACAGCTGAAACCACAAAGGCAGAAAGGTTTTAATGCTCAGTAATAACATGGAAAAAGGTTTTGACAGAGGAGTTTGCAATGAATTAAGATTTATAGGAACAGAGCTATGAAACCCTACTTGGCAGTCACAAAGAGTATTTTGGAAGCTGCTGTTACCCGTGATTCACCTATTGCTCACTGGTCTCAAACACAGCCTCGTTTGTCTTTCACAGCTACACGAGGAGCAGCAGAATCACAGACAGTTCAAGGAGGTGATTCAGAGAATATTTCCAATTCCAAAGGCATGAATTAAACACGCTCACATTGAACCAGCACAAATCCATCTGTGCAGCACAAAGGAGCCCGTAACTCTCCAGGAGAACTGGAAGAAGGCATGGATCAGGCTGAAAGGACAACGCTAATCATAGCAGTCTCAGAAATTACTTCGAAAAATCAGCTGTGTCCATGAATAAACCCCTATAAATTATGCCCTGGGCCGTGCTGTTCCCCACCACGTTCCTGTACATTACGCCGAGTTCTCGACTGCTCAGAGTATAAACAAACTGCACAGTGGCCCATTAGTGGTTTTCAAGTTTATGCTAAGCGTTGCAATTTATTGCTGTTCTTTAGGTTAATGTACTATTATTTCATGTATTTATAATATATTTCTGGATTTGTTGTTAATTATGATGTAATGTTTAGATACCAAAGATCAATCAGGACCCCATAGTGTTTACAGATATATGTTAATAAAGTACAAAGTACACCAGATCTCTCACGATGCAAAGTTTATTCTATAGCTCAAGGTCAATGTCACATTTAATATTCACGTCTGTATTTTAAAATTTTATCTATCCTCTTCTGTCTGGACCAGTAAAGGTAATTACAGACCTGAGATTTTGTTTAATTTGGGAACCTTTAAGATATTTTCAAATTCTTTTCAGTCCTAGACTCTCTCCATCTTTCTTGCAGGCTCCCTTCAAGTACTGGAAGGCCCCAAGCACACCACTGCAAAGCTTCCTCTTTTCCAGGCTGAAATATCCCAATTCTCTCAGCCTTTCCTCATATGAGAGGGGCTCCAGCTCTCTAAACACTGTGGCCTCCTCTGGACTTGCTCCAAAAGGTCAACATGTTTCCTGTCCTCTCCTGTCTTCCTCCAATTACTCTTCCAGGCTTCTTTCTAACTTCCACTTTTCTATTTCCCTGTGTTTCTAACATTATGGCGTAAAATCCTCCAGAAATGTAGCTACCACTCAGAGCCTGCCCTGAGTGACAGTCAGGTAATTTAATATACAGAGTCCTCCAAGGACACGTCACATGTCAACAGCTCTACTGAGGATCAGCTTTCAAGACTGTATAAATTAAAAAATTATTTCTGATATTACAGAATCACAGGATGGGTTGGGTTGGAAGGGGCCACAGAGGCTCATCTGGTCCAACCTCCCTGTTCAAACAGGGCCAGCCCAGAGCACATGGCACAGGACTGTGTCCAGGTGAATCATGGAACAGCTAGAAAACCAACCTCACAATGCTGAACCTTGTATTTTAATAATAATAACAGGAAACAAACCACATTTTGATCTTCCTAGCACTCCTCTTTTTCTTCCTACCACCCCTCTGTCAGTTGTGTGGAGTTACACCAGGTGCAATCTGTATATTCCTGTGCATTTCACTGCATTTAATTAAACTTTGAGAGTAGGACCAGCACTGCTGCAACAGGAGCGCGACCTGTTCATGATCACTGCGCTGTGTCACAGAGAAAAAACACCCTGATTTGAAGCACAGGACTCAAGTATTTAATTATGCTGTGCAGGGAGATGGCAGGAAGAAAAACCAGTATCATTAAACAGTGAAAAAGAGCAGCAGTCCCGAGGAGGTAAGGGTCAAAATAAATTAGAAAACTGGTCTGTATGTGAATTTTTTTGGTTGAGATGATTAAGGAAATGATGTAGCAACAAACATAAATGAAAAAATAATAAAATCATGGTCTACACGGTATGATTTATCAGACACACACAGACCCAACTCTGTCTCCCCAAGCCCTCAACTCTGATTTCAGTTTCGTGTAAAAGCAAGGGCAGAATGTGGGCACAGTGAGAGATTCACGTGGGGTCTTTAACCAGAGCTGAGCTCTCTATTAACAACTGAGCCTGCAAATGCCGCTGCTCAGGGCTCCATCTCCTCCAAGCAGCCAAGCTACTTCTAATTGCAGCAGCTTCTTCTTGTCAGCTCTCATCTGAGACTGATCAACTTCCCCACATCAATCTTTATTATTTCAAGCCCATCCCCGGCTTCTTCCCTAGAAGTAGGAAAGTCTTTCTTCCAGAGACTGTTTCAATAAACTGCAACTACGAACGTGTCAAAAGACAGGAAGGAACTTCTCATGGCCACGGAGGTTCACGTCCAATGTTTGGAAGTTGTTCCAACGCTTGGCTACCTGGGCACGGGACATGACACAACCTTGAACAGTCTCTGTGGAGTCACGTCACCGAAACATTGGCGCATTCCTGGAAAAGCGGCAAATCGCGCGTGTTCCGTGGCAGCCAGGCTGGAATGTTTTTATCATTCCCTCTGTTTACCTTCTCTGACTGAAGTCAGTTCTAGCTGCAGTTTGGGAGTGGGAATAACAAAACTCTGACAGAGTAAAGGCTTACAGAGGAGCTGGCCAGCAGCCCGCTGATGCTATCGTTACGTTTATTTGTCCTAGGCTGAGATAATGCTGTTTTCAGGGATTTTGTTTTTGCTGTTTACAATTTCAGATCAAAGAGAAAGGATCATCAGGTGACAGGCTAACTTTCATCTGCAAGTAAATGAGCTTCCTCAGTTCAGAACATGGTATGCCTTCATTAAAGCCTTCCAGAATGCTCTTGGGTACAAACATGAGTGCAGTAAGTGTTGCCTCACAATGCAAGAGCTGGAGGACAAGAAAATGTATCCTTAACCAAAATGTGCAGCACATACACGTGCACATTTCTCCTCTTTAGAGCTGAACTGCGCAAGCACAGATCCTCTGAGAGGTTCAGTTCTCTCTCTGGCTCAGTTAAATACAACCAGTGCTTGCAATGGACCTTCCTGGTGTTACTCAGTGCTGCTCTTTGTCCTCTTAAGGGAAAAAAATATAAAATCTAAAGCACAAGTGGCACTTAAAAGCTAAAAGATCTTAATCTGATATAACCGAAACAGGGACTTCTGTCTGTTTGCAGAAAAGTGACTTTGAATGTTGTGACCTTGGGACTCAGTGAATTATCTGAGCACTGCACATTCTTCCATGGTCATTGTCTTCACAACTCCCTTCTGAGGCAGAGGTCCACCTTCCATCCCACCCCATCTTCATATGAGTCACAAAAAGGAGATTTTGGGAAATGTGGGGTGAAGCTCTGTCGGCCAAAATCTCACATACAAAAGCAGCTGATTTCAGCACGGACATTAAAATCCCACATGTAACACGGCCATAATGATGATGTTTAAACAATTTAAAATGGGTATTAGCTAAACAAATTCTGACACTGATAATCACTCATGTCCATCAACACAAATTAGAACTTTTTATAGCTCCAGTACAGAAGGTGACCTTTAAGACCATTGGCCTTGATTCACAGTTAGTTTTAAACCAGGGAAAAAAAAAAGAAGAAAGGAAAAAAGGTCTGGTAGCAAATGTATAAATACTGTTCTAACCAGAAAGGAGGTACAGAGGCTCCCAGTATGGGCTGCACTGAGAGTTTTATATTGAACAGTCTCCAAAATTCTTGTCTAATGCTCCTCATACATGAAATTCACACAACAAAAGAGCAGCAACAGCAAACTCTCCTCTCATTGAACAGCTACAAGTGCTGTTATTCCGAAAGAAAAAGTAAAACAATCCATCTTATTATACAAATATTTCAAACTACGTGTGTTGAGAATCACAGGTACTAATGCAATATTGTTTAATTATCCAGGGAGTTGTGAAATCCACTAACACACCTCAGACTGCTTAGAATTTTCTCCATTTTATGCCATTCCAAAAGCTATACTGTTCACATCCCAAATGAAAACTGTGTGGCAAACTAGGAAAAAATTTTACTATGTTGATTCTGAGAATTTTAATGCAATGCTTTCACAGAGATGCTAATACTACATCCCAAAAAAACATGTATCAATAAGGGTTTCTTCTCTAAAACATGTTCTGTTTGGTTTCCAATGTGTGCCTTGAAAACAAATTTATCAGCTGTAAAAACCAGAAGAACATCTTTGTTCCTCATGACTGAAGTCCTGTGCTTTGGGCTTCAATATTGAGTCTTTGTATGAAGGGAGAACAAAAATAACTCTAAAACGTTAAACACATTATAGAATATGCCCAAGTAGATGGCAGAGTATGTGTATACACACAGATCTCATTGCTCTTTGTAGTATTTATAAAAATTACTTGTTAGTACTATATATATTATCCCAAATGAACAGTTTTTCCTAATTTCCTCTCACTTTCCAGATTGGTTATTCCTTCTTATAGTAAACCACTGCCTGTAACAGCAATTACACTTTCCCAGAATGGTAGCAGGAAAGCTTTAGAGTATTTAAAATATCAGTAAAGCAAATTCACCCAGATCAAAACTTTATCAACCACTGCTACATTCAATAAAGCTTTCACATTCTACTTTTTACAAAGGTATGGCAAGAAACTTAAGGGAAAACTGCTCAACTCATAGGGAAAAAAATGGTTTGAAGGAACTGTAATCAGGGTACCAGAACCACCCGAGCTCCCAGCGCCAGGGTCATAATCACAGAGCCCCAGGCTCTCCCTGTCACAGTGCTTTACGTCTGCCAGGCTGTCACAAGTCTGTGCTGTCCGTGTGCAATTGCATCAGCAAGTGCAATACTCACTTCTTACCCTGTGGTGACATTTTTATTCCTGTATTTAAAGCAGGTTCCTCAGCAGTTACTCCGTGCTCCAAAGGTGAGGCTCTGCTGGTGCCCAAAAGCGTCGCCGCGAAGGACTCGAGCAGAACACGCTGCTGCCACAGCCACAGCCATGCCAGCGAGAGCCAGCTCCCTTTTCCCCCCTTCACCAGCAAATCACTTCACTGAGCACTGCTTAAAATATAATCGCAGACGTTTCCACCCTTGGATGATATCCTAACCTAGTCTTCCATCTCTGAGAGGGGGATTTTTCAACTGGGAAGTTAAACTGGGAAGTCTCTGCAGGTTCCCCCACTTTGGTAAGAAAAGTTAATCACAGTCTTCTGATTAACTCTTCCTTTCAACTCTTTAATTGTCTGTCTGTGGCTTTTACCACCAGAGTCAAGCAAACGCTGACAGTTCCTTCACGGGCACGAGACAAATGTTGAACATGTTACATGAGAAAAGGTTAAGTGCAAACACAGCCAATAATCGGGGCTCTTTGGAGGCAGTGCCAGATCTGAATAAATCTGACAGCACCTCATTGCAAAGGGCAAGAATTTATTATTGTCCAGGTTAAACGCTCTGCTCTTATCCCTTCTGTGGCTGGAGCACAAGAAAGGCTCTTTGTGTGCTGAAACAAACATTAAAGTGCCAACATACACAGAATGTATAAGGTGTCTGGGGATTATTCTTCAGCAAAGAGTTTAACTTACTTTGGCTTCAGTCTCTCCCCTGTGAAGTGTGTACAAATGATGGACGGCACTTTGTGATGATGACCAAGGATGTGTCAGGATTTGAAAAACATGGAAATCATGGCCTAACGTGTCAGTGGTGACCAGCAACATCCCTGGGTAAAAAAAAAAAAAAAAGAAAAAGAGGAAAGAAACACAAAAGCACAAGAGATTAATCACTGCAAAAGAAGAGGTTTTAAATGTCTATCTAAAAAACACGGAGTGTGGCTTACATTTGGGGTTTGGAAGCAAGAAAACACAGAAAATTACTGAACTGAAAGGGATTCACCTCATAAAAATGAATCAGAACTTCAAATGAAATCATATTCACAGTACTACTACTTAAGTATTAATATATTATTAAGATAGTATTACAACACAAATCTATAAAAACATCTGAAAAATCTGAATATTCCAACTAAATTTGAGAACCGTGTGACCAATATGAAGCATTGAAGTGATGAATGTTACAGTGAAACCCCAAAATGCTCTTCCCTGGGCAAGAGCCAGTCTAAAAAAGATTGATGTCTCCACAATAACAATTTTTGGAAGAAGAGATTATCGAAATCCAGCCAAAACAGCCCATACCAAACCAATCCTGAAAAAGCATCATGAAAGAAGCTGTCTGATTTATTGGTGCAAGGCAGCAAATCAGAGTTGAGAGCTTTCAAATGAAACACTAAATGAGGTACGAACTTCACTGAAAACAGGTCACCGGTGGAGGTACTGAAAAGATCCAATTAGAAGATCAGCAGAACCACAGTGAATTATATTTGCTATTTACTTTTTTATCCCACGATGTGTCAGCCCATAACCCCGTTTTTAAACATTTACAAATGTATTTGAAGTCAATTTGCCATAAATTTATACCAATTTGTACCAAAAATGAAGTCTTTTTGTACATATGAGGAAAATACAGCATCATGGCAGAACTTAGGACTACAGTAACAAACTACAGATTTGTTTTTCTGTTATTAATGAAATTTAATAATTTATCACCCAAACCTCTGACATTTAATTAACATCAAGTACAAAGTAATTACAGCAGTTTAACAGTGACATTCTGAGTAATTTTCAAGGCACCCATCTATTAAAGAAAAACCAGGAATTCCCACACAGGTCTGTTGCAACAATTCTCCACATAAAGCTCAACTGAAATCTTTTAGCCTGCAGGAAGAGAACTCAGTCCCCATGTTTTACACGACACTTATTCAGAGGATAAATGGTTATCTTATTTCTGCCATAAATGAGTGTTCGTTGTCTTCATTTATTTACAGGTGATACCAGGATTCATTGTTCCCTCTGCTCCCCCAGATACCAAGAGGATACATTTGAAACCTCTCACACGTTACCACTGAAGCCCTACCTTATGACACTTGGAAAAATTTAGAATTAACCTGGAAAAAGTGTACCAAGCAGCAGAGTAAAGATTAAGTGTAATTAGCTTTTCTACTGGACCACCACTACATCACTAGATCAGTATCCTGAGTGTTTTCCCTCCCTGGCAATCCTGGAATCCAAGAGATTGGGTCCTTTAGGCCCAGACAGAATGATTTCAGTGGCCAAAGGCTTGACCTTGTGGGCCCAACATCCTGACACCCCACCCAGGGCAACGTGGCACCCTGTATGGCACCAACAGGGCACACCTCAGCTTCTCTTAAATCTCCTGAAAGAAGGATCCTGTGAAGGCAAACAGGCACTTCCAAGGCGACGAGGCCCACCAGCAGCAAGGTACAAAATGAGAGAAATCCAAATTGCACTCGGAGACAAGACTGCCTACAAGTTTCCCCTCAGCTTGACCACTGAGGCTGGCAGGGCCTGGGCCCGGCGAGGCCACCCACGCTGCACCCAGGCATTTCCTGCAGCTCGCACAAACGCACCATCTCACATCTGAGCTCAGCAAGATTCCCTCCAGCAGACACACTTTTACTGTTCCCGGCTGTTCCTCCGGCCCCGAGTGTTAGAAATGAAAGGGAGTTTGTTATGGAGCTGAGAAATCCGGGAGAGCATTGGGGTATTATGTTTGGGCGGTAAGGCATGTGAGCTGAGGTTGGTCTGGATGTTAATGTTGGCTTAACTGGCAATTTCCTTGATTTGTAGTGACTGTGTTGATAGGAAATACAGCTCAAGTTGCTCCGGTACAAGGCAGCCAAGCCTTTCGTGTGGGATTATGCACACAATTTGCATTAATTCTGTTCTGCAACATCACAAACTACACTTCCCTTCTAGTGAAGTGTGCGGTCCTCAATAATATATAGCATTTCCAGCAGAGAAAGCTGGAAGCAAAGAGGGGTTTGTGTGCTGGAATCAGGCTGCTGCTGTTACTGGAGCGAGGATATTCCAAAAGATCTAATTCAACCCAGTAAGAATTTATCTTCTCTATCCCCATGTTTTTCACTCCTCATGCATTAGACAGCTTTATATAGAAGTGGAGGGTGCTTTGGGTCCTTTTGTGCTCTCTCTCATTCCCGATGGGAAGGACCTTTGGAGAAGAAGCTGTGGAGGAGATGGATCCATAAGACTTCTCTCAACAATGAGCAGACAGGCTCTGCAAACAGACATTTCTTCTTCCCCCAAAGCTCAAGAAGTCTTTTATAAATACAGACCCAGGGCTGAGTGCACCCAGAGATCTCAGCAGAGCATTCTTCGTGTGGATCCCAGCACAGCACACGGCACGGTGCACGGAAGACTGTAAAAAAACCTCTAAATGCGCCAAAAATCTGTCTGGAACTGGAGACAAAAAGCTGTGTGATAATCCCGAGCCAGTGAAAACACCGGGATCACCATCCTGCATTGTCCATGCAATCCATGGGTGTTCAGCTCAGCGGGATCTGGTTTCCAGCGCTGGCGAGAGCCGCAGGTGTCTGCGGTGGTGCAAGGAGGGTACGATCCCACCCTGCTCCTCACAGGCTTCTTCCCAACCCTACAGCCCTGTCTTTAGGCTGAGCAGGAACACTCACTTGGGGCACGAACACCACAACCTGTGGCACACGAGCCCCCAGAGCCCACGGTGGTCCCTGTTTGTTCCTTCAGATCCCAGCGGCTGCAGCCGTGACATTCACTCGCCTACCTGCGGCTCTGAGCAGTTCCAGATGATGTTCCCAGCTCTTGGTTCCACGTGTGCTTTGCCTTTGGGTTTTCTGGGTTTGGTTTGGGGTTTCTTTTCTCTGTTTTTGCAAACTTGAAGGAGTGCAGAGGTGAAGGATAATACATTCGTGGCTGGAAAGGAATTGACTTAAAAATATTAAGATGGGTGGTATCTGATTTGGCAATTTGTGTCTAATCTAAACCCCTGCTGCCTGTCCTGTTTGGAATAAATGCCTTTATTAGATGCAAGCCCAGGGATAACAGGCCCTTCAGTTGTATTAGAGACTCTTTTTCAGTGAGTTAAAGAAGGACCTTTCACACTCACATTTGCATTTCAAGTACAAATATATTCTGGCAGGACTTGTATCAACACGGAGGTCCCAAGCACAACACCACAGATGGGAAAGAACGTGTATTTATAAAACAGCATTTTGAAATCTCTTCCTCGCTCCTGTTATTCGAACAATAAATCACCCGTGTTTCTGAACACTGGACTGGGGTTTGTGGTGGGATTTTCCAGCTCTCATTACTTCACAATGAAGAATCCCAGTTTTCCATTATCACAGCTCAGCCATTTCGTTTCTCTCTCCGTCTCCCTGCAGCATCCCAGCAGGAATACCTAATCCCAGAGGAGAAGCACGAACTGGAGTCGTGGTCCTACCTCACTTTCACTTTCAAGTGCAGGAAACTTCAACTCAAGCTTCTTAAGAGGCCTTGTGACAGTTTTCTCAAAGAGTTGTTTAGATGGAAATACAGGTTAAAGCTGTGCTAAGTTCAGCCCAAATGTTTTCTCTTATGAGGGACTTTATGGATGAATAATCAGAGATGAAAAGTGAATAATTCTTGAGGATTTCCTGCTTATTTTTCAAACTGGCATTAATCCCTGTTTAACAGATAACAGCTGAAATCCACTGAAGTCTTGCATACACAGGACCCAGTGGAAATTTATGTGTAAACCAGACTTTACTTAGTACATATCTGACTGCAAAAATTCTGATTTTGCTTATCCACAGTATGAGGGTGCAGCCAGATTAAATTAATGACTGTTTTACTGTGTGGTTGTTTAAAATCCACAGAGATGATTAAAATCCAGCTTAAAAGAAACAGATATCCTAGATGGAAAAAAAAAAATTAGCAAAGCTTTGTTTTACCTGCCCTAATTTACAGCTTCCTACTTTTCCTGCATTCTGTTTGGGAAACAATCAGCTTCTTTCAGGATAGAAATAAAAACACGAGGAATATATGCATAAAAGGAAAAACTGGTACAGATGTAGACTGTGGGTTAAGAGCTATTTATGCAGTATCAGAAGACTAAACCAGACTCTGGCCTGGCCATAAACTAAGCCCACGCCCTAAATGAGGTGCCAAGCCACAAAAAGCATTTGCGTCAACTGGGAATACAAGGAAAAGAAGGACTTCTAATTATAGGGCCTGGAAGCGGAAGCCGGGAGCGATTAGGAGCTGAGGCTGCGCCGTGTTTATCTGGGAGCTTCCTCCCCTCGCTCCGGCCGCCTCTGACAGATGAGGCTTGGCCTGCAGGGTGGGACTGGAGCTGCTGATGGGACACAGAGTTCTCCGGGCACCCAGCTCCTGGCAGCCCCGGGGGCAAATTAGAGAGTGCTGGGAAAGCTGAGCAGCTCCACCACATCCTATTTATAACACCTCCCTAATTGCAGAGCTGTTGATTGCGTGCATATGAATGAGGTCTGCACAGCTTGGAGTTTCACCGGGAGCTTCCTGTCAATTTTCTGAGGGACAGAAGTGTTTCCACCTCCCCAAACTGTGTCACCCTGCCAGTACTCACTGAAGGATTCAACAGCTTCCAGCTACGTTGGATTTATTTTCAAAACACCAAGGGCACGAGTGCTGGGAATCAGGCACACATCTGCATGGAGGAAATGTGCATCCGTGGATAGACCGAATTCAGGAATGCAACTCTTTCATTTCCATGCCAGCCATGGACAGACCAATCCAGCCACTGCACCAACTCACTGTCTGTCCAAAAAGTGATTAAAAATATGAACTTCTCACACTTCAGTTTTGAAATCTGAACTTGGATGCCACGCAAGGTTGGTATCCAGCTTTGGAGGTTCCCAAATTAGAGGCTCAGAGCACTCAGGGGAACCACAGTGACTCAGAGCCGCTCCTGGTTCATATGGATTTTTCCTGGCATTCCCACCTTCCACAGGCTCACTGGGACAGGATTCCTGTCCCACTGCAGCTCCCTGGGCTGAGCAGTCGCATTTGCACCTTGTTAGGGTGTGACAAAGTTTATATGGCCCATGGTTTTCTGATGCATCTGACCCGACCCAGGAACAGCAGCTTTATTTATACTCACTGAACTCCTCTCCCAGGCAAGTGAAAACACAGCCAAACATCAGAGCTGCTCGGCCCCTGGATACTCCAAGTGGACCATGTGCTACAGTTACAAAATTGGGTCTCAAAAAACCTTAACTAAATAATGAAATTCTGATTTTAGCAAAATTCACCGCAAAATAAACGCAAGTACGTAAAGATTCAATATAAATATTTTAAAAATCCCAAGAAGTCAAAAGAAAGCGAAGCAAAATAAAATATTATTTTGTGAATAAATAACTCCCTATGACTCTTATAACTCCTAAAATCCATGGCTACAGCTCTTCCTTCACAACCAACCCAAAATGCAATACTTGATCAAGCCATCAATCATCAAGGATTCCTCCCCTCTTGGTGACACGGGACACAGGGACACAACGTTTATAACTGCAACTCATTAAACTGCCTTAATTTGAAAGTATTTGTCTCCCAAGGCAATAATTCAAGTTGAAAACCAGAAGAAAATGAACAGATAAACTAAAGAATTATTCTGTCATTAAATAATTACAGCTTGTTTTACTATCCAGGAGTGTCTTCCTGCCCACTTTCTCTGATCAATGGGAAAAAACTTGTGCAGAGATGTTCCAATTTCACCCTCTTTAACTATTAACTCAAGGCCACCATCACGTTTCAATATAGAACATCAAAATAATCAGTGCAATTTCAGGTCTGTTAAAGGTGCAGTCAGGCATCCCAAGGGGGACACAGTTTAATCTGTTTTACTGCTGGCCCAACATTAATTTTCTCGTTATTAATGGGTGGAAAATCTCTTTTGTAGGCAAGGAAGCGTAATTATTTTAAATTTTCAATGTCTTGCACTTCACAGCTCTCAGCTGCTAAGCTGGCAGGAGCAACACTTCTGGAAAGCAGATCATTTATTTACCACATTTAAAAGAAAAAAAAAACCCAGATATTTATAAACCAGCACCATTTTTCAGCTGTTTACTAACTGAGAATCTTATTTGGAAACTTTCCTCTTTGACACTAAAATTGGAATGCACCTGCCCCATCCCATCGATTTAAAAGCTGGTCCTACTCCCAAACTGAGTGTGGATTTAGCTACAGATACAGAAGTGTTTTAATTATTGTATTTTCAGCTTGTTTTAAGGGCTTGTATTGAAAAACATTGTGTCTTTCACTCCCTCTAGAAGGGTGAGAAGCCAGGATCGAGTCCTGCAGCTGGAAAAACCCTCCATGCTGCATTTGAGTGTAGAGAAAAGCTTTTATTGGGAAAAGCTGTCCCAGGAGAAGGCCACCAGGAAGCTTTTGTAACAAAATGTCCTTTTCAGAGCCTCCAAGGCTACTTACTTGCCTTAACAAATTGGCAATTGAAGCAGCAGCTCTAAAAAAATCAAAGAGGGGATAACTCTCATCTTTCCTGGCTGCCCACAGGGTTTGTTGTACATATAGTTCTTGGCAGGGCAGCCTGACGGGGAAACGAGGCACAAACCTTCCAAAACCAGGAATGAATGATTTAAACAACCTCCGAACAGACATGAGAACTTCCACACTTTACTTGCCTCCCAAACCAGATACAAGGGATGGAGATGTTTGCACGGCTGCTCCTGGAAATCCCATCCGGAGCCCAGGAGGCCACGTCCAGGTCAGGCTCTGCACTGACCACGGGACACCACAGGAATTGGGATCCCAGCACAGTTCCCTGCTCTGGTGGCCTCAGGAGCTCAGCCCAACTTCCAAAATGATTCACTGCATTGGTCTGCATAACTCGAGGCTCCCGTGGAAAGTGGAAATCCAGACAATCACAAAGACGTCCTGGTGTCCTCCAACACCAAACTCAACGCTCCAACACCAAGACTCCACAATTATTGATCATATCTAAAATTTAGGGCTGGTTTCTCCACACTTTATCTCATCTAGAAACTGTGAAAATGACATCTCTATAGGTTTTGCTGTTCCACTTATTCCCACATTGCATCCTCGAGGCCTCGTGCCCAAAACACACCCTTCTTGGGGAGCCCAGAGGATCTGGCCCTTCCTCCCCTCTGCAGGGGCAGCAGAAAGAAACTTCATGGGCTAAATGAACAGACTGTCCAATAACTAGGGAAAAATGATGTTAGAGACAAAAAAATGAATATTATTTTAAAGCCTTCACTCAAACTGTCCCCAACCACCTAAAATTTAATTTATAAACCACAGCTGCTGTCCAGATCCCATACAAAAAGCTTACCAAAAATCAAGATTAATGTGTGCAATGAGCAATACTTTTGACATCCAGAAAGTTGTTTTTAATGGGAGTAACTACAGTTGTTTATGAAATATTTCCCTAGACATGAAAAGAAAAGGACCAAGCGGAATTGGGTCACACATTTGTTGGCTGAAAACTTCAGCACAGGGGGCATCTAAGATTTGGTGACAAAAATCTCATTAACGAAAAAGCACTCTCTCAGGCAACAATCACAAAATACATTATTTGCATCTAAAAACTTAATCACGTCGATATCCTCACTGTTTTTTATTGGAAATAAACCATGGAAAGTAAAAACTGTGATTTATTAGTTCCACCTCGATACACAATTCAACTTCCTTTTCTCTCAGGCAGCTTTTGGGTAAAACACTTTCATTTGTTGTGTCAAACCCAGTCCAATCAGTAACTCAAGTTAACCTAAAAAGAATATTCATCCTTGTGCTTCATATTTCTAGAAATCCTAAAAAATCCCAATTTTATGACCCTAAACCACTCCAAATAAACAGAATGCATGTGTCAGCTACAACGCTGACTCCGAGCACTCAGAAACAAGTTCCATTTTCCAGTCTCAAAATTCCTATCCCACACCAGCCACGTTTTGTACACAAAGGATATTAATGTAGGCAACAGATCTTGGCCTTAAAAATAATAATAAATGTAGAGAAAGAAATAAAAATGAGGAGGTTGGTTATTTCCGGGCCTGTTGATAACATTTCTGCAGAGAGATGAGCAGCTGGCCTAGGCTGAAACCCCCATTTCCTGCCCCATTTACAACCCAGCATCGTTTATTGTATGAGGAAGGAGGTAAAAGAAATTCCCTAAGTTCTACCCCTGTGTCATCTGTATTAAACCCTTGATTTCTGTAATGTTTAAATTCCAAATAATTTGCTTTGCTCCTTTACCAGCTTCTTCCCAATACCAGTAAGAAATAGCTAGATATTAAAAATACAAACGTTCCACATTTAACTGAAGAGTTAAACCAAAAAATATAAACATTTTCAGCTCCAGCGTTTGTCAAATACAATTAAGCTTGGCATGGCTGCTAAATTTTCTCTTTTCCTGGAGGATGGAGGCAAAACTTACAGGTTATCATGAAATTTGGGTAACAGAACTGGTAAATAAGGTAGAAATCTCTCTGTCTGGAACTGATTTCTGAGGCACTGACCTGATTTCCTTCCTTACAGGCTCTGTTTTTATTGTATTATCTATGGCTGTGGAGAACTTGCCCAAGTGTAGACAACAATGTATTTAGCAACTCATATTCAGCCTTAGCACAAACAAAACCTCTATAATTTGCTTTCAAATGTGGTGGAGTAAAGACAATTGCCTGAAATAAAGCTGCAGCTCAATAGACTTCATTAAAATTACTCTCAAAAGCACATGGAACAATTCCTGTAGCATGGAGAGATGTGGATCATTCACACACAAGTTGGTTTTGATTATCACACTTCAAAAAGGCCTTTATACCTCCGATCTGCCCAAATGAAGGAAGGATTCTGCTCGTTTTTAACACAGTAAAAATCTATAAAGGTACCCTCCCAAAACTCAGACCTGAGCACCTGTGCAGCTCCTGGGCTGAGACACGATGGAATTCAGGGGTTTATCAGCCCCAGAAAGTTAAATTTTCAGGGAAAACAGAGCAGTGCTCCCTGTTTGCCTCCCCAGCACAGCTTTGCAGTCGCTGTGCAGCCACACAGACACCGCCTGAAATTAGGAGTAAAAGTGGGGTTTCAGAGCAAGCAGCCAAGGACAGTATCAAAAGGCACCTCTTGTTTTGTTCTCTCTAATGAGCTCAGCCTGATTGCCAATAGACCACTAGAGAACGGGCTGGGATGATGTTACAGCCCTGGCTTCAAACAAAATCCGGCCTTGATGTTAAATAAAGAACACAGAACCCTGGGCTAAGTGCTGCTCTCACTGGAGGCAGCTGAGGGAAGAGTTTTCTACTGGTTTGTCCCCATCCCTCCTGCAAACCTCCCACATCACACAGCACTTGCAAGCAGCCAAAAATAACATTTAAAGAAGTGTTGTGCCATTAAGCACAATTAGATCTAAGTGCCACTCTCTAAATTATTGTGATTCCAGTACCTGAGCAAACCAAAGAACTTCATCGTAACGCAAGGATCCAGCAGTTTGCAAAAATATCTTTCCTTTTGAAAAACAACAAGTTCATTTGGTTTTGCACAGACGTTCTGCTGCCCTTTAAATTTACACAATCCTAAAAACTCTCTTAAGGAGGCATTTAATTAATATCTATTTAACACTCTAATTCAAGCAGCTGTATTTATTTCACTTATTCATTTCACTTCATTAGCATTGCTCCACTCTAGGTACCATCCTTCCTCCAGAGCACAAAGCAAAACAACCATTCTGGAATAGAGGATTCTCAGTTCCCTGCACAGAGCTCCACAAAAAATTCCCTTCCAAGGAAATCCAGGCAGATGAGGATACAGCTTTTCTGTCACAAACTCCCAGTGAACTGCACTGCACTGTTAAAGAGTTCTGACACAACAGATGGGGTGTCAGAATGACACCAACTGGTCAGCAAAAGTGAAAACATAAATGACAGACATTTAGTTTTATTCTCTGAAATGTGACTTCACCCTCATGATCTTCATGGCATTCGCTGCATTTTAGAAATTGTTAATTTAGGCAATGGAAGCTGTTGATTCTCTGACCATTTCCCTGAGTGCTGCTGCAATCAGCCAGAACATTATTTATCTATAGATAATGAAATGTTAATTGTCAGATTAATCAGATCTCTATTAAGGTTTGCAGTTGTCCTTGCTGCCTGCAGTGACTGTTCATTGATAAAGAGGAAGGAAAGAAATAGGTACTTTTGAGGAGATTCTTACAAGTATTTTCAGATTATAGCTGATTTCGCTCAGGAGAGAGGGTAAGATCACAAACTCTTCATCAGCAAACAAATAAATACGTTACTTTAAAAACCAGTGAAACAATTTTATTTCTGTATTTATGGAGGACTAAAATTTAATCCATGTGCTGATCCTCTGGATACCTGAGTATCCCAACATGTGTGCACCTGGCTGGCAGGATCCCAACTGACAGGAATTCCTCAGCAGTGGAAGAGGGACTGAATCTCCTCCCTGCTACCACAGTAAAAGAGTTGCTAAAGTTTGAAATTTCCAGAAAAGACCAATTACACACCCAACACTCCACGGAGCAGGACAGTCATGGGCACCTGCAGCGTCCCAGCGGGACCAGCAATCCCTCCAAAGCCATGGGACACATTCCCATGGGATTTACTGCCCTGTTTATCTATCCCAATAGCCAGAAAAATCTCTTACCACTAGGGTTAAAAGCCATGCAGCAAATGGGCTTCTCGTGAGCAGGGAAATGGGCCACGATGCCGTCGCTGTCCGAGTCCTCGCTCACCAGGACCTGGGGAACAGAACGGAGCCAAGGATTAGGAGGGAAAAACACTCCAGGGGGAAAATCCCAATTTACTGACACAGGGATCGGTTTGTAAGGTGTTCACATTCACAATGTAACTGCCTGCCAGCTGAACACCAACAGCCCTTGGGAATTCTTTCAGATACAGAGACGTGGGACCTGCTCTAATAACCTGGGAGCAAACAGAAAGGATTACGCACTTTATGCCTGGATTCTCTAATTCTTTACCTTACTCAAATTAGGGAAAATAGAAAACTATTCCTATTTTGCTCCATGAATTATTGCTGACTGCACAGCAGCCCATTACACCATGCTGTGCAGGAAGCTCCATTTGAGGTTTCCAGTAACAAAATAACAAAATCACATCCTAGAAAGAAAAGGGAATATTTAACCCTTGCATAAATCAGTATTTTGATTCCAAGTACAAAAGGCAAATGGGTGGAAAACCAGATCAAACCCCAGAGAAAGTGGGTTTGCTTTCCATGAGTCCCACAGGTGGGAATAGCACAGCTTCCATCCTGCTGTCAGTGGTGCTGGAATTGAGGGATCTGGATTTCCAAAAGATGCAAGGAATGCCAAGGGCTGGGAGTGTGTATGGAAGCAGCTGCACTGTGGAATTCACAGTTAACATGGATTTCCTCCAACCTGAAACTACCTCACTGAACATGAGGTAACAGTATCACAAAGGTTGCTATCAAAAAATCATGCCCTCATAAAATACCTTCTTATGAACAAAAAGGGAATTAAAATATAGGAGAGAGTTTTCACAGCAGAGGGAAATTCAGTGGAAAAGAAAATACCTGGACTGAGATCTGTGCTGTGCAACAGTTTCTGGGGAAAGGGACAAAGAATGAGCTTTTGGGGCTTTAAACAAAAGCAAATTTGAAGCTGATAAAACTCCTGGGCCAGTCAAACCAAAGCTGAGTGTGAGGACATACAAAGGGACAAAATATCCAAGTTTAATTGTATGGAAAGCAAAGATACTCCTAGATTTATAGAAAAGAACCAGAAGATGTGTGGACAAAACTGTGCAAGAGCTGTAGGAATATTTTTTTTTATTCCTTGATTACATCCTCTTAAAAGCTAAATTAAGTAAAACAAAAAGAAAGATCTGTCAGAAAAGGACTTTAAAAAGGGGGTTTTGTGGTGAGCAAAAACCCGCTTCTTACTAAGACAGTGCAAAACCACCCGTTTCAAGTTCTAAATAATTTGTCTGCCTCTTCCAAAATAATCTGCGAGGTTTTTAATACTTCCAATCCCAAACAGATACCGAAATAAACTGAAGATATTTTTCCGCTTCAAAAAAACCCGAGGAATCATCTCCCAGAGTTTCGAGCAGTCACGGAACGGGGCTGGAGGGGCCTGGGCCTGCCTGGCTGTCAGAGCTCAGAGCTTTGGCACTGGCACACAGCACAATTATGGCTTTGCTCTCCCTCGTCAGCATTTCGTGCTCCTTCCAGAACCACGAAACCAAAGGGTCTGGAGATCTTCCGAAGGGCTTTTCAAAGGAGCACAGCTCTCAGCCCAGAGAAACTCAGGCACTCCCATCCATCATTTATCACAGCCCCCCACTCGCAGGGAGCTCGGGCTCAGCCTCAGCGTTTTGCTCTAATTAAAGAGAAATGATAATCACAAAGTAACACCGTGAACCAGCTTTGCAAAAAAAATTTTTTTGCAGGTCTAGCCCGCTAAATAAAAATATTCAATCAGAAATGTGTAGCTATCCCAGGATCTAGATCATTGCTAGAAACAGTTATATAGGATATTTCATATGCATCATCTCTGCAGGCTGCAAACTGGATTAATTCAACATGGCTTTATTTGAGAAAAAATAAAAATGATAAATGCACTGCTGTTATCACCCCTGCAACATAAACCCCTGTCCAACAGGCAGGAGCACGGGATGGCAACATGATCCTTAAATATTTTTCCTCTGGAAATATGATACAAAGCAAAAAGTCACAACATTAAAAACTGCAAAACACCTCAGACACACAAATTTGAGAACCCAGAAAGGCCAAATCTCTATTTGTATGTGATGTTAACTGATTCCATGCTTTCAATTTTTTTTGTCATTTACTGCTTAAAAATATCTTCTTGGAAAAAAAAACACTCCAAAAGGAGCTTTTAGAGATCTCCCCTTTCACTGTAAAAGCTGATTTTCAGGTACAGCAAATCGGCCTTCACAGATTCAAAATCAAATACCTTCATCTCCTGCACTAACCAAGTAAAGCAAAATAAAAGCCAAAAAAACCAACCACAAAAGCACCTTCATCACTCAAAAATTTGGAAATCTTGGACAGTGGGGAATGTGACACTCAGGGCTCCTTTCTCGGGACCTGATTTGTGTCAGTCCCTGTGTCAGAATGGACATAACTGCCTTTGGGAACACACGTGGAAACAATGCTTGCTTGTGCATGGAAAGATGAAAAAATATTCTTCCTCTTTTTAAAATCAGCATGAAAAAATAAATCCTTTAGGAACAGAGAAAAATGCTTTTTTAAAATCACCAGTTTCTATTGAAATCTTCAGGATTTGTCAAGTCCTCGCCGTGCTTTTCTGCACTGCACAGCTGGGGATAACAAACATCACTTTTTACAATTCCAACACTCCAAAGGAAGGAGGGAAAAAAAATCCAAGGGATTGGACTTAACTTCATCAACCAAAGCAGAGCCTCTTTGGGAATGTCCCTCCCAAAGATGCCACCAAACCAAAGCCTGGTTCCCATCCCAGTTCAGAGCTTGCACAGCTTTAAATCCCAGTGTGATTTTCCCTTTTTTATAGAACTTAAGGAGATCAAAATGACACTGATACAACACCCAGTGCTTTAGGAATATCAAACCAAACCTTCCCAATGTACCACCAGCTCCTCCAGCCAGCTGAGGGTTTCGTGCCCCTGAAAACAGCAGAGTTGGGAATTTTTCCTGGAAATCAAAACAGAGGGACAATTTCCCTAATAACACACGCAAGTGCTGTCAGGGAGCTTGAGGGAAGCAGCTCATTCTCCTTCCCAGAGAGCACAGAGCCCACAGGAATCCCGAGGCTGCAATTTTTTTCCTCCCAAGCAGGCTTCCTTCTCCAAGGTAGTGGCCTCTAACCACTCTGCTGTTACGAGTAAAAAACCTTCCAAAGTCTCTCATTGAGAAAGGTTCATAAATCTCAGCACTGCTCTGGTAATCACAGAGTCACTGAGCTTCAGCAGGATCCTCCTTGCAGAGCTCCCATCGAGAGACCAACATTGAGACTCTTCCACCAAGACTCCCCTGTGAACGAGCCCTCAGCTGCTCCTGACGCCCAAAATTATTTTACCAAGAGCTGCAACAGGATTTTCCCAAAAGCTGCCCAGCCAAAGAGCCCGTGGCTGGATGTGCCGAGCCAAACCAGCTCCCAAAGCAGCTCTGTTACAGCACAACTCTGAAGTTCATCAAAGATTAATCAAATCCTCTTTATCTCAGCCTAAAAGAAGAGACAAACACCAAGGGCATCGTTACATTTACTACCAGCCAGCAGTGTTTGCTTGGAGGGCAGGAGGTAACTGCAGCCAGAGCTTTTTTCTCCTGTGCCGTATTTTCCTTCCTCCGTGGTATTTTCCGTACAGCTGAACAGAAGCCACTCATAATTATGACTTTAATTATTTTAATCTTTAAAGGCAAATTACACCACTTATCCCAGTGGAGACATGTTTTTAAATAAAACATGAAAGTAACACAAATAAAAATGGACCCAAATCTAATCAAGCAGGTCCTACTCTTAATACAATTAAGAAAAGAGTAATCCCATCACCATAAAAACAAATAGGTTTGGCAATAATTATAAATACGAATATTATATCACAAATATTTGCTGTACACTTGAGATCCCCAAAGCTTTAAAGAGCTGGAGCTGCAGTTTGATTCAGTTCCTCCCAACAAAGAGCCTCCCCCAAGTTACAGCCAAGGTCAAACTTCAGTGGAAAGGGGCTAAAAGTGATAGATCTGTGGCATTAACTACTGCACTCCTTTTAATAGAATCCAGCATAAACTCAAACCAGCCTCGCGCTCAGCCTGAACCATTTATCTGAGACAAAAATGTCTTCTTGACAAAAACCAGATCTCCTTTAATAAAAGTGAGGCAGACAGTATTATGCTCTGAGGGAATCCTGTTGCTCTTTTTATATTTATATATAAAAAGAATTCTTCTGTAATACACGCAGATATAAAAAGTGAAGAAAATTGAGGCCAAATATCTGAGCATCAGGACATCAGATCAGCCTTTGCCAAAGCTGGTCCTAAAATAAAAGCCCTGGTGTTAATGACCAGTGGAATTATGTCTGTAGTTAAAGTTTTATTATGGAATATGCTTTACTCTTCGAGCTTCTTTTTGCTTCAGACCAAAGTTTCACAACAATTCCTGCTCCTGCTAAGCAGCTTGATTTGGTTCAATTGCTATCAACTCCTCACCAAATGCAAATGAACTTTGGAAACGGTGGCAGTCGGCTGCTTTTTTCCCGAAAATTCCTCTTTAATGCAATAAAAAGTTAATAGGGAACAGGAAAAAAAAACCAAAAAACCCCTGATCACATTTTAAAACATAAATAGATCAACGTTATCTTGTTTTGCTGAGCTGTTTTGAAAATATTCCCTCCAATATTTGCCTGAGCTGTGGATGAGCTGCGAGCGCGCGGCGAGATCTCATCAATCACAGCACCCAGAATTGAGTTCTGTATTTTTAAATGGCCACATCTTTCTCTGTCAACCAACTCATAGATGTTGAACAGATTTACATTCAGCCCCAAAACTGGCGACTTTTGAGCAAGGTCATTATTGCAGCCTGCACGTGGGTGGCCCAGTGGATGAATTAATTAAGAATACAGAAACAAAGGTCGAAAGAAAATAATTTTTCTCTCAAACCCAAGCCAATAAAGTCTTACACATTTAATTCCAATTACTGAAAAAGAGGACATCTGTACAGCTTTAGGTTTATCCATTTCAACTAATTAAGGGATTCAAATAAATAGTGCTTCCATCGAACTGAAAAGTTTGCTAACACTTCATTAGAAGGAAGTTTAAACAAGCACACAACCTTGTTAACATATTTTGGTTTACCACAAAGTTACTTGGGCATCTCGATAATTATTTTTATTCCTTTTACAAATATCTCCTGACAGCCAACGTCAATAATTCTGCATTCCTCTGCATTTATTTAATTACCTCATCATTCGAATTTTCTTAAAGTATCACCAATTTTGAAAGTAGGAGCTACCACATAAACAACTGCTGGGGATGAGAGTTTCCTACAGTATCTACATTCATAAGGTTTATTAAAAATACTTTCCCTGCATATTTAATCCTGCACGATTACATGAGGAGAGTTCTTTGGTGTTTATTGGTGTGTTTTTCACTGGTGAGTTTGCATTTCAGCCTCTGCCATGGCAGCACGGTGCAGTGAATGAGACACATCGAGCTCCCTCTCACACTCCTTATATTTGATGCCTTGGAAATGGGAGAAATGATAAAAAAATAGTGAAAACTTAAAGCTGTAGTACGTTCTCCTGGCTTGTGTCCAAAACATGTCCCTTCATCATCCTACTGGCACAGAAATTGTTGTATTTGTACACACGCACAGAGCAGCTCAGTCTATCTTTAAACCTGTGTGCTGTTGTGCTGTGCTTGAAGTAACTGAAAAAGTACTTGGATCATTAATTTGCAAGACTTTAGATCCATTTATTTAAAAAAAAATGCTTCCCCACTCAAAAAAAAATGCTTATTTCTCCTCCAAAATTATTGCCTGCCTTAGATTTACTGTTGTTGTCTTCCATTTTCACTTTTTAAAACAGATTTATTCCTTTCTTTTTTTTTACTATACCTTATCTTACAGATATATTTTACTACTTGGAAAATGTATTCTTTCACTGCAACACCCAAATTCTTAGCCAGGCTGTGCAGATGATAGAAATCTTTATTGACCTGAAGGAGGTGAGGTATTTATTTTATATTAGGAGGGCACTGATGATAAGAAAAAAACTCCTTCCTGCTTCTGCAATTCCCCTCAGCTGTGACAAGGCTGAAACCCATGTGAGCACCAATCTCCACGGCTGCTACCAAATCCCTGCTGAATGGGATTCAAGGCTTTCCAAGTGTTAATTTAGCCCAGAAAATACTTGATTGGAATTTTTAATTCAGCGTTTCCCAGTGAGTGTAGGAAGAGCCTGATGGGCACAGCCGTGGAACGTCCCAAACCAGGCATCTCATCCCAGCAGCAAGTGTTTGTTGATTCCATCCAGAACTCTTATTTTCAGGAATCTGAAAACTGGGGTGATAAGACAAGGACAAATCCCTTCCCTGAGAGTGGTTCAGCACTGGAAGAGGAGTTTCCCCACATGGAAGTGGAGTCACCGTCCCCAGCAGGGTTCAAAAAATGAGCAGATGTGGCAATCTGGTTTCATGGGAATGGCAGGATTCAGTCAAAGGTTGGACTTGATGATCTTGCAGTTCTTTCCCAAACTTAGTGGTTCTGTGAATCTGTGATTCTATAAACCAGTAACTTCAGAAAAACCACGGAAAACAGAGAGTGACCCTAAAACACCGGAGAGGCTGGACTTGGCATCCCCAACCTGCTCCACCACCCCTCCATCTCAGCCTAAGTGATGATGGAGCTCAGGTGACCACTCCCAGCAAACTGATTTTCCACAGGAGAGTAAAACAACCTCAGAAATTCCCAGAATGAGGAGCTCACACGTTTGGGATCAGCTCCATGCTCCAGTGTCTGCTGGAGTCCAGGGCAGCCTGATGAGCTCAGTGAGATTCTCGCCTCGTTTAAAGGTCAGATGTGCTAAAACACTTCCCTGAATTCTGCCTTAAACCCAGCCAGGATTACCCAGCCAGTACAAACAAGTGCCATCCGCACCGGCATTCCCTGCAGGAATTCTCCTGCCAGCACACAGCATCACATCCCTGCCAGGCTCCTCGGGACACGCCAAGATCCCTGCCAAAATCACCATCTACCAGTTCCCATCTGCACAAAAACTCACACTTCCACTGGAAATAGAGCTGGAGAGACAGGACAGACTCAGAGGGACTGGGAGCACCCAGGACACTCCTCACATGAGAAGGTTCTGTACAGGGGCAGTGTGGAATGACCAAGTACAAAGTGCATTTATTTCTTTTTAATCAACTTTCTTTTTGGTGGAGGAACATTTCAGTAAGAAAAAATTGTTAAAAAAATCTCCTGCACCATGAAAATCTAACAATGCGAAAGAAAGGTTATTTTCTTTTTCCTGGAAATAAACATAACCCTAATTCTGAAAGCAAATTGCAGCACTGGAAACAAATTATATAATTTAACAGCATTTAAAAACTTCAGATCACAAAAATATGAATGCAACACATACATACAATTAGGATATCCAACTTCCTAGAGGTTCAAGACAAACTTATTTTCCTGGAGCTGATGGCTTATTTATCTCAGAGCAGCAGGGTTTGGACAAGACAAGCGTTATCATTTTTACAGCTCCTCTCCTGTAGTGCCCTTTAGGCTTTGATAGCTCCCTACTATTGTTAGGGTCAGAGGACAAGTTCATAAAACCTCTAAATCATATATAACAAGCCTTAAAAACCTAAGATCTATCATTTTTTTCCCACTAGGCCTATGCAGAAGAATCAAAGCACAGACAGTGACCAGCAGAAATAATGACCACATTAAACAGCTTCATCAGAAATTTATGAAGCAAAATTTGTCTTTTTTTTCTTTCCTTGTTGTATATGAAGAGCCAAAAGATCTTTTTTTAATTTTTTTTTTTTTCCTGGAAACTAAAACAAACCCCAACAGAATTATTTTAAGACCTGACTCTAAGATCTTAATTTTTTTTTCCATTCTCTTCTTTCTTTTATTTTAATTCTGGAAGAAAATGTCTATTCTGTTTTATGAACAATCCCCTTTCAATGAAACATTTCTTGGCTAAGTATTTCCAAAATTAATTTTCAGGGAACAACCATAACAAGGTTTTGCTTTGCTTTGCTTTTTTTCAAGTAAAAGATTTTATTTTCCTGTCAGGAAAGAAAAGAAAAGAACTTGGCTAAATAACTTGGCTTCTGATGTGTCCTTAATACCCCACTAACTTACCTGCAATGAGCATCATAAAGATAGGAGAAAACAAGAAAAAAATAAAGGGTTTTTTAGCTTTAAATTCAATAAATGTGACCATGAGGAAAAAATCTTACAGACTAGTTACAGAATAATGAAGTGTGTGGGAGTTCTGCATAAACACTGAATCCAGGACCAGACACTTTAAAATTAAATGAGTGGTAGAAACAAACAAAAAAAGACATGGATATCTTCTCTGTCATAAAGGCAGGAAAATCCAGCAATTTAAAAATTGTCTGATAATGGTATGGAGTTTGTAACAAATGATTCTGCCTGAAGCACTGTGCTGTACATTATTATACACAGTCAATTGACTCTATTATTAGTAAAAAAGTACAAATGCCTCACAAAACAGCATCGTGCTCCGGTGCATTTGGGATTTATATAAAATGATAAGCTTTTACACTCCATATCCAACTTCACTCATCTTTTTTTTTCACCAGGAATTCAACCATTCCCCCTATTCCTAAACAACTCCATGTTCCAGCCACGTTCTGTATTAATAGATATAATCAGGCTTCATCTCCACTTCGACTGATCAGCATCAATCAGTGTCAATTAGGAACAAGTGCTGGGGAGACAAAATGTGACACTTCACACTTGATCTTGTCAAAGTGTCACATAAATATGCTGGAAGGACAATATGTATTTTGGCTGCATTTCAGTCCCAAACAGGATTTTATCCCAGCTCTGCGGGTCTGTAAAATTCCTGCCCCGGCGAAAATCTGGTTTATTTTTCACTCCCAACAGCACAAAAAACCATTTCCCTGGGATTGTGGAGGAAATGCAGGTTCTGTCTGTGTGCTCACTGTTACCTGTCCCTCTGCCACGGTCTCGGTGTCGATGATGGTGACAATCCCAGGCACCAGGGGACTCCGGCGGAGGTTGCTGTGAGCCAGGATTTCCTCCTCGGTGGCTCCCGACGGCAGCGTCCCCGTGAGCTGTGTCACCACCTTCCCCACCATTGTCAGCCCAGTCTTGATTGTCTGCAAAAAAGGAAAAAAAAAAAAAACCCTTAAATGATGTTTAGGGCTGTGCTGTGGGTTCAGCTCGGATTTTTTCTAGAAGTGAATTTTTTTAGGAGTGATGCATCAGCTTGCAAAACGGCTTGAAAAAATTTGGCATCCTAGCAAATGGAAGAATTCACCTTTATTTTGGAATTCAATTATGCCAAAGCATTATTGAAAAAAGAAGTGTTCTAATGTTCAAACAATTTAATGGTTTTGTATTTTAAGTATTCCAGTTTTGGGGGTTTTTTAACTTTGATTTTACTTACTCCAAGAGCATGGATGGTCAGGAGGATCAAAGATGAGGCCACGATGGGTGTGAGGAGTGCAGTGTTCACAAAGAAATACAAACAACCCCCAAAGCTGAGAGAGTTTTGTCTTCTGCACAGTGCAAGAGACCAAGAATTTGGCCTTTGCTACATCTGACACACTATGTTTTTCCTCAGCAATTAAGCATTAAAACTGAACATGGGACTCAATTTCAGGATAATTAAAAAGGCCACCTTCAAGGTCCCGGAAAGGAGAACTCACAGGCACATCCCAGCACAAGGAATGGGACTTTCCAGGCTCTGCATGTTTCCCAGACATGGCTTTCAAAACACATTCACTGCACCAGCTTTTAGCAGCTAAAAATGCTGAAGATTGCTTTTATTTTGCTATATTTTATTTGGAGAAAGAGGCAGAGTAGACACAGTAGGAGAGATGCAGATTGAAAGAAAAACAAGCCCAAGTACAACTTTAAATATTTTCTCCTTGAACCAAGGACTGTGCCTTATTTGCCTGTAAAGAACTGAGCAGATTTATTATGCAATATAAATAAGAAATAGCAAAAGAGATCAGAATGGAATGACACTGTAACAAGCCAATTCTTAACTAAAAAGACAAGCTAAGCTGCCTGCTAAATTGAAAAGGAAAAAAATGTCCAGATCCCAGGCTGAAACCAAGAAGCAGCCACAAATCAATTGCAACTGCTTTGTTTAGTGCTAAAATCTCAAACTGCAGTGATTAGAAAACACATTAGTGTTCATCAATTAGCAGCCAAACGTTTGTTTTAATAATTCATGGGAAATGACTTACACAAAGTCTGTTAGTGTGTTGTCAGGAAAACCTCTGAAGGGCCAACAGCAGCAGGCGCCACACGGTATCGATGGCCATGGCCAGCCAGGAAGGCTGATTAACCTCTGAGATGCCTCTGCTGATGGACTCACCCCATTAATGCTAATGGAGATACTTCCACTTAAAATCGAGCCAGGCCTTTAGCACAGGAATGGCTTTGGGGGTTTAAAGTCTTTAGTAATATCCTGCCATTTGTTTCTTGTTATTTCTTTTTATACCCGGCTACGACAGAGGAGAATAAAACGGGTTTTAACAGTGGCGAATTCAGGAGGCTGGGAAAGGTAACATAAAGCAGATATTGATAGCTGAGGAATAAACCTAAAATAGCCCCAGTGCCATCACAGGAATGCATTCCAGCTCTCCTGGCAAAAACTGACAAGGCAGTTTTTTGGCCAATAGTTAAAATCCTAGAAAATGATTCGTTCTCAGTTTATACAGCAGGGAGGAGAAAGCAGCAAATGCTGTATGGCAAAATACCTGTGCAAGGGAAAAGCCTAAAAACTGTAATTGACCTGCTTTAGAAAATATCTTTAATATTTATAATGAGAGCAATAGGATGACAAAGCAGCAAACATAAATTTATGGCTCTCTAGAAAAACCTGACCGTGCTTGTCCAGGCAGCTGAATCCCCGCTCCGTGTGGGAGCAGCGCGGGCCTGCAGCAGGCAGAGGTGTGCAGAGACGTGGCCAAGGCCATTAGCTCAGAAATATCAGTGCAGAACCATTACAGCACTTACTGCCCTGTGCTGCTGTGTATATTTGCAAAAACTTCTGGGGTAATCTTTAACCTTTCCCATGCCATATCAGCTGTCCCCTCCATCCATTAGGGCTAATGACCTTGCTCTCACATAAGCTGTTAGTCCTCATTAAGAAGTTATCAGGTAACAAGAGAAAACAGATGCAGCCTTTGCTAAATCACTTTACCACTACAGGATTAAAAGATATGGAGAAGGAATCAAGCAAAGGAGTTATGAGGTGAGAAGGACTTGGTTTATAATTTGATGCGAGACATGTGACAGAGCAGATACATTTTAAATGAAACAGGTTAAAGTTTGCACTGTCCCAGTTCCTTTGTCACTGATGGGAACCTGCCAGTGAAGTTTGCTTATAAATAATATTAAAATACTTGATCCAGTTCCTTTTGTAACCAGTGATCCACAATGTGCAGAAACACACATTATTTATAAGCTCATGTGTACCCTACCTACTTAAAAATATGACTGTTCACATTGATTTGAATATAAAGAAATATATATATTTAATTAAAATAAATGTATGCCCTCATACCTCATTTAATTGAAAAATAAGTACAACTTTAATTAGATGAAAAGAATTAAAATGCACCATTCAGTGCCTGTTAGGATGCTTTGTTCCAACAAAGGCCTTGCATCCTTTTAGTGACAACACAATATATTGTTCCTGTTTCTCATAATAAATGTATTTTATATTATTTATTTTATTGCAAATGAAAAATCTACAGAAAGCAGAAAGAGATATCAGAAAGATCTGCCTTGGGTGTCAACACAGTGAGGTTGAGCCTCACACTCAGTTTGAACAAAGTGATAATGGGGTTTATTCTGAAAGAAATTCCATGTCCATTCTACTGTGTTTGTCCAACTGGACTGAAAAGAACCTTTATCCCATGGAAGGAACCTTCTAGAGAGGACCTGAAAGGCAGTTCTCCAAAGTGACCCTGCTGAAAGCTCTCAGCTTTCCTTCTCTTTCATATGAAGGTTCTTTCACTTCATTAGGAAACTGGAAGCCAACCACAGAAAAGGCTGTAACCCAAGGTAACCTGGCAAAACAAGAACTTCAATGGAACCACTTCTGAACCAAAAAAGCAGCAGTGCAGGGAAGAGGAAAGGACACCAACTTCCCATAAAGCTGGTCCTGTGCTGATCAAAGCAAAGGAATTATAAACCCCTGCAGCTGATAGGACACAACAGCAGCAGAGGTTCATAAATGAAGAATTAAATAAGGAAGAAGTGAAGTTGATGGTGAGGCAATGAGGTGGACAAAGAGCAACAGATATTTGGAGCGTCTATTTGCCAGCAAGAAAGTCAGCCCTGCAGTTATCAGAGATGAAAACCTGCTAGATTGCAAGCCAAGATTCAATGAAACCAGTAATAAATTAAACATTGCAGATTTACTGTGGCGCACTCACGGATAACAAATTAATACACTAAGGCTCAGACACTCCTCAAGAGCCAAACCATGCAAATATTTAAAACGATATTAGTATTAATCTTGTCTATTACAGTAACATCCAACATGCAGGAGCATGAGCAATGTGCTGTGCAAATAGAGAGCAGCACAGAGACCGTGCCCTGGGGATTATCCCTTTTCCTAACTCTCACTGGGAGTTTATCTCTGTACAGAGGCTAACAATCTTTTCTTTCCTATGATTATAAACACATTTTATCTTCAATATCTATTCACATGATGCAATAGCACTACTTCAGTGTGATAAATTCAGCTTAACAGCAGAATTTCTGGACTATGATCCCTGGCTAGTACTACTCAGCAGGGAAGGTCATCAGCTACAGAGATCTGTTTGTAGGATTTTGCCACATCTGATCCAAACTGTGGCTGATCACACTAAGCCAGTCAGTTTTTCAAACTTATCTGTGCTATAAAAAAGATGTTCACGATGCTGAGATTGAAGGAATTTGGGGAGATTTCCCCCCACACCTTTTTTTTTAACCGTGTTGATGGTGAAAGTGCACAGAGATCCAGCGAATCGCCTCAGGAAAGGAGCAATTCCAGTTCCCCTCAACAATGTAAAAAGCTGTGATTTTTCTCCTTCTCCGGCCACACTGTGATTGTGATGGAATATGTTTGTTTTTCTATTTTGTTTTCACATGAGCTGGCCTGCCCTGTGTCTCTCTTTGTGGCTTCTCCTAACTGTTGTTTTCTTTGGTGCCACTGAGCCTTCTGTCCTGCGCTGTCATTTCATTCCTATTATTAGGTTTGTTTTGTTGCACATATCAGAAATGAAAAGGCTGGTGGTTACAAAAGAAGCTTGTAATCAGCACCGAGTTCACCACACAGTGCCAAAACTCACTCTGTGTGTGTGTGTAAGAAAAAGAAATTGTTGCTGCAGCAAGGAAAGGAGCTCGGGGGGAGACAGTAAAACAAAAGTTGTGCTCGGTCTTGTTTAAGATTTCCAAGCCATGGGCTTCTTTTGATACTACAAAAGCCCAGACATTTCTCTGAAAACAGAGGGATTTTATAACATCATCTGAAGTAAGAAAACGAGGCAATGGAACCTATATGTAAACAGTCATTAATAAGCTCTAACCTTCAAAGAAGGTAATTAATTAGCTCCAGTACTGTGCTGTCACCCTTCAGAGAGAGCAAAATGTATAATGGGGGTGTGATGGAGTCCAAAAAGCACCAGGCACTTGTAAAGTCACTTTTCATGATGCTAAAAGACTAATAATTCACAATGTTGATTTCTAATCATATAAACTTGTACCATTATGAGCAGCCATTATACAAATCCATCCCACTGTCACTTCCCTCTAATATAAATATCTGTTTCTAATAAATAAGATTGTTAAAAATCAGTTCAGAAACAGGAACACTTCGTGGAAAGCTACAGTTAGTCAGAGATTTGCAGGATGGGGAGCGCAGGCACGGTGCTGATGCCTGCAGGGTTCTCTCTGTGAAGGGAGGGGGGTGATGACACACAGCACAATTCAGCAGGGAAACCTCATAATTATGTTCCACCAGCAGCTCTCCCAGGGCAGATGATGGACTCACTTTGGCAGCACTAATGACTGTGGCAGTGTAAGACTGAATGTTGTCTCCACAGGCTCCACCACGGGATTGATGGCATCGGATCAGCTACAAGAAGAAAGACAGCAACCAAGTAACTACTATTAAACTACACAAACCCATAACCCATTACCAGAGCTCTTATTTATCATGTACAGTGGTGTGTTTTTTCCTACAAATAGCAAAAAGCCCTGCTGAGACACTTAACCCCTTTTTATAATCTTCTGGGTGCCACCCAGACTGTCGCGTCCCCCGCTCCAGTTTTCAATTACAACATGAGTGCTCACTAAGAATTCATAAACTTTGAAATGGTGGGATTTTTGGTCTGGCAGCAATACCACAAATAAATTTAAATAAATATAATCAAAAGCTTTAGCCATGTATATGTAACATTAAATATCAGACATTCTAAGAATCCGAGTGTGGCTTTCCCCTCCTTTTTATGACGAGCAAGCAAAGAAATGACAAAGGAAAAGAGTTGTTTGAAACTTTGCATTTAATAGATTAAAGGAATGTACATGAGGTTTGCTTTTTATTGCCTTCCTTCAGAATCAATAAATCAAAACAAGACTCTTGTACCTGCCATCACCCTACAAAAGTAGGTTTTGCCTTTGAACCCTAACTAACAATAGAATCTGTGCTTCTACGTAACAAATAGAAAAATTTTTTCTAGGAAAAAATACATACATTTGTTGCTTGCACACAGCACATGTTGCCTGTTTAACTATTTGAGCTAAATAAAACTAAAAATTACTCTAAGATGTATTTGTTTCTAGAGGCTTTTCTGTCCTGCTTATATTTAAATATCTAAATAAAAATACCTAAACCAGGGAAAGCCCACAGTGAATTTACCTGGGAACACACAAGCCATTTAAATCCCTTTTGTGATACAATTCTTTTGCTGATCAGTGGCTGATATTTTGGCAGCAACACTTTTTCAATCCCATGCTGACAAGGGTTAAGTTTTCCAGCACCAGCAAGGTGTGGCACTAAAGGAAAGGCAGGCCTGAATTTGGGAAGAAATCAGCTGTGCTGGAGGAGGTGTAACAGCAAATACATTTCTAAAGTCTGCCTCTGATAACTTCTGGCTCAGCTCTAGAAACAGCTTTTCCAGCCACAGGTGGAAGGGAGAAAAAACATCTGCTTTGAAATAAAAATAAGGCGTTAGGAGCTGAATTTAGGCTTCACTTCAAGCTTTAAATACACAACCACTTCCCTGGGTAAAGGCAGTGACCATTTCTTTGCTTGGGACCTATTTTCTTTGTCTCTAGAAAGAAGAAGAAGTCTTTAAACATTTTCTTTTTTTTTCCCCTGGAGCTTAACTTTTTCAAAGATGTTCAAAAGTGACCAATTTAATGCTATTTTCTAACCTACAGAGTACATTGCTGTGTTGGTTCAGACAAACGCAGGCTCTGTCCAGACTCAGTTTCCCCAAACAAAATTCAGGAAGTGTCTTTTGCCTACCTTCAGAAGTGTCTGTAAGTAAATGCTTTAAACTTTTAAAGCACAAAATGGGTTGATTATTGAGTTACCTCACTGAAAACACATGTTGAGGGCTGTCTTCTCTGCCTTCCAAGTTCCTGAGCTTAAATCAAACGTGCAGAGTAAAGATGTGATATATAAAAATACTTCGGTCTGTCATTTTAATGCAACTCCTCTTACAGACCTTCTTTTGCACATACCTTTTTCCTGAGACCTTTTCTTTTCTTTTCCCCCCTATATCTACGACCTCTAGAAGTATCTTTTGATATCAAACCCCTCCTTACCTTATTTTCTGCATAAGCAAGCCAACGGCTTCCAAGAGCAATAGGATTCATGTTTGGCCCTGGACAAGGATAGCAGCCTGCAAAGTTTGAAAAGGCAACATTAAGAAATATCTTAATGACTTCTTCCAGAGAATTTTATTTATTGCCAAGAAAACAAAAAGGCTAAACAAAAGTCTTTCAGTTGCTAATATCACTCAGTGGATGCTTGCATTTTTGTTTCTGGAGATAAGGCTGTGGTTAGATGAGCTATTCTGAACATTTAATTCTGTGTAAATATTCATTTCTCCTTACGTTTGCATTTTTAATGCCATTTTGATACAAAAATGGCATTCTGGGGTGAGGGAATATTGACTCAATTGGTTCTGTATCTTCACATTTTAATTCATTTTATTTGATTGCCACCTTTCTGTTGGTGAACAGTTTGCTCACTTGAAGCTCTTCTAGATTTTTGTTGCATGAAAGGATGTATTGTGCTCTTGGTTTTGTTTTTAATAATACTACATACAAGCCCTCAGCCTTTTAAAATGCTTTTGGTTTTGATTTTAACAATTCCATATACAAGCCCTCAGCCTCTCCATATACTTTTGCACAAACTTAACTTTACACAGTGGGAAAATTCGTAATTCCTTTAAAATCAGTGTCAATGTTTCCACTGTTCACCTGCTTTCCATTATCTTTATATTATCATTAAAAATAGATTTACACATACAGCTAAAAATGAGCGTAGAAAAGAGAATTGTTCCTGAGGATTAAAACATGAAAATACCTACAAGAGAAAATAGCTGCGAATGAAAACATGGCAAGGCTTAAAATTAATCAGGCCCATATTAAATGGCATTTTGTACATAAAGTTTTTAAAATATGTATTTTTATAAAATGTTATAAGCAAAATAAATATTTTTATAAATAAAATAAAATATTTGTATTTTTAGAAACATGTTTTTACATGAAAAAATAAGGAGGAGAGAACGGGGGGAAGAAGGAGGCTATCAAGCAAATGGTTAATCTCAGTTTTCATCAGTTCTTAGGCTAATACAGTCAATTTAGCAATTTAAATTCTCTCACTGATTGGCCAAGAAACAAAATATTGAAGACCTTACAGACATGTGTGTCTGATTTAAAGCAGCCCTGGGCAGCTGCTCCTGTACCCTGGGCAGCAGGAGCACCAGGCCCAGGCAAACAGCATTTCAAAAGAACATTTACAACACAACTTTTATGCAGCTTATTGCATAAAATCCTAAACAAAAATTAATAAAACCCAAACCCAGACACTGCCAGTTAAGCTTCTATTCCCCCAAAATCTCCTGTAGCCGACTCTGACACTGCTCTGCACCCACAGGGAGGAAAAGCACCCGGATCTCCGCAAATACCCCGCTCTTTTCCAGCAGGCTCCAGAGCAGCCCAGAACATTTACTGAGGACAGCAGGGCTTACAGAAGTGGAATGGTTTCGTTTTCCACACCTGCAAAGCGGCGGGAGGGCGTGTGGGAGGTGTTAACACGTTTCTGGAAGTTTACACGGACATTTGACAACACTTTGGATGCGTTTTTGGGCCCGCGTAGGCCCCGCCGAGATAAACAACCCTGGATTTCATTTTCCAGAGCACAGCACTGAGGGTATTGCAAAATTCCAAAGATCACAGCGAGCTGTTTCAAAGGTCAGAAAGCAAGGGAAGGAGAGAATTAATTCATCCAATTAAACCCATCTCAGGCCGGGAAGGCAGAACCCAGTGAGGGTTTTGTAAGGCCTTATCGCCGGCCTGATCTCAGGAAGGAAAACGAATTCTGAAGAGATGATGCCACAATTGTTATTGCATTCCAGGAGTGCATAAAATGTGGGTAGCCAGAGCCTCTTAAGGAACAAAGCGAGCAAAAAAAAAAGGTTGTAAATACAGCCCTGGGTTGTAAATACAAACGTGTTCTTCCGATGACATTATAGATCAGGACCAGTGAGGTTTTAATGCCGACTGCTGCCTCGGCAGCTCTTATCTGGGTCAGGAAAGGCATTCAGGTTCCCCAAACCTTTCTTTTACCTTCCCTTTTATGTATAAAATACAGCATTAAAAGCTGCCAGATGATAACCCTCGTCATGTAAATCTCTACAGTGACTTTAGAAGCAGTCACTTGCGTTTCCCAAACTCGTAACATCCCTGCAGGAGAAAACTAAAGGAGTCTCAGCAATTCAACAACTCACAGCAAAAAAACAAGTCTTGCTTGGAAAAGGGAGCTGTTCTCAATTAATTCAGTGAACTGAAGTCAATGAAGAACTGCAAAAAGAATTCTTCAAATCCAAAACTGATCACTGAATAGAAGAGTCACTTAGAAAAGCTGGGACTGCCCTCCCCAAACCCACCGCCCGTGGTTTGCCCCATGAACTGGGCTCAGTCAATCAGGCTCCACACACAAATCAGCCAATTCTAAGAATAAACTCCACAAAGGTCAACAATGCAAGTCGGTCCTAAACTCTACTCTCCGATACGAAAAACAGCGAAAAAAAAAAAAGGAGCTATTTCCTCCCTTTCTTTTCTTTGCAAGTCTTTGCATTTTGGAAACTTGCAGCAGCACAAGGATAAACAAAGGGTTATACTTTATGGGAAGGAAAAGCAAATTGTTTTTCTGCTTTCCAAAAAAACAGCTGGAGTCAGCAGAACATCATCTATGAGGCAAATGAAAAGACAGACATGGCGTGACCCATCGAGCCGGGCCATCCAATCCTCACCAGCCCCACTCTCTTAAAGATTAACTTCTATTTCTACTGAACTTCAAAACAACAGAGGAAAAAGCCATTCTAAGCAATAACAGCAGCAACTTTAGCATGTTTACAATAGCAATGAACATAATGAGAATGCAGAACTAACTGTCAAGAAGACCAAAGTTTCCAAGTTTTAATGACAGCATGGAGAGGTCATCCAAGAAAGGATCACTCAGGGAAAGTCCTTCCAAAAGTGCAGCAAACCAAGCAAGTACTAAAAAACATCTGATCTTAGAACCAGCTTAACTGGGCCTATCACCCACAAAAATATAGGTGAAAACCTACTGGAAACTACTTCCTAACTTTTGAGTACACAGCTATCTTCTGCCTCTCTGCAGAGGAAATGTGTAACTTCAAAGCTGGGGAAAAAAAAGAAGAAAAACTGCATTTTGAAAATCAGAATCGAAGTCCAAGTTTTTCTGCTCATTTTATCAAGTTCCTACGCCCAAAAACTCCAACTGGTGCTGCCCTAAGCAACAGTGAGGAATAAGAAATGGGCTCCAAGATCCTTCTGAAAAGGAGCATGGCTAAGGACACCCTGGGACCTCCTATGCCATGCCTTGGTTTTCCCATTTCCAAGATGGAAATGTTACCTACATCAAAACGGCCCCATAGGTAGATTCTTCAGTGCTACAACTTCTTAGTTTCTTCCCCCTTTTTCTTTTTTTAATAACTAGGTTATAAAATGGGAACTGAAATAAGCTTGAAACAGAAATAAACTGAAATAGTCTGTGATTATTTGCATTCAAAGATGCTTTTAACTTACTTGTTGCTGTGCTGATTTTATATATTTTGGTTTACTGAGGATACAGGAATCCCACGTTACCTGAAGTTTTCCAAAGAGCTACACAAATGTTTGCTTTGTGAGTGAGCAAAAAGAAAGCTATTTTATATTATTTTTAAATTACTACCCTTGTGGTAATGATGAAAATCTCTACCACCCTTTGGAGATTCATATCCATAATAAACCAAATCACCTCCTCCACTCATCTCTGAAAATTCACACAAATATCTCCTTCTCGGACTCTGGATCTTTCCATCAGTCTTGAGCTCCTACAGAAAACTAAGGCTCCAGTCCTTTCCTTGAATTGTTTTCCAAAAGCTCATCCTGGATCTTCAGCGATGGCAATGTGAACACAAAGAGAGCAGCCAAGAGGAGAAAAGCAACACATTCCTGTCCTCCCACTTGTCTTTTAAACAAACAGCACATTGGGAAAATGCTGCTCAGAGGAACAAAGTCATTACAAGCCATGTCAGCTAGAACAGAGCTTGGGCCAATAAATCACCAAACACACCACTAACAAAACTTCAACCATTTCGACTGGGGCAGCTCTTCAGCATCTCCACAGATTTCATAAAATAAAGATTTAAAGAATATGTAGGTACATATAGGAATACAACATTCTCTCTAAAAAAAACTGATGTTAACAGTCAGAACTTGTCTAAGCTAAGTCAGGGCTTATTTCCAGTTTGCAGAATTTCTTACCCAGAGCACAACTTTCTTTCTTCCTCAAACCTCTCTAAAACACACTGCAAAGTGAATCTGATAAACTATTGCAAATTAATAATTGCAAATTAATAAAGCTGAGGGAATGAAAGAGCCGAATCAGAATCATCTAACATTGCTTTCCTTCAAACACATCCCATCATGTTTATCTTAAGATACTACTGGCTGATTTTTAATTTCACAGCACATTATAAGAATTTATTCCCTACAACAATATTTATAGTCCAGAAAAAAAAAATATCTGGTTTTGGTATTTTCCAGACTTTCATCCCCTCTATCTCGACTTCGCTCTTACTTTTTAATGAAAAACATTGTACGTTCTTTTCTGTCTTGTTTCAGTCTTTTTTCCCTGTCAGTTTAATAGGAAAACTTTGTTTTCCATCATTTTCACTGCTTTCTTTTCCCCAATCCTCTCCAGTTTCCTTTGCAGTGGTACATACTTATCCTTCTTTATAACTAATTTTGATTTACTGTTTGCTGGGGTGGGGGGGCGGAATTTTAATGGATATCTCACACTTTGCACCTGTGAGGAATCCATACCAGAGGAGTCCAGTTTTATTTCAAGCCAAGGGGATGTGCAGTTATTAACAGAAAATCCTTTTAGGATTCTTTCCCTAATCCCAAAATAAGGCAGAAATGGCATCTTTTGGGTCACAGGGAATGCCATGAAGGCAGAGATTCCCAGGCTCACCTTCATCCTAAGGACACCTTCCTGATTTCTGGAGAAACAAAGATTTTTCTGTTTAGTGCCTGGCAAGGTTCATTAAAGATGACACATGTCATCTGAAGTGTCCAGTGGTTTCAAACGCAGTTTTCTAAACAAATTCCAAAAGAAGTAACTCATTTCAACTGAAATCCTTTGCCTTTAATCATTCAAAGGACTTGCTGGATTATCACTTCAAAAATCAGTGAAGCAGGGCCGTTATGTATTTTTAAATAAATAGCTCCAAGAACCCACTAAAGTGATGCTACTCCTCTAATGATCAATCTGGAATTTTTTTCTGGGTCTTACAAAACACAGAGCACTCCATAGGAATGAAATTACAAAACTCCATCCTTAAGTCTTGCAGGGCAGAGCAGCCAGAAAGATCCATGACAGAGAACACAGAAAGGGAATATGCAATAAATAATGGGTAGAGTGATACTGTTGTAGCAAAAGCACTGTTTATTCCAAGGAAAACAAATCATTTAAGTTGTTTTATCTAATTTTTTTTGTTTGGTTGGGTTTTTGTTTGTGCTTTTTGGTTTTTTTTTAGCAAACCAATTTTTTTGTTGTTTATAAACTGTATAAAGCAATATTGTTTATAAATTCCTCTGGGTTCCTTCTAGATGAAAGGCCCTGTGTAAATGTTATTACTCTCACACTGTCACATACTTTCCAAAACTCTTCTATTGTTCTTGTACTTCCTTTTGTTTAAGTATCACCCGTAAAATGGAGTAAAAGAGCAAAGGAGTAGGATGCCCCCACTGAGATATCAGGTTTGCCACCCAGGGCCTCTGTTTTTCCTTATTTATTTTTAAATCATAGCGGCATTATTGCTACTAAAACACTAAAAGAAAAAAAAAAAACAACAATTAGAAATAAATTGAAAAAGTAAAGCCATAAGTGCTGGAGAGAGACTTTGGAGAAGGGTCTGGATCGCCAGGACAAGGGGAATGGCCTCACACTGTTAATGTCCTTCCAACCCAAACTATTCCATGATTCTGTGCTATCCTGGATCAGAAGAACTGAATTCCCTCAGAGAAGCTTGTGGAAGGAGCACAGATTTAATTTTATTAAATGTTATCACTGCTATTGCTGTTGCTATTATTATTATTATTACTACAGAGGTCTCCTTCCCTGCCCACTCCACCATGGCAGTTCGAAGCACCTGCACTTTGATGGTCCCAGTGGGTCCCTTCCAACTCAGGAATTCCATGATTTTATGATTTTACTGTTACTCCACAGGTCCAAGCCCAAACCCAGAGCTTTTACTAAAAATATCAGTGGCCTTTCATGTTCATTAGGCCTGGCTGTTTAATTTAGCACCAATTTGACTGACTTCAGGGCAATGTTTAATCTCAGGTTTACTTTCTTTTGTTGTTCAGACTTGGACAGTGACAAATAATAAAGCTGCCACTGAGGTTGTTGTTTCTGTGCAGGACAATGTAAGATGGCTTTGCTTGCCCTTTAACATTAAGGATTTGGGTGCTTTAGATAAAAATAACTTATATAGAAACAAAGAGCACTTCCTGCTTTACATCTAATTTGTAAAACTGTCAGAGGCAGGAGATATGACAGATACACATCTTGGGGACTAAGGCCTCTGTTGTGGCTTTATGCAGCTTTTTTGTTGCATTTACACTTTCCTGCAGTGGAGCAAAACCTCCTGCAAGCACCAAAGCCATTTGTTCCCATAAATCCAGCACAGTGCCCTGAAGAGCTCCCCAAAAAGTGTTTCAGCATTATCCTGGAATGGTGAGACACTATTCCCACAGCCAGGAAAAAAACACTCTTATAAATAACGCTGTTAAAAAAGAAAAAAGAAAATTAAAACACCATTTCTCAGGGAAAAACGCCATGAAGAGGTGGGTGCTCATGTAGATGTGTGTGCATAAAAATTAAAAGTGCTTCTAGCAATCCACAGGGACATACTTGGCTCTTCTTCACTGATCAAGAAAATCCAGTGACTCAGGAGCTCCCTTCCCACCTGCCCTGAGGACTTTCGATCTGAGCTGATCTCCCACAGACACAGGAATCCTGTCAATTATTATCCCGTGTGGGATAACCAGGAGAAATGCCCACAGCTGAGGAGGGAAACACACAGAACTTCTTGAAGAATGTGACTCTTCAGGCATTAAACCTCTTCATAAGACATCCAGTGCTTTTACTTCAAAGTCAAGAGCTCCAACTGCTCCCCGTGAGCCCGTCAGGGAAAGGAATTCCAACAGAAATGTCCAGAAAAAGCCTCGGTGATCTCCAGACCGGCCCTGCGACAAACGGAATCCACCAAATTATTCCTTGTGTGTGAATGTGAGAGCAAACAGGAATGCCAAATCCAAACTGCAGCTTGGAGCACCCAGCACCATTTGGATTGGGGGTTTTATTTACTGGGAGAGGTGCAGGGCATTTAACATCCACTGACTGATTTTTGGCTTGTGGTGAGGAGAGCCTTTTGAGACTTTCTGTACAATAAAGTACTCTGACTAAAATCTGCAAAATTACCTCTCAGGGCTCTACTGAACAGCATCAATAGAAATGTGGTGCCGGCTAATGGCTGCAATAACTGTCTCCATCCCTGGGGAATAATGGATGGAGAATATATCAATATGAGGAGTGGAAGGGGCAGGGAAGCTGAGCAGGCCCTCGTTATCGGACACAGGGATGATGCCACATGCATGATGTTATCTGTGAGAATCTTTACTCAGGGCCCAGGGGGTGGGGGAGGATATTCTTTACAAAGAAGGAAAGTATCCATCAGGCCATATTCATAATCATCAGCGTTCCACTAAGTAAGCACTTCTGGGGTGAGGGGCACTGATGTAACAGAAATCAATGGAATTCAGCTTTTCTGCAGCTTTTGTTTAGAGCAAAGTAGGGGCACAAAAAGCCTGAGCATCACTTTGGTTTCCGTGCATGTTTGGTTTCTGATCCTTGGGTCACGTGCAGAAGAGGTTCTGAAGGAAACCTGAAGTGAACCACAATAAAACTCTGAGCTATTTAAGAATCTATTTAAAATCCACACCTTGACATTCACAACCAGCAAAGGAAACACATTCTTAGCATAAGCATCATGTATTTTTTTTTTTAGTTTGGCCACATGAGCACTTAAAGCAGCACAGGATGTGAAATTCCTGCTTGGCTTTCTCCTCCCCTTGGTGTGAGTTCTTTCTTAGGGAAAAGGAGCTGGCTCCAAGCACAGGGAGAGCAGTGATGGATGGAAGCAACTGCCACGAGACTGATGCTCTGCCTTCTCCTAGCAGACATTAAAAAATCAGAACTCCCCACAGGGTAGATTAGAGGATATCCTGGTAATTTTTCTACAATAGCTACAGCATGTTTTCCCTCCACTTTTAAGCACCTGTCTTAAATTCCCTCTCCCAAGCTGGAGCACCTGTACACTGAGCTTTTGTTCCAAAAGGCACAAATAGAAAGTTCTGGCTCCCTGCCATCCAAGTCAAATCAGCACATTTCCATGTAATCCCAGGCAGGGGAAAGCAAAGGTTGGTTCTACGTCAAACTTGCTCAGGAAAAATCAGGAAATGCAGGAGTTAAAACATTCCAACAGCAGCACGAACTTGACCATGTTCTACATCCTGAATATTTTATGGTTTATTTATTGTAACAATATATTAAGCTACACATCCAACCACAAAAACAAAAACAGAAAGACAAACACTCCTCATGTGCACGGCAGCTGCATTAGCATTTCTGAGGAACTTCAGGATTCCTGACACTGCCTTTAATTGGACATTCTGCATTTCATTTCTACGTATAAACAATCAACAAAACAGACCAGAGCTGCTGCTTCATGTTTGTGCTGTCTCAGTGAGGTTCTAAGGCTCCCACACCACTTAGCTGATAGGGATGGAAGAGTGATTTCCACATCATCACCAAATCTTCTTGAAATATAAGATTTCCTTAAAAGTAACAGAAAACCCTTCAAAGAGTCAGTGGTCCTCAGTAATATTTCTGACCTTTATGCCCTCACTTCTGACCAAAAGCAGTGAGACTGAGAATCTTTTTCATGCTGACAAATTCTCTGGGCAGGCAGTGACATCCTCACAGCTGAGGTGCACCAGGATGAGCGTGGACAGGACACAAGCTGCCCTGCAAGCAGGGATACTCCAATAGTGCAAACAAAAAGGCCTCTAAGACCTTTTTCTGAGCTTCCTTTTCAAGGATTTCTACTTTTTTAATTGATACCGGCACTGTCCTTTAATAAATTTTTTAAAAAAGGCACAGCCAAAGAAGCCAGTCGTGGCCAGTTGGCTGCCTCCCAGAAATCCCTGCAGCTAACGAGGGAGCTCATTTACATCCAATTTCAAACACATCAGAGGAACTTAAGCCTTTAAAGATACACTCTCAGGTCGAGGAGATTTCAGCACATGAAATGGGAAAGCTCAGACAAAAGCTCTGCTGCAGCCCCGACGTGCCGGGGCACGGCACCCGCCTGGGAGCGGGATCCAGGGAATGGCTGAGCTTGGATTCCTCAGGACAGGTCCCAAAACCCATAAATCCAGGGAGAAAACACAGGGCTCTGCCCACCAAGCTGGGAGGGGACAGGGAAGGGTTGTGGTGGCTCCAGCTCTGGCTGTTGGGGCGCCCGAAATGCCCCCAAAATGAGGCTGTCCTTAATTAAAACAGAACGAAGTTTGAGAAAAATCTTGAGTTTCTCATATTAAAAAGCAGCACAGCTGGAGAAATACACTAGGATTAGTGACATTTCAGGAATTTTTGGATTTTTTAAAAAATAATTTGGTCATTACCTCCAAAAAATTTAATTTATTCTCTTTAAATTTCACTGCTGTTCCACAAAACAAACTGCAAATCAGAGTTATGGTTAAGAATAGGGTAACTCTGTTCCTCAAAATTAACTTCATGGGACTAATTTTTAAGAATAAATTGCAGTATTTTTTTTTTTTTTTAGAAAAAACAAGAAAATAAGTCCAAAAATTCTCAAAATACACATTCAACTGAGGGGTTTTCTTTACTTTTGGTCAAAAATAAAGCAAGGCTTGTACCCTAATTCTTTCTGCTGGGATAAAAAGGAGTGATGAATAGGACACAAGTAAGTCCTTTCCCATTTGGATCTTCTCACTGCATCCCAGCAGATTCCCAGTATCTTACATCCATGGATAGGAAGAAACTGACACCTATTGGCAACTTTAATATTACTGCATAAAGCTGCTTCCCCTCAAACTATGACAAGAAACAGCTTCTCCTAAGGAGATTTTTCTATAAATACACAGATAACATAAAAAAATACTTTAAACTTTTCTAATTGTGACTGAAAATACGTCCAGAAAAATGCAGACTCTTTTTCCAAAGTATATTATGAACTGTAAGGACACATGAAAAAACCCAATGTGCCTAAGGAACAACCAAAAATGAACAGGGGGCAGATTGCTGTGGGTTTAAATGCTGCTGATGTGGTAACCTGGAACTCACACCTGAGGCTTTTACACACATTTGTGCAAAAAGAACAAAAGAACTGTTCAGCTACTGAGGGATGGCACTGTGGGTGCCCTTTACATTTATAGTTACAGCAATAATAAATACAGAAAAGAGTTAAATACTGACAGAGTAGCATCTGGGTTTGGGGTTTTTTTGAAGCAGGTTTTCCTGAAGCTCCAAATGATTCATGCAGACCTGCTTTGAGGATTTAGAAATAAAAGAAACAAACAAAAAAAAAATCTGTTTTGTCTCAGTCCACCCCAAGAGCCCAAGGACTCAGCCCAAAATTGTACGTACTGGTAACGAAGAACTTTTTGGTGAAAGTGCAGCTGTCAAAGGCGGCGATTTTCTCCTGCAGGACCACAACAAGGATCCTGAGAACACAGAAATGGAACGCCCACTTTAGACATTAAATGCACTGGTTTAAAGATTCAATATCTAAATGTAATTATTTCAAAAGCATCAATATAAATTCTACAGTGATGAAGTGCCAGGTTACCAGTCCCTGGCAGTTATCGAGGGTTCTCTCTCCTCCCAACCACACAAACTCCACTTCAGGAAGCGCAGGGGTCTGATCCACAACAACACAGCACATTTGTGATATACCTCCTGCAGTAAAAGCTCCATTAAAAAGCAAGAATGGAGTTGCAAAGACCCTGAATTGCTCTCACTGACTCAAACAATCAAATCAACAATTGGCAGAACACGAGCGAAATGTGAAATAATCCCATTGCCCACCTCAGTGCAAATTTACTAAAGCATTTACTAAAAGCAGAGGGGGTGTAATACCAAGAACATCAGCACACAAACAGAGCTGAGAGAAGCAGAATTTGGGTCAATTAGCAAATTAAAGATGTATGTTTATGTGTTTGCTTGCACATTACACACTTTTATTGTAAAGACCAAAAACCACAGGGTAACTATGCAGGAAACATGGTGCTGCCTCAAAAAATAGAGCCCAGAGATCCAAATGTGGAAGCAGAGCAGCATCTTGGAAGTTTTAGAACCAGGGTACACCTTCTCCCACACTGATGGCTTCTCAAAATCAAGTTTTTAAAAGCCTGACATGAAAGAAGCACCTGGGAAGCCAACATATAAAACCTACATTTAGCAATATGACATAATTAATAATCTGTTATTCTCTCATTAGGCAGACTGTGAGAAAGTATTTTTTAATTAGCTGTCAATATAGATCATTATTAAATATTGTTTTAATGGTTTTACTTGTAAAGATACAACGTGGAAAAAAAATTAATCACATCTTTCACTGACTAAAACACACACCTAATGCTTCATGTGAACATTATGGTTGTGTATTACAGCCTGGAACAGTGACCTTTAAAAAAGTGAATCACCTTTTTGTGAATCACCTGAGCCTCAACTCCTATCCTTGGGGAATGGGTGATGATTATCTCCCAGCAGTGTGAAATCAGCCTGTAACCCCTTTCTCTCTATTTTTATCTGTTTTGCCACAAGAACATTTCCTCTTATCCCATGAGAGGTCAGTACCTGTGAAGGACTACACTAAAATCAAAACATACACCACCCCCTCATGCTTGCTGATGCTTTCAGATGTATAAATAATATAAACTAGTTTTGGACAAATCAGTAGTTTTTAGCTAAATGACATCTTCCAATTGCTGAAACTGCAGGAGAGAAAAACAGAAGAAAATATATCAAATGAACTTCTTCTACATTGCCTAAAATAAAGGAAACCAATAAATAATGGGGAGGCTTTGACTGCAGGTGGAAGTGTAATGTTATATTGAATACGTTATATTAAATATATATTGAATGTGTATATATTGAAAACCAATGGATATTTGATGGGAGTATTTCCCAATCCTGGAGATTTTTGTTTTCTCCTCAGTGAAGACACCCTGTCTTTCTGCAGAAAGGAACTCCTCAGATGGATGACTCCAGAGGATTTCTTGATCTATTTATTTTTAGTAGTGGTTTACACTTAGCTGCACAAGTTTGATGCACACTCATCTACTTCCCATCTGCAACAAAACCAGGCACCAAAAACTCATCATTCTGATGTTTTCAATTATTTGTGTTCTTATTTACTGGAGGACCATCCATTTTGGCATGGCAATATGTATTTCCAAAGAAATGCAGTAATTTCTTCATCCAGGGCTCTACCTTTACCCCAGGAATTCAATTGCACCACTGCCCCAGGGCACCTGAGGCCACAGTGACTCAGGCAGTAATGGGAGGGTGAAGGGAGCAGGAATGTCAGCAAGGCTTGGACCAAAGTCACCACTCCAAATTCTCCCATCAGGAGTGCCAAGGGATCAGCAGGATCCTCACACAGGGATCCTGGGATTTCTCTTCTGCCTTAAAAAGATGCGGCAAACTACAAAGCAAACCACAAAACTCCAGTTCTGTGCGTCTGGGAGAGAATGGGGATTTCAAGTTAACTCAGCAAAATTTGATTCCATGGACACAACAGCTCCTGTTCTGTTGGAACTCTGTGATCCTCAGCCTCCAGAGACATATTCTCTCAATCCCAACCCAGAGATGCTGCTTTGTTATTTGACTCACTGGAACATTATTCCCTGCAAACCACAGACTGCACACCAGGAATGTTTTGGATGTGCAGGAAGGCAAAATCTGACAGACCAACACAAAGAGGAGAGACATAAACTCCTTAGTGCTCTGTGCTGTTTAAATTCCCTGTGATCCCATTTCTCCAGCTGTAGGTGGATCATCGAGGATTTCAGCGATTCCTGCTCACTCTTTATCACAACTGAAAGCAGCTTAAATGATTTTTTGGTTTGAGCTTCTTAAACCAAAGCCATGGGGGAAGCACACTGATGTATTCCAACTGAAATACTCCTTGAGAAATGGAGAACCAGAGCTGTGCTTACAGGAAAGCCAAAATAAGAAAATCAAGGAGGTCATACACCAGAAATTTTATTTATTACCAAAATCTGGCAAGCCCTAACACACAAGGAATGCAGAGTGAGCATCCTTACCTTTTATTGCAATGCAGGTCATAAATAGGAGTTTTGAACTGGATGGACTTGACCATCTCTCCTGTTCTCAGGGAATACAGATCCACACAGCAGTAGGGTGGGCTGGTGCTGAAGGGAAAAAAAAAAAAAAATTAATGGAAATCAAGATATTTTAAAAATTTGGTTTAATTATTTAATCTTCCTTACATTGCTTTGCACATTAAAGGAAAAGTCACAGAATTAAAAAGGTTGGAAAAGACCTCAAAGACCACCAAGCCTTGGACCCAGAATTCCAGCAATCCCAGCAGGTCCTGGAGAACAAAGGGTCAATATAAGCCTTCTGCATTAAGAAGGAAAACTGAATTATGATCTCCACGACAGTCCTGAACCTGTATTGTGCAACTGATCATCAAACACTTGGTTTCTTTTACCACCAGTAAGACTTTGGAATAGCAGCAAAACACAAGCCATGAAGTTTTAGACCACATCCTAGCAAAAAACTCCTCCTCAGAGTAACTCTCTCCTAAAAGGAGGAACTCCCCCAGAGCAGCAGCTGAGCTGCATGACTTGGGGAGATGGAGACACCTCACCCAGAATTTACATTACGTCCCTGATGGACTTTTGTTTGAACCGTGTAGATCTTTTCAACCGCTCCGTGCCACTTTTATCATTTTAATATAAATAAAAGCCTTAAGGCCATTTCTTAATAAAAAGGCTGAGTGGGAAAAGTGCTGAGTGCTCGATAGGGCCGAGGAAGGCAGTGGTGGAAACCCTTTTAGAGGCTGGGGAGAGGCTTTGATGTGGCAGCTCTGTTCCACAACACCTTTCTCCCCCTCCAAGAACGCATTAAAACCTTGGCTATTTCTAGGTCAAGGAATATGAAGGAGCACAAACTGCCAGCTGTACAAACATATCCTGAGCATTGGTAAAAGAGGGTGTTCCCCCCTACCCGTATCTGTTTTATTTTACAGAGTTTCACACAATTCCTGCCCCAACACTCGCTCGTCTCTTGGATCTGCTCAAGCTGCTCAAGAATTTTCTGGAAAGCTGGAGGATAAATGCCAACTGTTTACCCCCAATGCCTAAAGATAATAAAATGGTTTATACAGTCATGTACAATATACAGTCATGTATAATATACAGTAAATGCACAGCAAGACAACTGTCAGAAAAATAACAGAAAAAATTAGTTTTGACATTTTGCCCACTGAAATTTTTCCCAAAATATACATTTTTCTAGGCTAGTAACTAGAGGGTGCAAGTTATTACTTCAAGCACTTCAAAGGCCCTTCAAAAACACCTTTAAACCAGTGAGACTCAAGTCAGCTCCTTCACATTAAAGTTCACTGCCGCTCGAAAACACAGAAAACCACTGCAAGGTCTACCTACAAACTTTTTAATATTAAGTGATTTATTACCTCTAGCAAATTATGATGTTGATAGAAGGAGAGTTTTAAAACAGAAATCACCGAAGTAGATACAGCTAAAATTATATCAACACACTTAATAGTGATTACTATTTCCACATCAGCCTGTGTTGAACAATTTTTCCAATTTATGGGTAATAATTCTGTCATTCAAATGCATAATTATTATTATGGCTTAATTATTATGATCTCTTGGCTGACCATGGTAAGACCATTCTACCAATGCTTTTTTCAACCACACTGGGTAAAAACCTTGAGTTCAAGTGCCAATAACCAAGTAGTATCATGGAATCACAGAATTCCAGACTGGGCTGGGTGGGAAGGGACCCTAAAGCTCACCCGGTTCCTCCCCCTGCCATGGGCAGGGGCACTTTCCACTATCCCAGATTGCTCCAAGCCCTGTCCAACGTGGCCTGGAACATGTTCCATGGATAGGTCAGAAATACTCTGAAATTCTGTCACAAGTTAAATTCCTGTGAATTAGTCCCACAGATTATCAACAAATACTAATCACAAATCCTGATTGTTCAAACAGCTGCAGAAAGATCAACAACTTCTTTAAAGGTAATGGACACAAATCCACCAACAACTTTAAAATATGGCATTAATAAATGTATAAACACACTCAGGCTTTTGTGTCTTCTTCTGTTTGAGTGCTGCAGCACAGGAATGGAGGGGAAATAGCAGATGCCTCGTCCAGCTGGCACTTGGGGACATCTGTGCTCGTGCCCCACGACAGCATCACCTCCTCCCAGATCTGCTGGGTCCCACCACGGCAAAAAGCTCTGTGCAAAATGTTTGCACAGAGACAAACGTGCCACACAAAACACACGTGGCTTTTTTATGGAAAAAAAATTTTTAAAAAGGAGAAGAGCGATGGAATCAACATGAGGCCGAATGTTCTGTGCCTTGAAGGCTTTGCTTTGTTGCCAAGGGTTGATTTACCTCCACTCTGCCACACGATGAACATCTCACTCAGAGATGGACGTCAGTGACAGGTTGGTCTCATGGGTCTAGAAAGGGAAAAAAAAAGGTTGGAGGCGTAAAACTGAAATAAAACTTTTGCTGGGAAAGCTGCCCTGTGTGAAACGTTCTTTGTGTGAGGATTTTCCAGGCAATTGTGGCCTTGAATAAAATCATCTCTTTGGCCAACATCACTGCATTTTATACCATCTTCACAAAGTTTTTTTAAAGCCCAACCTAAAGCACAGACTTATTTTTATTATTTACTTTTGGTGCCTTTAAGAGGAGGTAAAAATATTAAAACTTACACTGAAATCCCATTCAAAAAAACTAACAGTTCAACATGATCTCTTACCAGGCCCAGCTTTAACAACCTGTAGGATCAAAAAAAGGTATAGATTCTGCTGTAAATATTAAGTTGCTAAGAGCCTGAAATGGAATATAATTTCCAAACCTGTAGAGACAACAGATGAGAGAAAAGTGACAGCAATTCCAAGGAACTGGCTGTTCAAGATACACCCAAAGGATTTGCACAGCAAACTACTCTACAAAGTTTTTTTTTAAATTACTACTCTATAAAGCATCAAATTTACCAGTAAGCTGCTGGTAAAAAAGGCTATTTCTTTATGGGAATGAAGAGGATGCTGACAGTGACCCAAACTTTTAATCAGCAGGAGTGGTTACAATTCTCAGTGACCTGTTCTACCTCTCTGGTGCTTCAGAGAAGGGGAAGAAAAGCAAAACAAAACCAGAGCACAGAGTTAATTAATTGAATATTGGAAAAATTCCTGCCTGAACCTTTACACTGGAAAGCTGAAGCATGAGATTTGATTATGATCTTCGCAGCAATATTATGAACACGGTGAGACCACAAAGGCAATTCTGTTCTCCTCAAGGGCCCTGAAGAAGGTTTGCTCAGATTAACAGATTTCAATTCTGGAAGGATCATCTTCTCTTTCCAGGCCATGCACAGAATGTCCCAGAAGCTCAAAGAAATGATTTTTTACCAAGCAACCTAATCTTGTCTTAAAAGACTTTGACCAACAATGAGTCCTCTATTTTTATGGTGAGTGGTTCCAACATTTTGATCCTTTTATTTTTATGAAATTACTTTCTTAGTGCCTGATAGAATTTGTATATATTCTGCTTTTTGGCTTCTGTGTCTCTGTCAAGAACACAAAAAGGCTCATTGCCTTCAGTTATCTTTAGTCAGTGATCACCCAGAGCAATCCAGGCACCAATAAAGTGAAAAAAACTTTTAAGCCTTAAGTTGTAAGGTTTGTTTTCCAGCCCTAGCACTAAACTCCTCTAAGCCCTCTTCAGCACTGCAATTCTCCCCCTCTTTCTGAGGGATGCACACCAGAATGAAAACTTTAAAAAAAATAATAAATTCAATTCTTTATTCCTTAAACACCACTGCAGAAAGAGATTCCACTAGGACTTTCATCATCTAAAGGCTCTCTGCATCCCATCTTTTCACAATAAAAGCTTGAAAACTCCACTCTGTAAGTAATTTTCTAATTCATGGTACTTAACAGATTCATTCAAAAGCAGGAAAGCAGCACAAAATTTCTCAGAAAGTGACACTTCCCCCAAAATGTGTGCGCAGCACTGCATTACAAAGCAGCAGAGACATTTTAAGTGCACCACAAATTGCAAAAAGCATGGAAACACTTAGTTCTAAATAAGAAAAACCTGTACCAACCTTAGACTCACGTTACTAAATCTAATCCTTTAAATACAAAGGAGGGAATTATTTGATACAGCACTAAAATAGTCGTGTTAAACACCAAGAGATACAAACTTCACTGTTGCATCTCCCTCAAATGTTTTGATCAAGCCTATCAGCCCAGGAAAAAAAGCTTCACCTTATCCTTGTACTTCACCATCTTCATTGAAAATATTTTTATTACTTGTCTGTGACACAGAAAGTCACCAACTCCGCAGAAATCATTTTGTAACGGGTAAAATGAGTCAGGTCTCAGGCTGAAGAATCTACTTTTTTTTTATTATAAGGAGTAATTTTATTTCTTTTAGTTCATAACTAAGGCATTTCTTCACAGGGCAGGGTCTAACTGCACCTGGAATGACCCAGGAAGGAGTGGCTGAAGGACTGATTGAGGGATTGGTTGAAGGACTGGTTTCTGTCTCCTACATAACTCTGGCCATGGCCTGTGAGAGAACCTGAGGCTCCACAGAGCTCTTCACAGTGACTTTTCCAGTTCTGAGTACTTTCAACAACCATTAATCCACCTCTGTTCATGAAACCAACAACTCCTTTGCTTCCCATCTGTAGTTGAGGTGTCAGACACCAACAAGAGGGGGAAAATTTAAGACTGTCTTCGTGCAAATATTGATTATTGCAACAGATACTGCAGGAGAAAAGTAAAAGGGGAATCCTTAAAAATATCAGAATACTTAGCAACCTCCAAATTCCTTGTTTTGGCAGCTCTTCCCACATCCAGCAGCACATAACACGTTTCAGCTGCTGTGTTCTCTGTTATCCCTCGCTCTCATCATCAGGAGAGGCTTTCTAGGTCTGAGGGGGTTTTGTTGGGTTTGTTTTTACATTTCAGGATGCACGGAGCTGACGAGAGGCATCCAAGAGCCCACAGCCACCTTGGTGTCCCCGGCAGGCGGCACTCCTGTCGCTGGAGTGTAAAACACAGCACAAGCTGCCTTCTCAGCTGTGGCCTTTGCAGGGAGACCCGAGTGTGACACACTTTCCACTTCACTGAGACGTGCCACATGTTACAAAACAGAGCTGTCCCATCATATTTCCAGTTAGTTAATACAGGAAGATTAGCGGCATCTCCGGAGATTTGTTTATCTACTTGACTGTGGCTATCACTGAGGGGAAAGTACAGCTGGAGCTCCACTTGCACAGCAGGATTGGTTTTTCTGCTTTATCCTGGACGAGATTTTGCTTGAGTGTGGCTAAACAGTCCTTTTATGCACAATTTATGAACCTGCACTGGCTGTCTTTGATCATTCTATGAACACGCACGAAACTGGAGACATTTCTGTAAATCTTCACGAACATGAGCAAAGATTAAGTTCTGACAGAATACAACTGCATTTATCATACCTCTATCAACAACTAGTATTTCTGTGATCAGCTGATTAAGCCACAATCTGATGCGTTTCTCCAAAAAATACAAAATTAAAGAGTTGTCTTGCGTTTCCTACTGTCAAATGAAGCAGAACTCACCACTGAAATAAATGCACATCATCTGTACTGCAGTAACAGCCACATGGATCTCCAAGATCATCCAGGATGGATCAAAATCAAAAATGCAGCAATTTTTGCATACCAAGAGACAGCCACATGTCACAGCTTAAGAGGAAAAGATCACATTTCTGGGAGCACAACTCTGAGGGCAAATTGATGGTGAAATACCTCAGCTCCAGCCAAATTTCACCGAGCACATGTAGAACCCAAACTGAGCATTTTGTGGAGCCATCTACAGCCTCAGCTAGACCCAGATTTTATAAAGTGCCAATATTTCTAACACTCCAAGGCAATACCAGAGCTTTTTTTCTTTATTCCGAGGCATTTCTACTGAGTGTTTTGTGATTAATGGCACATCAGAAAACAGCACAGCTAACACAGATGGCAGCTGATTATTTCAGCATATATACCATTAATTGTATATGTTTGAGGCACGTTCCTCTGCAACCTGTGTGCACCAAAAGCCCCACCTCGTGTGTGACTGAACACTCAATAACCAGCACTGCAAAGGCTTTACCTGCTACTGTTAAAAATCATTATGAGGGACCAAATATTTCATCCTGTTGGTTCTTGTAACCCATTTCTTTACATTTCAGGTTCGTTTTTTCCCTTTCTGTGCTTTCCCTCATGATTCATGAGCCTGCCAGGCCCCCTGGCACCCTCTCCCCTCACATGCCATCAACACCAACAAAGGCCACGTTAAGCCAGCGGCTCCAGGCCCGCCCGCGCCGCCGTCCCAGAGCCCACAGAACCACTCTGGGGCTTCACCACTAAGCACAAAACCTTGCACCAACCTGTCTGAGCTAAAATTCTTTTGCCCTCGGTGTCATTAACGGCGTAAGAAACCAGTGGGATTGTGCAACACTTCATCACCTCTGTATTAAGCAGCCTCTGCCTCCAGTTGCATGACAGAGATCATTAGAAGATGTCTGTCAGCTGCTTAGGACTCTGCTAAACCTTAATTGTTTATATGCCAGTTTATGGCTCAAATTACAATTTCTGAGGAGCTTGAAAACAATCCCGTTTCCAAGAAATAATTAGAGGGTTTTAGAGTGCCTATGTCTGAAGCTGAGCAGAAATGAGCTTAGATCTTAAGGTTACAGCACTTGAAAAGTGCTCGGAACAGCAAAGCTGCTCTGAGGTTCTGGTCACATCAGGTAGGCCAGAATTTTCCCAAGTGCCCACTAATTATATGTTCTCAGGTATTTCTTGCTCTGTTTTATGACTTGAATCACAGACCATGTTCTACAGATGTGCAGAGTTCTCACCGTAGCTGACCTCACCAAAAGCTGGGTTGAAATGATGAAATACTACCTGGAAATAATTACTTGTGGAGCTCCAGGAGCAGCAAAAGGTATATTCTGCATTTCCTTAAATTCATCTTAAAGCTGAAACCCTCCATGAATTGCTTAACATCAAAAATAAGCAGTTTATTTTATATCCTCTCAGTGAGGACAACGATGCAGCCACCTCCTCTCTTGGAGCACTTTTCATTAAATGTGGAGGAATTTCCTAGTTAAAGGTGGTTGATATTCCCAGGAGGAATTACAATTGCTAAGGAAAGGCACACAGGAACACAGCATTCTCCCCAGAGAGTCACCTGACACAGCTGATGCTGAAATGGGAGATACACTTGCTCAAATTGTGCAGGCAAAATTGATTAAAACATTGTTTTATTATTGCCTCACTGTAAAACATGATCATTACACAGCACAAATGCTCTATTAACAATTTGAATCACCATTAGTTTTAAAAATAAGTTGGTGAGCAACCATCCAAAAATGTGTGAGGGGCCTCCTCAGGTGATATTCTAACACATTACCTAGTCAGAATCAAAAGAAAGAAGGCATTAAGCAAGACCTTTTTTTAAGCACATGCCTTACAGCTTTTTCACAAAGCAGGAGCCTTCTAAACCTCTATTTTGAATTACTGAAGAAATATTTACTGAGTTATGCATTGAAATTTGCAAATTTAGAGCTACTAAAATATATCCACTCTGTTTAAAAAAAAAAAAAACCAAAAAAAAAAACAGAACTAAAGAAAAAGAATAATGATATCAGATTTTTAAAATTGTGTTTTCATTGTCTTTTTTCCGTACTTTGGAGATTTAAAAGGAGCTTATCCATGTATGAATGGTTGAGCTCAGCAAAATCCCATGACATTTTCTCTGTATATTAAACATTTTTGAAGGAAAGGAAAGGAAAAGCACAAGAAGGACTCGAGAGAGCCCATGGTAAGGGAGAAAATGGCATTTAGTAAGAGATGCAAAGTTCAAATACTGTCAAGTTGTAGGGAATTACTCGAGTGGCAGCAGCTGTGCAACAACACAGATACAAGGGCTGGAAGCTGAAGCAGTTTGCAATCAGCTGCTCCAACTATGAGCAAGAAGTGACAGCACTTGTTTAGGAAAAACCAGATGAAAGAGCATCCTCTATGAACCCATTGGCATCTGACGGCTTTAAGTGTCCTCAGGAAAAGAGAACAACCTAAATCATCCTGAAATTTCTGCTTTCCAGTGTCCTTTAAATCCTTCCTACAGTATAGAACACGGGAATAACCCTAAAACATGTAAGAAAAGAAAATACAATCCTCAACTGCTCTCTGGGTCTGTCACGTTGATTTATAACAGTTATTTCTAAGACAGACAAAAACACACAGATGCAAACAATTACTCTATTTTTGTAGGCAACAAGTGAGGTGGGTGGTAACTGAGAAATTTTGAAAAATCCTGTCACAATATTCCGTTTTTTCTGAAGTATCCCTCAGCACACAACAAACGCTCGCCACATCAGAGACTTTCCAGGGCCTGAAGGGCCACTTTGATTCCAGACCGCTGCAGGCATTAGTGGGGACGTAATTAGGGTAAAAAGTTCAACCACAGTTCCATGTCTAGAGTGCTGCCAGAAATAAATTTCCTCTCATTCACTGGTTTCTACTGTACCCTCCCTGAGAAACATATTGAAAACACATTTATCTTTGTAGAGTTTGTTCCTCTTCTAATTAACTTTATAGCGTTTACAGTATTTAATAATTTAAAGGGGAATTTAAAGTGGCCCTGGAAGCGGCAGCCCTGCCTGTAATGGTGCTGTGCATTATCTTTTCCCTGTGGTGCTTCTTCTGACAAGTTACTGGGGGCAGCTTTGTGCTCCAGCTGGTTTTATCTGGACTTCCTTCCCTGCATCCCTTCCATCCCTTCATCCCCTCCCTGCATCACTACACGCACGGGGGTTGGAACAGCAGCAAAACAAAACCGTGCCTCAGCTCGGAAATCTGCTCTCCCAAACCTCCACTCCACCCCAAGGATGGCTTGGAAAAGGTTTATCTTTTTACAGCTTCATAAATCAAAGCTTTAGAAGGTCAAAACTACCCATGGTTCTCACCAACCGGTCAAAGTTTGACCCCAAATACTCATTTTCTCCCTGTTTTGATCCAAGATTAACAGTTTATTATAGTTTAAAGGTTATTTCTTACTCTAGGTTCACTGAGACAAACATTTGGTGTATCAGAGGAACTCCACAGCTTTCCTGCCCTGGGTATTTACAGATGGAAACACCACCTTATTCCATTAAAGCTCCACCTCCTGGCATTTGAATCCGTGAGAAAATTCACAGAACCACCAGCAAACATCACTTCAACATTACAAACAAGTCCATTATTATAATCGCTGAATCAACTTACAAGGAAAAAATCCTGGGATCTGAAGAGGTCATTTTAAGATGGAGAACATTCTATCTTTAGCACGTAGCAACCCCATCCAGCATTGCTAAAAGGAATTTAAACTACTTTATTCAGGGATCTCTCTCAGGATCTTAAAAGCTACCACACAACCTGCTAAGGCTAAACTGAATTTTCCTAAAAGAAATCAGAGAGGAAAATGTTTTTCATCTCCTGGAAGGGAAGGAAATCTTTGCAAGGCAGCTGACACCACACAACTCTGCAGTTAATGAGGCTTTGCAGTTATTCAGCAGCACAAGAGCCTGTGGGACTCAAATCCTCAAAGGTAACAGAAATGAGAGAGTTTTGCCCAACTTTAGAGGCCCTACTGTGGTTTTTAGAACAAAAACAATTAAATTAAGTTTGCTCTCTAGGCTTGAGTCTTCACAAAATCTGAGTTTTGCGCAGTCTTCAATAAAAGCCAACAAATATTTCACAAACTTCAGGAAATCTATTTCATGGTGCCCAATACAACTGAAAATCACAACCATCTGGCCCGGCCATCTTTCTGTGTGATTTCAGAAAACAAACTGCATTTTATATCTGGAGTGGCTACCCCCTTTGCACACCCCGTGGCAGGACCGAGCCAGCTGAGTCCTCACCATCACCGCTGCCTTTGCAAGGGCATTCCAGGAAAAATATTCCAGGGAGAGCTCCCCTGAGCAGTGTGAGGACTAGGAACAAGAACTTCATTCACCAGAGCTCGTTTCCTCCTCGGGGGTGATCCTTGCAAGAGCTTTGCTGTTTGTGTCTGACAAATCATTTCCCAGCCAGCTCATTTTAAGCATTAAAAGCCACGGACACTGAGAGTGGACACGGGATTTTAGCACTGCCCAGTGACTTTGCCAGACCCAGAACTGGCTCATGTGACTCTGAAATATTAATTGAGAAAATATTAACGCTTTAATTGTGCTGTTACTCATGTGAAGCTGCTTCCTAAACCTTAGCACTCCCATAAACACATTCCTGGGCTGAAGTTGGGTTAGGGTTAGCAGGATTTAATCTACAGTAGCCATGAGAATAAAGCACACGCTCCCTGAAAATCTGCTGCCAATTGATTTGCCTTGTAAACAGATCAGCAGGGGAAAAAAAAAAATGCTGGCTAGCCAAAGTTACACATTTTCTTTGCTCCAACTACTCCTCCTTCTTTAATTTACCCTAATTTCCTCTCTCCTCCCATGATTAATAAAGATTACCTCTTGCTTCTCATGCCCTTGAATGACCTCCACGCAATTCTTCAAAGTCATCCAAAATTTTCCACCACTCGATATCACTGAACTAATTCATCTTTCTAAAAATATAAGCTGGAAAGCCAACACAGGCTGCTGCAGGGGCCACTGCCTCAGCTCCTGCACTCTCCCTAAAGGCTACTGGCCTCAAACTCTTACTTTTTAACCTTCTAGTACTGATTGTTTAATTAGTTACACTTGCATCATTAGCTGATTACTATACTTGCCAATGTAAGATTCTGGCATAAACTGCTGATATTTTAGCAAAATAGTTTGGCTATTTGGACACAGGACAAGGGAACCAAAATATCAAATTCTTTTTGTAAGGGTGGCTTAGAAGTCCAGTACCTGGAGAAAGATGGAGAAGGGCTATTTATAAGAGCATGCAGTGACAGGACAAGGGCTCTGGCTTCCCTGCCCCCTTCTCCCTGTCCCTGCTCCTTCATGTGCTTTTATTTCCCTCCTGGAATGGTCATTTCTGTTATTTTCAGCTTTCTTGCTACCTATATCATGTACTGAAGGGCAAGTTTGCAATCTCTCCATTTATTCTCAACTGTGTTTTTTAATCTAAAATAAAACTAAATTATCCTGCTCAGTTTCCCTTTAAACTTCTCCATTAGTTAAAATCAAGTATTTATTTAATTTAAAGATATTGGTACATTCACATTTGAAGAGAACAAAAGTAATGGATTTTGGACCTCTCTGGTGTATTTGAAAGTGATTTTACAGATCCAGCATGTTCCAAACTATGGTTTCAATAACCCGTGTGGGGAAAACAGGGATATTCTAATGTTTCACCACCTAGAAAATGCATTAATATGCTCCAAACCCATCAATTAATTTTGTGTGTGTATAAGATTTGTTTGTCTTATCACCAGGAACAAGCAGGCATGTCGTTACAAACCTCCACAACCCTAACATTTAGGCAGATATTCTTTCTTTTTTGGTTTTCCTTTTAATTTGCAAATCTTGTAATCTAAGACTGAAGTTGACTGAACCAACCTCTAAACCAGCAGAGAAATATCAGCCAAAAAACACAATCTGTTTCCCATTTCTGTGTCAGGACTGCATCGTTTTGGGGGGCTGTGAAAACAATTGTTTTGAAAAGATTATTTAGTGAATCATGGACTGGTTTGGGTTGGAAGGGGACCCTTAAAGATCATCCAGTCCAACCCCCCTGTGAAACATTTCAGCCATTTTATTAGCTGGGAAAATGTGACTTTTAAAAGACAAAAATGTGTGTACCAAAAGCCAGCCAGAAAATCAGATACGAGGCAAAAGTTCCATCTTGTTGTTGAGTATAAAATGATCACACACGAGAATAGAAAACAAAATCTATTACCAGCAAATTCATCTGAGAATTAATTAATAACGGTAACAATGAAAAATTATTTGGAAATGATAACATTATGGTGTTGAAAACACATGAGGGGCTTTTTTTCTGAGGAAAGCAGAAACTGCCCATAATCTCAGAATTATTTTCTGTTAACTGAGGAATACAATAACACAATGAAAATAATGATCCTCAGGGTTTGTTCATTTCCTAGGTACCTCAGCTTCTAAAACAAGGGTGTGAAGGAAGATTTTTAGCAAACCAACATATCCTTTACATATATAAATACACTGTCTGGATAAAGACAGGAACTCCTACGAGAGCAGTATTTGCACCTCTAATTTATAAACAGTTAAACTTACAGGGCAGGGAAGAAAAGGAGAAAAATCGCCACAAACTGGTTTGTGCAAGTTGTAAACACATCAAGGAAAAAAAATCACTTCTCTGCCTTACGTGGATTTTCATTTCAACATTTAAGGCAGGTAACATTGATATTGCAATTTAAAACAGTAATAACAGAGAAAGTTAAAGATTTGACAGTTCTTCCCTCACACACACGGTGATTAAATTCTTAATTGAAAAAGGTGTGGTACAGAATTAGTCTTACAACTGTAAGAAGATTTACTTCAACTGCTCAGCCATTAAATGGCTGTGTAGAGGATTACTCCTGAAAAGCAAATATTTTCCTGTAGGTAGAGATATAAATCCTGTGCATTGTCTGAATCAAACATAAAATATCTTAAGGGCCTCTTTTATAAGAGCAGTGATACAACAATTCTGGCCAGAGAGCACAAAACAAGACTGCAAACTGACTTTTCTAACTCAGAGAAGGAGGTTTAATGTGTATTTTCCTAATAAACAGTGTGTGGCTGCAACAATGAAATGCTCGGTATCTGTAATTCATTTGCTCCTTGAAAAATTACTTTTTAAGACACAGATTGCTTTAGACACTTCACAACAACAATTCTGACCCGGATTAGTATCAGAAAAGGTTAATCATAAAGTTGTGATTCCACTGAGAATAAATTAAACTTAAAATACCTCTTTGTTTCTTTTATATCAAGAGTCTCTTTTTTATTCCTTTCCAGAAGCTTAAGACATAGGAAAATGTATGTTGACACACTAAAAAAATGTTTAAAACCACATCCCAGTGTTATCCCATGAAGAAAAAAGGAACAGAGCTTTAAAGATGTCACCTACTGGGCTTTTTAGATGACACTACAATTTATATATTACTTTATACACAAAGACCATTCTTACCCAGAAGATCCAATGCTTTTGCACACACCAAGCAGAGGCCGCTTCTCAGCAAAATTATCACATTTCTGAGCACCTGAGAAGAGGGAAAACAAAAGAAAAGCAAAAGCAAATCACTATGTACTGTTTGTTTTACCTTTCCAAGTACAGGTGGAGGCCCAGTACATTGAATACAACACAGAACTCCCAGCCTGTGCAAGGTGAGGGACAGAAACACAAATTACAGGCAGAGCTGTGACCACTGAAGGACTGCTCCGGACAGAGAAGAAAATGAGAACCAACACAAGCAGCAAAACGTGGCCAGGCTTTGGGAGCATTTTTCTGTTCATCCCATCTGGGGTTGGGATTCTGTGAGTGCAACAAGTGACTCTTGCTCACTTCTCGTTGTTCTTTATAAAGTTGTCTGCACTAAAGCCCTCAGCAGCTCTGCCTGGGGTTCACACCTTGGCTTCCAGTTCGTGCAAGTGGAACACAGGAGTGCCAAGCTCAGAGCAGCCTCTGCAGCCCCTGCCCTGTGCCCAAGAAAACAGGAGATGAAATTCAAACCAGATCAATCTGTTCCACCAGCAGGAGATTTAAACCTTTAACAAAACAATCTCCAGTGAGACTCCAAGTGGAAACACAACTCCTGCACCACATCCCAACCACTTTTAGGGGAGGTTTCACCAGGTGGCACCAGCACAGCCCAGCAGAGTTGGTTTGTGCCGTGCTGGGCCAGTTGGCCCTGCCCTGGGATCCTCTCCCACACCAGTGGCACCAGCCCTGGCACTGGAACCCAGCCTGTCATCCCCTCAGGCTCAGTCACACCTTCAGCCCAGCACAGGCAGACTGTTAAAGACGCCACACTTCTTAAAATGGGCTTTTAAGAGTTTGGAGAACTTTGCTTTACTGCTGCGTAAACAGAAATAAAACTAAAATTGAGTTAAAAAAAAAAATCTCACTTCTGCTTGTGAACAATGTTTAACTGAATTCCAGGGTATGTTTCTACCCAACTTAAATAACTGAGTAACAACCAACACCACCACTATGAAGTTTCCTCCATTCTCTTTCAACCTTTGCCTTTTTAATTATCTATCTATAGGTCTGCACATGCAGGTGAATTTTTTTTTCTCCATTATACACCAAACCCTTTGATCTCTACAGAATATTAGTGATAGAGCCTGCTCGAAATTTAAATCTCAAATACTGCTGTACAGCACTAAACCATTTATTCAGAAAGGCACAACAATTAACAATATACATTCTGACATAGCAGACCCTGTTAATTATTAATAACTCAGGTACATGCACTTAATTTGTAACAAACACTGTTCAGTCCTCTCATCTGTCCAAGGGTAAGTCTTCCCTCCTACACCTTTGGGTATTTATAAAGTCAAATGGGTCACATCAGTAACTCCACCACCAACAATAGCTTTACAAGTGACCTAAACCAGCCAGATGTATCTCCCTTTTATTCCTATTATTCCAAGCTCTTTGGTGAGTCAAACCTGTACTGTATGTACTGACCTGTAAATTGATAAATGAAACATAAAGTCTTCCTAAGATTCTGGCAACCAATTTGTTTCCTTCAATCCAGGTAACAGATGAACTCCATTTGTTCTGTTCCCAGCACTGAGGGTGAAATGCTGATTACCAGCAGTTCCGACACTGATTTAAGTGCAGCCAGGATTTTACCTGAAGTATTTAACTCCACTTTTTTTCTTCTTTTTTCACTGAGATGTATTAGAGACACAAATTCAGATGTTTCTTTATGGTCTAGTTCTCAGCTTAACAAAAGGAAGGGGAAAAAAGGAGGAAAAAGGTGGAGGGGAGTCCAGGGAATCAAGTGCCCCAAATCAAAAGGAATGCCAGTTTTAACACCCACAGCACAGATTTGCAAAATTTCTGCAATAGGTGCTTAAACTTCTGATTTCGGTCTGTAATGACTCGAGTGCCTCAATTTTAAAAAAATCCATTTTCTACTTCAATACTTTCAGAATGTAAATATTAATACTGCAGGAAAGGATCATTACTGGGAGGCCTCTGAGGGCATTAAATCAGGTTAATAGCTGTCCCATCCAAGAGATTGCACAGAGCAACATGTGTTGGGCTCTGCCACGCTCTAATGGAAGCAGCAGCCTCTCCCAGTTCTGGGCTGGGATTTAATCTCCCAAGTTCTGCTGGATTAATTCTCATTTGTAAAATTGTGTTTATTTGCATGTGCGAGGCGCTGACGTTGCACACACCTGCTGCACACACAGTGTTTAACAAAATTGAAATGAAAAACAGCTCTCTAAATCCCCCAAATACAAAAAGTATTGAAATCCTGTTGCAAAGTCTTTTTCTTAAACTCCTTTTATTCTAAATCCTTTTAATTCTGTCATATAACACTACAGCATTTATAAAATGCTGGAAATCCTGACAAATCACACAATTAAAGTAATGAAAACTGCCCTTCCTGCCAACAAGGCACCACCTTATCTACAGCTCCATTTAGCTAAACGATACGTTTGGTTTTTTAAAAACCTAACTTCAGTTGGTGTGCTTAAAATTGAAAAAAAAAAAAAAAAGAAATCTCTCTGTGGCTAAATGAAATTTCATACAAATCAACATCTAGAAGTTTATGAAGTCAAAAGGTTACCCACACGTAAGCTCAAAGCAGCTTAGGCCCTGTCCTGCTGATGAAACTGTGAATAGAGACCTCGGGGCCTGCTAAGGCCTCTCAATAATGCCAATAATAAACAAAACCAGCACATCTTTACGCAGAATAAAAATGAAACCCAGTGATTCTGACAGGAACTCAAAAGCTGCTCGGAACTACGGGCACCACCCTGCTTTCCCATAAGGGGGAAATGTGCTGGATGAATTTCACACTCTGACCTATTTAGCTGTGGCATGGAGGCACCATGGAGTGGATTTTCCTGGTGAGTAATTCCACTGATCAGTCCCATCTAATAATGCAGTGCAGCTCCCGCTCCACTAAACCCCTCTCATTGCCATCTTTTCCTTGGAAATCTTGTGGCATTTTGGTCCTGCCCCACGTCGGTGCAGCAGCCAAGGGAATGCCCCAGGCTGGAATTCCCTCTCAGCCCAACTGGGCGAAAGTTTCAGGTGCACTGGTCTAAAGCACTGATGTGATGATGGAATACAGGTCAGTCCAAAGCTTCAAAGAAATTGGCATTTTACAGTGTTGCACTCCGAAATTCTCCCCTGTAATATCTCTAAAAGCCTTACTTGGAGAATTCCAGTCTGTAATTTCTGTAATCCACAGACATCACCATTCATTATCCCAAAAACCCCACAGAACAGCGGGAGAACACCAAAACTCAAACACACACCTGCAAAACCCACCTACACCACCCCAAACCTCGCCTGTCCATCGTGCAGGGCCAGTCCCTCCACCACACAGACCCTGTGATTATTTCGGCCTTTGGGGATTGAAAGCCACTGAACCACCCAAGTGGCTGAACATACACAAACCTCACATCTGCCTTCCTTTAGGGAGCAACCCAAATATTAGAGCTCTTTAAGTGTACCTGCACATAAACCTGAGTCAGCTTTTGAGATTCAAATCTTAATTCTACCAACATCAAAGATGCAAGCGGTGGAGAACAGGGATAAATCTGCCGCAATATTTCAACTCTCAACAGGTTTTAGTACCTTTAAATTATTTTTATTTTTTTTCTTTGCTTTTTTTCCTTTGTAAGTCAATTTGAGTGAACAGCCAAATTCATGGAGAGATGTAGGGCTATTACACCATCTTTCTGCAAGCAGCATATAATCTAGAAAATGGCAATAAATTAATTCAGCTCGCTGGAGGAATTTATTTTCATAACGCTGAGACATGGAAATAGCTTTTACAGACAACCACTGATCTAAACTTCACCACACCAGCCTGTCACCGTGTCCCTTCGAGCAGGAAGTGCCACACACAGAGCTGCTCCTGCAGCTTTCTGAGTTTCTTGATTGATTTTTAAACTATGCAGCTCTACCTTAACATATGGGACAGCACAAGGCAAAGCAGGTATTTGGCCAGGGGCTTGTAAAATGACCTGGGAGAAGTAATAAAAAATGGGAGACTGTAGCACTGGCTTCCTTCAGAAAGCATCAATATTCTGATTTTGTAGGTAAAAGAACAGCAGAGGTAACTGAAATAAATGTATCATTGCCTCAGCACTGGCAGAAAAAATCCAGCCCCCAGCACACCTGGGCGCATGGAAAGAACACTAAATCCAGCCCAGCACCCAGGTTTGGAAGTGGAGAAGAGCCAGGCCAGCCCAGCAGCTGTGCCAAGGATGGCTCAGAGGTATCACAGCTCAGAATTGTTGCCCCTAACACTGCCAGAGTCCAGGCTGAGATGTTCTCATAGTCTAAATATCAGCTCTGCAAGCCCAAAATTTGGTCACAGCGCAAACCTTCAGTCTCCAAAAAGGCCGTTCATAATTTAAACTGTACAGAATCATTAAAGCCCTGTCTATTGAAGGTTGGCATGACCTGACCACAGAGAAGAGTTGATATCTGCAGGGTTTAGCATTATTTACAGAAATCCCTCAAGTTTTTAAGGACATCCCCTGCAGGCTGCAGAGCAGCCCTGCCACGGCCACCAGACACCGAAGTGATGCTGCAGAGCTGGGCCAGGTCAGGGCTGTTGGCTCAGACCAGAGCAGAGCTGGGCCAGGTCAGGGTTGTTGGCTCAGACCAGAGCAGAGCTGGGCCAGGTCAGGGTTGTTGGCTCAGACCAGAGCAGAGCTGCCAGCTCAGAGCAGTTCCAGAGCTGGCCCAGCTCCTGAGCTAACAAACCTGCCCGGCTCCCAGCTGGCAGTGCCCAGGGGCAGCTCCAGAGCCTGCCCAGGCTCCTGCTGCCAGCAGCACCCAGGACCTGCTGAAGGAGATCCTCTGCAGGGGAACAACCCCTCTGAAACAAGGCTTCATTATGCCACGAGGCACACCGTGAGGGAGAGGATCTAACATCAAAGGACTGCAGTTTTTTAACAAAACAGTTGACAAACTATTAAGTTCTGCTCCTGTAAAGTCACCAAGTTAAAGCCATGAGCTTTCCTTTCACACCTGGGAATGAGCTGCTTATCACCAGCTAAGATCTGTTTCTAGGAACGTGCCAAATCCATCCACCAAGAGATTCCTATTCTCAATAATTCCCTTTTTACAGCTTTACAGTAAAACAGTGTTTGAGCCTGCTGATGGTAATCAGCTTCTCCTTTACAAATTCCTTTTATTTTGTTCAGAATCATTAAAGCTCATGAGTTATCTAAGGCCTCTTATTACAGCTTTACTTTTATCTGATTCCAGATACTGGTCAATGATACATTCATGTACTTTTAATCAAAGATTTATTTAAACCAAGCCATGTAAAAAGAGACCAAAACATGTTTTTAAAAGGTTTGGTTTAATTTAATATGAGCTAATTTAAGTAGTTTTCTAATGTAACAACTATCACTGTCAGATGCTAAACATATGGAATTTAGAGGCAGAAAGACAGTAACTGCTTGAAGGAGTTCATGAGTGTCATTTACTTGATTGAAAAATCAAAAACCTGTTTCAATACCAGGAAAAACAGAACTCCCAGGTTCTTCAATTAATTTACTCAATTTTCATTTCCATTTACACTTTTCTTCCTCCTTTTTTTCTTTTTCCTTTGAGAGAGGAAGGGGCACAGACATCCATTACTCAATGACACAACAGCAAAAGAGAAGCTCGTTGGGAATTATGCAGTGTTCCAGTAAATGGAATAAAGGAAAAACAGGCTTGGGAAGTATTTTACTGTAAGTTAGTTTAACCTATAACAGTTACACAGCCACATACACTTTGTATATTCCTCTGCTCAGGAAATCACCAAAACAATGTATAATGTATCCATTAAACCACCTTCTTCATTTACTTTGTTTGAAACACACAAAATTAGTATCATTTACTATGACTAATTTAAATAAGATTTTAGGCTGCATTTTTTGAGTTCATTAATTAATTCATAAAATACTACTAGAAATTCTAACCCAGCATAATCCCCAAACACCTTGGTCATACTAAAATTACATTATTTTCATCCACAAAGTAAAACAACCAATTTAATTTAGACCCCAACAGTTCTTTCAGAAGTCTACAATTAGACTGGCTTTGGATGGAACAGGGTAATTTTTTTAGAGGAATTTGCTTGTTTATGCACAGTTGCTCAGATTTTGCAGCAAGTTCTTCTGAAGGTTAACTCAACTTCTGGAAGAATCCTGTTAAATTAAGCAGCTTGGTTCAGAATTTGATAAAATAGTATTTAAGCAGTGGCAGAGAGGAGTTGCACGCAAGGGATGATAAAAGTTCAGCCACTGAAAGGGTCAAAGTGAGTAAAGTTAACATAAAATAAGGAGAAATTGAACAAATCAGAAGCCAGTGCCACCCCAAGAACCAAATTCTGTTGTCTTGTGAGTTTTACTGGAGTGGAAAATCAGCCTTTTAAAAAAGTTCTGGTGAATGATGATCTCTGTAACTGTGTACTCACTGATCTGAGGGGCTGGGAGGATCCGTGCGGCTCGAACCGGCCCGTGGCGCACCGAGAACAGCTCCTGGGCTTCCCCACTGATCTGCAAACACCAACAGCAATGGAAAAACAGAGACATACTTTCAAAAATACATATATTTAGGAGCTAAGAAAGGAGGTGGAAAGGCATTGTAGGGAAGTACACTGGTAAGACTCTGCCTAAGCAACCACAGCCATTTCTTCAACCGAGAATAGATCTTAGAAGTCTTGAATTAACTGTTCATGACCACACAGGTTTTGGAAGAAGCAAGACTTGAAGCCGACTAAAATTCACACAAATTTATCCCACATTTCACATGGTTCTAAAGAAAAATGCCAACTCAACAGAGATCAAGAATGGCAGGCATGGGTGGAAAATATGGAAGAATTTCATATATTGGTTCATTTCACACTCACCAGGTGTGAAAACCATGTTTAAAAACAGGTGGTCAAGCTACTTAAGCCTGTCACTGATGGCAATGTTGAAAAGATTAAACCAGAAGCAGTTAAGATGAATTTCCAGACTTCCTGCAATGGTCACTCAACGTATTTTCATAACTGCCTGGTAATGGATCCGATATGGAATGTCAAACTCCAGGAAAATGGCAAACGTTATGAAGCTCATTTCCAAATAACCAGCAACTTAAAACAGATGTAATGAGCCTCAGAACACAGCCAAGGCTGGCATAAAGTTTTGCCAAACAAGCAGCTTACAATATCAGAAGAGAACATGATTTGGAATAAGGTTCCTAGGAATCAATAAACTATAAATTCAAGTGAACTTTTGGAAATGTCATTTTATGGTTGTTTCCATTTCTTTCTGCACTTCAGCTCACACGTCCAAAAAGTAAAAATACTCCTACTGTTTGACCAGCAAACCCCAAGCACAGTACTCCAGGCTCTCAGCTTACATCCAATCCTGCCTGGTTATTTATTATCACTGCTCTAGGTCATGGGGGAGAATGAAACCCACCCCACGAAGCACAATTATGAATAACATTGCTTCGAAAATACCATTTGCCATAGAGCTAACCCACCACTCTGCACACAATACAGAGAACTACTGCTTTTCCCTGTTAGGCCTGGAATTACACACAAGCTACACAAATGTGGGGAAATAACATTCTAACCCATTTTAGCCCAGCAGTTTACCAATGAACATCACTGTTAATGACACCATCAGAATTATTCCTGATGAACACAAGTTTTCAAACTGCAGTCAAAATGAGAATTAATCCCTGGGTCTACCCTGCTCTTATTTTATCGGGCAGATGTTCCAATCTCAGCAGATTCTCCTCTTCCCTCTGCACACACAACCCTGAAGTACTCCAGCTTTTGCAAAACAAGTTTAATTCTCCCTCAGGAGCAGCTTCTTGACCAGATTCTATACAAGACACAGGAATGATGATCAGAAATCAACTCAGCAAACCTTTGCTGACGGCTTGTAACTGATCATGAGCTTGGAGTGCAGTGTGGGGAAAATAAAAAAACCTCTGGATGAAAACATCTGTATCCAGAAAAGACAGCTTGGGAAAATGTAGAGCACAGCTAAGCAGAAAATGAGGAAAATAAAAGAGGAACAGAGTAATAAAGAGATTAAAAAAATTAAGACAGCAGCACGTTTTCTGTCCATTGGAACACAGCAGCTCTATGAAAACGGAAAGGAGGAAATGGAAAACGAGAAAAATAGAAGGGTTTGGAACTATTATTATTGGCAATTAAAGATTTTTTCCCCCAAATCATGAAAATGCTGTTTCACACGTGTGTGCACATCTCTGGCTATGAATGAAAACAAGAGGGAAAGGAACCAGCACAACAAGGGTACGGAAGGAGTGATTCCCATAAAATATCCCAACCCAGCTCAGACACCTCCTTCTCCTTTCTGACTCTGCCAGCACATCAGCCCCAACTCCAACACACTTCAAACCAAGTTCCAGTCCCCAAAGGAAGACACACTGAGAGGGCCAAACCTTCTTAACTCAGGTTCTGCTCTTAAATATCCTGAACTCCAGGAGCATGTTTGTTCAGCCTGGGGTGCCAAGACCTGGTAGAGCTTAAACTTGAGACTTGCAAAGAAAAGCCTAAAATGTCCAAATACAAATGAAGTTTGTTTGTACTGAAGCACTTAACATGGAAATCCCAGCCCAGCTCTTCTCATGCATATAACGCTGTAACTTTTTAATAATTAATACTCATTATTTAAAAGGTAATTTATTATTTTATACTGGGGGAAAATTACAGAAAGGTTAAGTGGAGTAACAAAAGCCACAGGATCCAACAGTGACAAAGATGAGATTACAGGTATTTAGCCCCTGTTTTGAGACCACTGCAGTGTTTAAGACTGTAGGTTAACAGGTCCTTTGCTCAGTCCCTGTAGGACTCTAAATCATGAAATGGTTCAGGTTCAGCCTCTACAGCTCAAGTGCTGAGCACCTGCTGACTCCTGGGAGCTAAAAAGGAGCAAATTTTAAGATACACTCCCACTGGAAGCTTTGTCATGAAAATACAAGATGCCATCCAACACCAGCAGCTCGTTTGTAAAGAAAATTCAAAATCTCTAACAGGCACAAAATAAAGTTTCCAAAAAATCTGGATGAGACAGTCCAACATGGACCACATTAAAACACTAATATTTAATCTAGCACAGCTTCATAAAGTAACAGCTTTTTTAGGGGATTTGTGTGTCCTTAACTGTTCTGTAGAGACAGGGACTCATAGAAGGCACTGCATGTTGTTGTCTGCCATAAATTAGTAAGGGCTTGGTTGTTCCTTGGTTTGCTTGGCACTGAAAAATACATTAGGGCTTTGAGTCCAAGATTTTCTTTGAATTCCAATTCACTTCTTTCAAACATCATCACCAGCAGAAGCTTCTGCTATTTTTTTGCAGTCTTATAAAATCCTGAATGAACTGGGGTTAATGCTAACGCCCTTCATTTACCTACGAACAACATAAAACTTCATTGCTGAGGCCACACAGATCCAATCTGCCTGCAAGCACCATCTTCAGGGCACAGAGGTTGTGTGGCCTGATCTTCCTGCCACTCCAGCCCTTATCTCACTGCTCAGCCAGCCAATCTTCCCTGTGAATGGGACACTTATCCCACTAGGAACTCAAGTGGGACAAGGAACTGCACACTGAGGGCAGAACGGCCAGCCTTGGGTCAGATGTGGGCTGGCAACTCTCAGCCAAAGGCTCCACATCCCATTACCAGTCCCTCGAGCTCCACAGTCTCACATGCACAGACAAAATATAAATAGAGCTCATGAATTGAAAACAGAGCTCTAAATTCTTCAAAAAGCACCTGTGAGAAACGAGGCTGTGGCTGCCATTTTGGATTGGATCCAGCTAAGTAGCAAGTCCCCGTGGCAGCTCTCAGAGCTCTTAAAAGTTTTTCTTTCCCATTCCAAAAGCCAAGAATATTTCCAAACAGGTTTCAAGAATTGGATATTAAGCTGTAAAAGCAGCTTCAGGTACTCGTTGTAGGGAAGAGTGAATCCAAAATGACGGCTCCAAGCTGGTCTGGTAGAACATCTCAGCTTTCCCAAAACATGGGATCAACCACAACTCCCAGACCTACAGGGAAGGCTGGAAGCAAAGGATGCAAATACCCCAATGAAGTCTTCGTTGCTCTCTTCCAATTAAGGGAGGAAGAAGAACCCTCTCCTCCACTTAAGACATCTTGTGCTACTGCTTAAGACATGGCAGCCCAGGAATGTGCAGCACTGGTTAATTTTTGATGACGGAGCTGTACTGTTTGGAGCACACCAGTTTGCACCCATAAAAAAAAGCTGAACAAAGGAAGTTTTGTTCACACCAAGGATAACTAATAGTTTCCAACCAGAGAAAATGGTTCTCACATGGTGCAAAAAAATTTAAAAAAAAAAAAAAAAAAAGGCAAACATACACCAAAGTGAAAGAAAATTGAGTTTGGAACTCAATGCCTGAACTGCTGTGCAACTCTAGAAATGGAAACTGGGGAGTGTATAAAAGGAAAAGGGAATGATCAAGAGGTTGTTTTTAACTATTGTGATGTATGTTTTAAACATGAAGATATCATGATATGATGTTATAATATGATAATAAGCAACTGATAGATACCACCACGAAATATTGCTGCATATGGGTTAAAGACAACTTCCAGTCATGGTGCTGCTGAAGAAGCAACAAAGGACTTGAAGAAAATGAACAAATTTTATCACTTCAGTTTAGAAATTCACTCAGCTTTTGTATACAATTCAAATCTCTGTAATTATCTAGAGATTGTAAGAATTTAATGCTCAAAGAATGCTACTCTAGTGACTGGATTGAGGATGAAGTTGCACCTAGTACTTTAAATCATGGCAGTGCTAATGGAATCAGAAGTCTTATAAAACCGTATTTCTTGCACACTGGTGCATCTTCAAGTGTAAAAAAACCCAAAGCCTCAGGAAATTATTTTTATAGATGTTTTGTAAAGTCCTCAGACATTTTTCAGGGTCACTAGGTCAGGTCATTTCTCCATTTTTCCGAGTGGTAAATGCAAGTGGTTCCCTCTAGAAAGAGGTTAGGGCAGAGGAAGGATTGCAGCTTGGGATGTGATGAGTTTCTTTTTTAATTGTAACATGAACCATGAAATTGAGATGAGTTTTCTACTTCTGAAACTTCCAGCTTACAATCAAAAAAAAAAACAAAAAAAACAAAAAAAAAAAAAACCAACCAAAAGGCAGCCAACGTGCATTCCCTGCACAGGAACATCTAGAACAGATACTTGGAAACCACATCAGGCAGAAACCAGTTCCGATTGTCCCTGAAACACGAAACTGGGAGCAAGGGGAAAACAAACTCCAAACAAAACACGGAGCTCCGCTGCACCATTATCAAATAGGAACTCCCAGCCATATTCCCAGATTCCTCCCCACTTAGCCAGGCGTATTTTAAGCCCACTTTTAACCTTCCCACCCCCATCCGAGAGCAGAGATCAAAGCAAAGCCCTTTGCACGGGACACCTTCCTCTCCCTGTGCAAGGCAGGCTGCACTTCCAAGGCCAGGCTCCCCCAAACGCCGTCCCAGCCCTTTGAAGCCGCCCTAATGGTATCTCCCATTTGCGAGTCACACTCGTGGCAGTCAAAAGATCTTCCTCCGAGGAGATGTTAATGTGAAAGCACTCAGCCCGCGGAGAGACACCGCGCTGGGGAAAGGCTGCGAGGTGTGGGCAAGTCAATGTAACACCATTAGCCCGAGTGTCGGCTTAGGAGCTGTCATAAACACTTCATAATCACTCACACACAAACCCTGCTGCCTGCAACACGTTATTAAGTGCTGAATAGAGGGCCAATTGTAGGAATAAAAAAGCACAATGCTACAGATAATAGCCTTCCTGAGGAGATTTGCACATAAATGTCAGACTGTTGCTTTTGCAGATTAAGCTGGAGAATGCAGGGTCGGGTTTTTTTTTTCTTTTTTTTCCTTAGCTGGAATAACATTGCTTAATTACAAGCTAAATAGTCAGCAGGGGCAAGAAGAAAGGTTTGTGTAATAGCAAAGGACACAAAAAAGTGTTGCCAAATAAGCTCTTAAATATTAAGTCAATCACATAACTGCCAGGTTTTATTGTGCTCAGGCTAAGCAAGGGAGAAAAAATGCAAAGGAGAAACAACGATGTGAAAAAACCCCTCCAGTTTATGTTCCCTCCAAATTTGTTGGATATACAAACCCTGCTCTGTAAAGATACTTAAAAGTGATGTTAAAGATGATTATTCTGTGAAAATCTCCACTAACAGAGGAACCGTTCCGAGGCTGAAGCTGGACCAACACGAAGTGTCCAGGTCCAAGCTGCACCTCCCTGGCTGTGCTCTCAGAACTCCACCGAACACACAAACGAAGGGCTGGCAAAGCGATGCGGTATCTCCACAGCTGACGTTCTGAAGGTGGATGATAAAATATTGCCACACTTGGCATTTTCTCCATCTCACTGCACCTCCCCCCTGCTCATACTTCTGCAGAAGCTGAACAACACCAAGAGAAGCTGTCCCGCAATTTCGTTTTTGTTATTTTTCCTGAAATAGTAAATACTATCAAAATCTAGGAATTATGAAGGAGTGAAGACAGCCGGGTTGTATGATCCTACTGAAAAGCAGGCAAAATCAGGTATTCCATGGCCTAACTTGTGGCTCATTCAGACACAAGGAGGAAGGGGGTAAAAAAGGAAAAGAAAAAGAGAGAAAGGGAAAAGAAATAGGAAAAAAATCCACCCACGGCAACACACCTCTTTTTTTCTTTTTTAGAAAACACGCGTTCATTTGGGTAAGAGCACTTCAGCTGGATAAAACAGGGTGTTTTGTAAGGATTCTTGAGCTCAAGCCGACGTGACAATCAGGGTATCTTAATTAATTAACTGATGAGGGTGTGCTGCCGCCCTTAGCTCGGTGTCCCAGCGCCACCGTGTGGGCGCCTTGTGTAACGCACGGCGACAGAAAATTCCCTTTATTTTGGCTGAAATGTTCCCAAGTTTCAGTTAAAGTTCCTGAATTTTAGTAAACAGTTACAAAATACGGAAATTTAGCGGAGTATATTAGGTCTCACTCCATTTCTAGTGAACATTCCTTCAAGTGCAAAAGCTCAGGCGCTTTTTTGTTTCCTCATTCCAGCTAACGAGAGGCAATCAAGAGGATAATAAGATGCAATAAAGAGGGGAAAAGCTCTACCACACCCATAAAACTCAATTTAGCTGAGATTTTGAGAAATTAACGTTATTTTCTAAGCTACTGGTATATAAACACTTGTTCTACATACCTAACCAAAAAGTTGTAAAATGTACACATTTCTTGAAAAAACTGTGATTTTACAAAGGGAAAGAACTCCATCCTCTCTGCTTTATTCTGAAGGACAAGGTGTTGTGAGCAATTTTGCTTTTTTTAAGGTCAGAATTCAGCTCCTACTGTACTCAACTTTATTCTCTCATTTCAAGAAATTTGGGGGAAATTCCCCAAATGAAGACCATGTGCCCATAAACCACTCTGCAACACAAACCAGGGGGTGGGGATGACAGCACGAAATCAAACCCATATGCACACAGAGCCCTTCATAAAATTAAAATTGCAAATCATGTCCATGACAAACATGTGATTGTAAAATACTATTAATACTGTCATACTTGAATTCCTGGGACAAACAAATCCTGTTGGTGTTCTTCCACCCTCACTCCTTTCTGTTAAAAAACCAGAATCTGTCTTTTTTTGGGCTACAAACTATTCCAGAATGGCAAACACTGCTCCTAGTTGGAGTCTGATAATGTACTTAGCAGGAATAATGTGTGAAAAGCCCTCAAAAATCTGAAGGTACATGAATTGAAGCGTTTGAGCCATGCTCGGGATTATCTGAAGATAAGCACATTACACACAATCCATACGACATTGATGGGAAGTGTTGGCTCTTTCTACTCCAATGGGAGAAATTAAAGGTAAAATACTAAAGCTGTAACAGAACATGGACCAAAAAAAGGAGAAGGAAGGATGGAGGTGAGCTCTGTACTCACAGGTATGCTCCAGACTTGCATCCCATCACTGTATCCCATCATCAGCAGCAACGGGGGCTCATTCCCAGTGCTGTGGATTTCATGGAATTCCATATTCCTGGATGTATCTGAAATGGGGTTCAATAGCAAAGCCATTATTAGCAGGTCAGGATCAAGCCCCCAGCAACATCAGATGGTGTTTTCTCAATGCCTGTTTCTGTTGTCAGGACTAAAAGCAACCAAAGTGCTTTACATTTTTATGCTGGACCAATACTGAAACATATTCTTCCATGCAAACATCATTGTTAAAGTTTCACAAAGAGAAAGCTTTAAAATTTAAAATGATGGAGAAAATTTTTCTGGGTAACAACACGGTCTAAGAGAAAAGGGTGATTGATTCCCCATTCAGACCTGAGCTTTTCCACCTGTTTATCCCTGTTCCCTTTTTTTTTTAAAGGAAGGTTAGGGATGGAGTGAGAGAGAACCTAAATCAGGGTTATTAGAACTAGAAATTACCTATAATCTCTACATGGCTTTATGGCCATCTTTAGGCCAGATAAGGTTTGTTTACTTGTGGGTTTGTTTTCCTTTCATTTTAAAAAAAATCTCAGGCATTCCCTTTTCAGGTTTATATAACAAAACTCTTTAGAATATTCTTCAGAATCCTTCATGTTGTGTTTAAATTTATTTTATGCAGCCTGTTCTGTCTGGGCCTGGACACATTCTCTTTCATCACCCCAAATAAATCTTCTCTGTCTCTGATGCTTCCATGCTTTCAGTGAGCTTTGTTCATTCTCTTATGGTTGATAATGTCATTTAAGAGGGGTTTTACTCAAGGAAATCATAACGTTTATGATTGTTATATTACAGAGGAAGCTGACTGGAATTATTGCACATGGACCCAAAACTCACAAAACCAAGTGAGAGACAATGAAGCCATACCATTTAAATCTGCATTTTCAAATCTGACCCAGACGATTTTCTCCTTTTCTTCTGGTGGGGTTCCACTGTAGGCCTGGACAAAAAGCAAAAGGGTTGAAATAAGGAAGTTTAACACTGTTTTTTCTCCCCCTGTAAGAAGGCATTTGATTAAAAACCACAAACATGATTCACAGATCTTATTGTCACCAGTATTCATACAACATAACCATGCTGAACATCACTCACTGATGTAGGAATGACAAAATATTTGTAACAATAAATCTTCTGGGGCAGGTAAGAAATGCCACGTGACTTAGAGTGAGTTAATAAAATTACACACAGTGCCTTCTACAGTCTTTAATTTCAGCAGTGTTGGAGGTTCTCACATGAGGTGTTTGATCATTAAAATTCTCTTTAATTCACTTAAAAGCTTTGCAAGCCAGACTGAGGAAAGAAAGAAACCTTTACTACACAGTTTGTATTACTGACACCTTTCAGTTCTATTTGTGACAACTTTAATACAGTCTTTTAACAGAGAATAAACTGCAATTCCAGGAGAACAGATCCATGTTTCAGTCCTGTGTTCTACAGATTCCCATAAAAAGATGAGATACAAAAAGAAATTGTGGAGTGAGACTTGCAGTGTTTCCAAACTGGAGGTTTTACAGTCCTCAGGAGAAGCTGTGGTAGCAGGAACGTGAGCTACAGCAGAAATACCATCACTGCCAAATGAATTATAACAAAATACTGAGCAGTATTTGGGATTAAATATGAACAGATCTTGTATAATCACTTTATACATGCCAGAAAAGCAATAACATGAACTAAAAATACAAATGTAAAAAATAAGTGTGGGGTTTACTTTTCAAAACAAATCACATTCCACGCTTCCAAGGCAAACTGATTTGTAAAATAAAACACAGACTGTATCCTTTAACCAGAGAGGGGGCATGGGAGGCTGTGGAATGCAGCAATCTCTTAATTGAAACATTAAATATGTTTAATTTTAACCCTGAGTCCAAAATGCATTTCACAAATTGATATTAGTGAGGGCATTGTTTTTATTTTATCACAGAATAAATGCACTGGGAATTCCCAAGAGGAAATTCATGAGGAAACAAGACACTAAATAACCAAGATAATCCTTGGAATCAGAATCAAGATCATTTCCTGAAGGTACAATCAGCTGCAGTGCTCTTCCACCATGGACTACAGCTTTCCCAAAGAGTAAAACAAAATTAGTTCCCTTCTGCTACTGGGAGGCCCATGGGCAACCAGGAAGGGACCATTCCAGTGCCATATTTATTATATAAAAGTATTTAAAATACATAAATATATGTATTTAAAAATAAGAAATCTATTTATTAGATGAAATACTAAGTTTACAAAGCAGAGTGAGGATTCCTGACACTGCTTTGTGCACTGAATAAAGCAGTTTTAAAGATCCACACCCTACCTGTGGCACAACATCTTGGAGGAAGGTAACAACACTTTCCATGTACGACTGTTCCCTGGAAAACAGAAGGAGAATTTCAGCCAAAGAAGTTCAGAAATGGTCATGAATATATTAAAATAGACAGATCAGCAAAAGGAAACGTGGGCAACGTAGGAAAATACTAAGTATGGAATGCAGGCACTTAATTTTACTGCCAAATTCTGATAATATAAATTGTGGCCTGTAAGTAATGAAAGGACTAAGTAAAAGTAATAAAAGTCTGTAAAAAAGCTAAGTGATACCTGCTGATGGAATAACTGCTTGGGGGGAAAGTATAAAATCTAAATTCAAGGAATAAGCCATGTTCTCCACATCAGAGGGGCCTGAAGTGGTACAGGGATTTGGAAATGATTCCTCACTATTTTTCTACTTGATTTGGCTCCTACAACACGAAAATGAGGATTTAAACAACGACTGGGGCTCTCCTGGTGGGACAAGCAAACTTCCAGAGCTCCTGTGCACGGTGGACCATGCTGGAGTACGTGGCAGCGCTCAGGGGCAGGGGATGGAAGAAAACCCTCCCTAAGAATAGGAAGGAGAGGTATCTTCAGGTAAGATTTTATAGCTTGGGAAGCTTATTCCTCCTCGGAAGTTCATTAGCAGCATCGATTGAGGGCAGTTTATAGTGCAAGACACATTTGTTGGGGCAGATTTAAACGAATGCTTTGAGTAGCTTACACGAGTGGCGAGTCCCTTGTGTAACTGCTGAGCAACCACAGCGTGGGCTGAGTGCAGCACACAGATGGTGTTGAAACTATGCAGAAAAGTTGGTGCTTTGTGTCATGAGGAGCACTGAGACACGCTGGCAACAAGAACTACCTTCAGAAAGCCTGAAACTATTTCAGAAAACCCATCAGGTTTTCTTTAGGCAACAGCTTTGGCAGCTCTGAAATTAACTTTCATGCTGTCGCAACTTTTCCTGTGCTAACCCAAGATTTCTCATAGCAACAAAGAAGAACTGTAAATTAGGAACTCTGGATGCCCAAAGGTGCTTTTTTTCTGAAGCCGTGCAAGATTGTTTTAATAAAAACAGGAGTGTTTAGCACTGAGAAATGAAGCACTCTGGAGAATTTAGCACTACACACAACTATACAAAAGATACTTGAACCCAAATGCTGCAACACCTCTTTGAAAACAGAGATAAATCTAAAAGATAAAAGTTTTACACTCCAGAAAGCCTACTCCAGCTCACAGCCAAACCAGACTTTGCTCAGCAATCCCAGGATTCCTGCATCCCAGTTTGTCCCACTCAGCTTTATGCTGAGGCCTTACAAACAAGCTGTGGTTTCTTCTGTGCTGATTCTTCTCTGATTTATGTAGGTCACCCACACTGCCCCTGCACACCTTTATTAAAATGCCTTGGCCACAGGTAGAGTATTAAATACAGAGTCTGAAGCTGTCCTGGGAATGCCAACCAGCCAGAGTCACGCTGCCTGCACGGTTCAGCGCACGGAACGCACCTTTTTCCCCTCTCCCCAAGCACATCTTGAACCCAAGTTGATGTTAGGGAGGTGTTTTATTCAGAGTCTGTGCTCTAAATCGCTCCTGAAGTTGAAAAACTTCCAGGGAGATGACTTTAAAGTGGTTAAAAACAACATAACCCACAAAAAGGCCCAATCTTCCTTTAATAATGATGTAGAAATCTAACATGAGCAGCAGAATGCTGCTGAGTGCTCAGCACACACAGATCCATCAGAGTGACATTTTTGAGGCACAGATACCTCAAGAACAAGACACCATATTTAAATAAAAAAAGAACAGATAATCATCTTCTTAGAGTGTTTTTCTATTATAATATTTTTAAGCATATTTTGAAGAAAAGGTCATTACAGAGAGAAACGCATTTGTTGAGGAATTCTGCCACATTAAAAAAAAATAGCTGCAAGACAAACCTCTAACACAATTTTTTGTGCTGCAACAATCAGTTTCTTGTGCTCTTCAATAAAAATAAAGTGAAATCTTGTTTCTGGAAATACAGAGTTATCTCCAAGGGCACAGTAACACCCCCTGAAGTGGACATTTCCATACGGTGCCATTTTGTAGCAGCATCAGCATACCAAGGAAGCAAAAAAAAAACTGCTACAAAACTCCTTTAACAGACAGAGAAAAGACCATAAATCTTCTAGACTGTCTTGCAGCCAAAAAGCTCTTTTGCCATGAAAGCACTCCCATGGGAACACAGTGAAAATCAGGATACCCAAGCACAAAAATTGTCTGTCAGGTGCTCTGACCAAAAGGATGGAGCCTCCTCCTTTTTTTCTTGGTTTTGTTCTTTTAAGTTAAAAAAAAAAAAAAAAATCCACAATTCTCCTTCCTGAAGGATTTTAATGACAAGTTTTGTATGTTTTAATATACCCACTCTTGGGACAAGGTGTTATTAAAAAGAACAGCAGGAAAGGAACACGTGTGGCACATCCCTCCGGCCTAAGGAAGAGGCTGGCATCACTTTTCTACATTGCAACGTTTGTTCAGCAAAACGGTGCAAACAACAACACAACTTGGCAGTACATTAGCTTTTAAATACACAGCTTTGGTGTACAAGTGCAAAGCATCCCACTTCGGGAGCCAGTTTGCACCCAGGAGACAGAAATGCCACGTGCGTTGACTTTATCGGACAACGCTCAACGCAGCAAAACCGCGGTGTCAACACGAGCTGGCTTTGGGGGGGGGGAAAAAACCCCCAAACCAGCTCAGGCTGGGCTCTTCTACAAGAAAATCAAACCCATTTCAGTAAGGGCTGTTCTTCTAGAAGGCTCTTACGTGGCAGCTTGTGGGCGAACCACCACTCCTCCAGTGCAGCGACTGGGGCGGCGCGGGGACTCTGTGGCCATCGTTCCTGGGCACGCACCTGCAACAAACGCAGCCACTTTTAATAAAATTCCCATAGCAATATCTGTTACGTTACTTCTTGATGTATTCTCCAAGGTGGTAAGAGAGACACTTCACTTACACAGACCCGTAGGCCTCTTCACAGCCCTTTTGTTAATAAGAGAAAGAAAATCGTGCACCAAACTGGCAACTTGTTCAATCGCTACAGCTCCTGGAATGTTTGTGAAAACAAACGAACAAACCAACCCCACAGACCTGCATGATAAAGTGGAAAATTATCTCCAACTGCACCAGGTGATCTTTAAGGAGCCCTCCAACCCAAACCATTCTGTGATTCCATGATTAAAGATAGTGGTACAGGTACGTGGTTGTCACCACCATTATACAAACCCACTATTTACTAATGCGCTGCTGTCTTGGAAAATAATTACATAAAAATAACGTGCAGTCACAATTGCAGCGTGCTGCACTCTTGAAAATACGGGTTACATTGCAGCTCACACATTCTACTGCTTGATGTCAGCTTTTTGTGCCATCCTCAAGCTTTCCTCCACACTTCTGTTCTCCAGGGGAAAAGTCTGTGTAACATTCCTAAAGGCAGCAAGCACCGGAGGAGCACCACAGATCCCAGCCAGCTCCTCAGTGAACCCCTCAGCTGCTCTGTTGGGTCTCCCCCACCCCAAACTTGTCCATAAAATAAAAGAAAAAGGCAAATCCCAAACGTGGTATCGGTTATCAGCATCATTTCACATCAGGGCAGACTTTGCCAGGACCAGCTCATTAAGGGAGGCAGCACAACCACTGAGAAATTAGCAGCAAAATAACAATTAATAACAAAACGTTCAGCAACACAACAGCAGCCTGACACACGCACCGAGCAACCTTGAAAGCCGAAATGCCACGGGAAGGATGAAATCACCCCACGGACACCTGCGCCTGCCGTGCCCTGAGCGCCAACACCTTGTGACACCCCACCCTGAGGGGAAGGGAGCACCGGAACAGATTTGAGCTCCTCATCTGGGCCTCGGCACAGCCGCGCCTCAGCTCGGGGCACCTGCGGAGCTGCCACGGCGGGGCTGAGCGGCCGGGACTCCGTCCCCTCCGGAGCCCTGACAGCGGCCGGCCCGGCCTGGGCACCCTCCGCCGCCGCTATTGAGCAACTCCCCACCCAAACGCTCCGACCTGCCCGGCCTCTCTCCCGCCGCCGCCCGG